>LR880967.1:1009560426-1009571496 GCA_904067115.1 Aegilops sharonensis | reverse complement strand
AGAGAGAGGGAGGGAGGGAGGGAGAGAGAGAGAGAGGGAGAGAAAGTGTTTGTATATGAACTAAGGGGTGGAGTGTTTCTTACTTCTATTTTAATATGTGAAGGGTGTTAGGTTGATGTCGAGCAACTAGAGTAAGAATGGGTAAGCACTGCCAAAAGTACTGATGAAGAGAAGTGTATTAAAAAAATGTACATATTTCATTTGGGTCGAACATCACATCTTTAGCAAATTTAAAAAGGATCCACATGACTTAGATTGGTCATATCATCATCTAGTTAGAACCCACAATGTTATATGTTGTGCGGGTAACTTGTTTTGTAATAGCAAGCAACCTAAATTTTTGCATTGATATAATGGTAAAATATTATAAAAATATCAATAATAATAAATAAAACAACAATATCACTACCATCAACCTGCATGTCAACATACTAACAATTTTGCTCAAATGTCTAAATACATGCTTTCCACTTCCTCTTATAAGCTTACAAGGCCTACCAAGTTTACATTAAGTGAAGTTAAAATTATATCTATAGCCTATGTAACAAATGTTTAAATATATGCATTCTAGATGCTTGCATTTAGGTCAACAGTGGTAACCAATGCTCCATATTTCGATATTCATCCAAATAATTTTTGAACTAATTAGTCTTCTTCTAGTTTACTATGTAGGTGTATATCTATTAATATTGCAATAAAGGTAGTAACGGATGCCACATTCCAATAATCTTTAAATAGTGGTCTAATCGTCATGCTCGATAAAAAGCTGTAATCATCTCTCAATGAGTGTTCGTATATTTTGTTATGCTGCAATTAATGTTTGCATAACGATTGCACCCATTAAAAGGTTGTCATAAATGTCATATTAATGCCCATTTGGATATGCATTCAATTAATATTTGCCTCTTATTGTGATGTCTATTTAAGCACCTTCATCTCGCTTTTTTTGGAGCCACTCATGTTGCATGTTCACCAAAGTCCCACAAAACCCAATTGTTATCTCAAGCTCAAACACCATTAACCAACTATTAGTCTTTTCGGTGCAAACTTTATACGCCATGAGGACAACCATCACCTCCTCATCTGTTGTCGCGATCATGTATGATACTAGTGCATCGGCCCGCGGTGTGGCGAATCGATGGGAAATCAGTTGTGGCACACGATGATAGATTATGGGTGGTAGCCAATCAAGAGCATAAATGATGAGCATATCGGGGAGCTCGACGGCTGGGCGATGTTGGAGTTAAACAAGGACGTGAACTGTAGGGTGAAGGTCAAGAAGGTGCTGAGCGGCAGACAACAACATGTGTCCGGCATGACATACGTGAAGGAAATATGCTCTAGAGGCAATAATAAAGTTATTATTTATTTCTTTATTTCATGATAAATGTTTATTATTCATGCTAGAATTGTATTAACCGGAAACATGATACATGTGTGAATACATAGACAAACATATAGTCACTAGTATGCCTCTACTTGACTAGCTCATTAATCAAAGATGGTTATGTTTCCTAACCATAGACATGTGTTGTTATTTGATTAATGGGATCACATCATTAGGAGAATGATGTGATTGACATGACCCATTACATTAGCCTAGCACTTGATCGTTTAGTATATTGCTATTGCTTTCTTCATGACTTATACATGTTCCGGTAACTATGAGATTATGCAACCCCCGTTTACCGGAGGAACACTTTGGGTACTACCAAACGTCACAACGTAACTGGGTGATTATAAAGGAGTACTACAGGTGTCTCCAAAGGTACATGTTGGGTTGGCGTATTTCGAGATTAGGTTTTGTCACTCCGATTGTCGGAGAGGTATCTCTGGGCCTTCTCAGTAATACACATCATATAAGCCTTGCAAGCATTGCAACTAATAAGTTAGTTGCGAGATGATGTATTACGGAACGAGTAAAGAGACTTGCTGGTAACGAGATTGAACTAGGTATTGGATACCGACGATCGAATCTCGGGCAAGTAACATACCGATGACAAAGGGAACAACGTATGTTGTTATGCGGTTTGACCGATAAAGATCTTCGTAGAATATGTAGGAACCAATATGGGCATCCAGGTTCCGCTATTTGTTATTGACCAAGAATAGTTCTCGGTCATGTCTACATAGTTCTCGAACCCGTAGGGTCCGCACGCTTAAGGTTTCGATGACAGTTATATTATGAGTTTACATGTTTTGATGTACCGAAGGAGTTCGGAGTCCCGGATGAGATCGGGGACATGACGATGAGTCTCAAAATGGTCGAGACGTAAAGATTCATATATTGGATGATATGTTTAGGCCAAGGGGTCAAGCCCATGAGGCTTTAGGTCGGTGCAAAAGGAGTTTTGCGGAGGCCAGGGGGCCAAACGCCGGAGACCCTGGCGTCTGGCCCTGGGCCAGACGCCGAGGCCCATGGCGTCTGGGCCAGACGCCAAGGATTGTGGCGTTTGGTCCTGGAGTCCGAGTGGGACTCTTGCCTTTCGGGCAAAACCGACTTTGAGGAGGCTTTTGCTCCAAGTTTCGACCCCGGGGCTCAACATATAAATAGAGGGGCAGGGCTAGCACAAAAGATACAACAATTGATCCCTTGGATATCTTAGCCGTGTGCGGTGCCCCCCTCCACCATATTCCACCTCGGTCATATCGTCGCGGAGTTTAGGCGAAGCCCTGCGCCGGTAAAGCATCATCATCGTCACCACGCCGTCGTGCTGACGGAACTCATCCCCGACACTTTGCTGGATCGGAGTCCAGGGATCGTCATCGAGCTGAACGTGTGCCGAACTCGGAGGTGCCGTACGTTCGGTACTTGGATCGGTCGGATCGTGAAGACGTACGACTACATCAACCGCGTTGTCATAACGCTTCCGCTTACGGTCTACGAAGGTACGTGGACAATACTCTCCCCTCTCGTTGCTATGCCATCACCATGATCTTGCGTGTGCGTAGGAAATTTTTGAAATTACTACGTTCCCCAACAATACGAGCTCATCATCGATGTGACACACTTTGGTGGGGGGAGACTGCAACTACAAGGTGAAGCTGTACGGGCAGGAGTTGACAAACAAACGCAAGCTCCTCTCCTTCACCAAAGTGAAATAGGTGGCCATCGGTTACTTAGTTAACAATAATTGGGTTCCCGGAATGTTGTTACTCGTTGTTTAATCCAATAATAGATTATCCTCTTGCCTTGTCATGTCTTTCGGAGCTTGTTAAAGAACATACATATGCAACTTGATTATGATGTGGGCACCCAAATGGAACAAATAAATAAAACCAGCAATGTCTCAACCTAACTTTGAAATGAAGTGTTCATGTATTGTTAAAAAATTGTTCTTATATAGGACATTGTTCAATTAAACATTGGTTCTTTACCGAGGGAAATACTTTCTATTGTTGTGCTACATCATCCTTCTTCTTCAGGGAAATCCAACAACTACTACAGGAGTAGCAATAGTGTTGAGGTGCATTGAAGGATGAACTCAACAAAGGAAAGAGACACGGAGTTGGTCCCACGATGTTGGATCGAGTGGAGGGGATTACCATACCGCCTGATGTGGTACTTGATGGAGGAGAGCGTGGATGAGGGGATAGAGGAAGGAATTTGGGTTGTGGTGAGAGATAGGGCATGCGTTGAGGTGTGTGTGTGTGTGTGTGTGTGTGTGTGTGAGAGAGAGAGAGAGAGAGAGAGAGAGAGAAAGAGAGAGAGGGAGGGAGGGAGGGAGAGAGAGAGAGAGGGAGAGAAAGTGTTTGTATATGAACTAAGGGGTGGAGTGTTTCTTACTTCTATTTTATTATGTGAATGGGCGTTAGGTTGATGTCGAGCAACTAGAGTAAGAACGGGTAAGCACTGCCAAAAGTACTGATGAAGAGAAGTGTATTAAAAACAAAAAATGTACATATTTTATTTGGGTCAAACATCACATCCTTAGCAGATTTAAAAAGGATCCACATGACTTAGATTGGTCATATCACATCTAGTTAGAACCCACAATGTTATACACTACTAGGGAAAAGCCTAGTAGCAGCGCGGGGTCCGGGGCTACTAGTAAGGCGCTACAACTACTTCTTAGCATAGCGCCGGTAACACACGCTACTGCTAAGACGTATAGCCGTAGCGTATGTAATTTCCAGCGCTACTGCTAATCTAACTATTAGTAGCGTGCTTCCAATCCAGAGCTATTAGTATTCTTTTTTTCATTTTTTTGTTTTTAGTGTATTTATACGCCGTTATACAAATTTTGATACAGTACCAATTAAGAGGTTGTTATATCATTATGTCCATGATGAATTAATATATCATTGTGAGGAAGAAACATAGATTAGGTTCATTTGAATGACTCAAAAGTTGAATTAGGACGACGATCCTACTAATTCAACTTTTGGTCACTTTTGATCCATCCACATGAATCTAATCCGTGTGCCCTCCACCAATGATAAAATAACTAATCATGATCATAATAACAAATCATCATGATAATCATGATAAACATCATCATCATATTAATATAAAAACTCTTGCATCATATCATCACCAACAACACTAGCTAATAATCATCATAGTCATTACCACCAACACTATTTAATCATCATAGTCATAGTGTAGCTATCTAATCACCACCAACACTAGCTAATAATAATCATCATAGTCATTACCACCAACACTAGCCATTTAATCATCATAGTCATAGTGTAGCACATCATCATCTTCAAAATCATTCTAGCTAGCTAATCACGCCTGCTGCTCTCTCTCAGGTAAAATAGCATAAAACATGTGTAGCACTCCTGCTTCATCATATTGGAGAATGCAGATGAACCAGTCTCCTAATTGTGGGTTGCGCTTCTGATTGCTGCCCCCTAGTACTTCTCTGTTATGATCCTTCACAATTTTGCCCTAGTCTTTGACTATTAGGACTTGCTCAATTTGAGAAATCGTCAATGCACTCATGTGCAATGTAGGATGTCTTGGCCATAAGCTACTCATTATCATGTGACCTTTAGGCTCGATCCAACGAGGCACAACATTCATCGGGAGTCCTTATTGAAGAATATCGTAGTAACATACTTAGAAATGAAGTTTAGCTTAAAAAATAATGTATGCAAAAGATGCACTGAGGACAAATAGTAAAAGTCTTACCATCTTTCCTAAATAGATGTGACCGTACTTCAATACGCACACTCGTGGTCGCACGTATCGAGTACTTATATTTCGAAGTCCAGCAAAATAACCTTTGTTGATAGTATCAAGATCCTCAAGCCATGAAACATAATGACTTATCTCCTCGCAGTTTAGTTCAGCCCCGGGATAGTAGTAGGTGCTGTCTACCAAGAGCCGGACATGTTTGCTTGAATGCAATTAAGCTGTCAATACAAATTAGTTGTCAACTATTTTTAAATAAACANTCATTCTAGCTAGCTAATCACGCCTGCTGCTCTCTCTCAGGTAAAATAGCATAAAACATGTGTAGCACTCCTGCTTCATCATATTGGAGAATGCAGATGAACCAGTCTCCTAATTGTGGGTTGCGCTTCTGATTGCTGCCCCCTAGTACTTCTCTGTTATGATCCTTCACAATTTTGCCCTAGTCTTTGACTATTAGGACTTGCTCAATTTGAGAAATCGTCAATGCACTCATGTGCAATGTAGGATGTCTTGGCCATAAGCTACTCATTATCATGTGACCTTTAGGCTCGATCCAACGAGGCACAACATTCATCGGGAGTCCTTATTGAAGAATATCGTAGTAACATACTTAGAAATGAAGTTTAGCTTAAAAAATAATGTATGCAAAAGATGCACTGAGGACAAATAGTAAAAGTCTTACCATCTTTCCTAAATAGATGTGACCGTACTTCAATACGCACACTCGTGGTCGCACGTATCGAGTACTTATATTTCGAAGTCCAGCAAAATAACCTTTGTTGATAGTATCAAGATCCTCAAGCCATGAAACATAATGACTTATCTCCTCGCAGTTTAGTTCAGCCCCGGGATAGTAGTAGGTGCTGTCTACCAAGAGCCGGACATGTTTGCTTGAATGCAATTAAGCTGTCAATACAAATTAGTTGTCAACTATTTTTAAATAAACAATATAAATTACTTAATAAATATGGTTGAGAAACTCACATATAGGTAGGACCGGAGGTGTCTGCACATCGACCCAGATGTCTATATTACCTTCAATTTCATCTTCCGGACGAATATCAAAGATAGCATATTAGGCTCAAATGGATATGTCTTGCATAGTGCTTTCCAATTTGAGCATTCAAAATAGGAGTAGTTCTCTGTATTGTATAATTTTACGGCAAAAGTATAACCATGCTTGGTCCTCAAGTGAACTCTCTTTACCTCCATACTTTCCATAGTACTGAAACCAATCTTATCCAAGACATAAAATCTTGCATGGCAGGGGATACGCTAGTAGAATTGTAAAAAATTAAAATTATAAGTTGAAGCAAAAGAAGCAGAACCCATGCTTAATTACGAAAAAAGACTTGTCGTTGTGACTTACTGTATCCACTTCAAAGGTCTCATCCAGCATGATGCTAAAGCGCCTACCGCCAACTAGGTGAGCCTGTCGCACAAGCCTCGCTCGTCTTCGCAGTATTCGCGCCTAACGAATTCCCTTTCGTCGTCATACATTTCCTATGTTCATAGTTGAAACATTGAAAATCGACCGAAGGCAACTACCAGGAAACTCAACACACAAATCACTACTACTCAATATGCAACGGGTTGACTCTAGGTCTGCCGAGTCTTCCTTCCTAAACTCTTATCTCACGTATATGGTAGGCACTCCCTCTCTGATATTGCGACCGCCGGTGATGGTCGCTACTCCTCCTTTCCCTAGTGCATTACAAATATCTAGCACAAGGAAAAGAAGGAGAAGCGACCCCCACGATAACCGTCGGGATTCTTCCTCTCACATATATATGGTGGACACTCTCCCTCACTGAAAGACACACAAGGAGCCGAAACAGACCTAGAGTGAACCCGTTCCATATATCGAGCAATGACATAGAAAAATGCCCTATATTTTGCCGAAATATCATTGAATTCTCATTCTGGCAAATCACAAGCACTCGATATGTCCTACATTGTAGCACAAGTCATGCTAAAAATCATGAAAAAATTCGGCATGACCTTACATAAAGATAGGACATATCGGGCGCCTGAAATTTTCCGGAATGGAAACGAATCAACATTCCAGCAAAACATAGGCCACTCGGAGGTACATTGCAAACAAGAACACCAAGACATCCTCTATATTCAGAATGCATCATCATCGACATCAATGACATGGAGAGTAGCACTATCATTTTCATCATCGACATTTACAACACCATTATCATCTATATCAACAACATGGGGATTTGGCTATTCTCACCTAGAGGTCTTAAAGGGTCGGCGATGGGGACAATTGCGGGGATGAGGCAGGGGCAAATACTTGATTTCTGCATAAACAATATATAAACAAAATATATTCTATCAACATGTATGTGAGTAGTCTTTAGTCACTTATGTTCTGAAGCATAACTAAATTTGCCAATATAGGTCTCTCTCTCTCTCTCTCTCTAAACTAGTTCTATTAAGCACTTGCCAAATAAACTAGTTAAACTAGTTATATTTACTAAATAAACTAGTTCAATTGAGAACTTATTATAAATAAACTAGTTCTATAAGCACTTACTATAAATAAACTAGTTATATTAACCACTTACTAAAAAACAGTAAAAAAACTACATTATGCAAGAACAGTAAAAACAGTTTAGGGTTTAGGAGAGATGAAGGGAGGAGGGGGTGGGAGGAGGGAGAGGAGGAGGGAGGAGAGAGGATGAGGGGGAGGAGGGCGGTAGGAGTAGGGAGGAGGGGGTGGGAGGAGGGTGGAGGGCTGTCGGTGGAGGGCTTGGCGGGAGGAGAAGGGATGAGGGAGGAGGGGACGGCCGGAGGAGGATTGAGGAGGGCGTGGTGGGGGAGGAGGGAGAGGAGGGCGCATACCGAGTAAGGAGGAGCGAGGACGGCGGCGACAATGTGGCGGCGGGGGAGGGCCGAACATCGGCGGCGGCGGACGACGGGGTGCGTTGGAGATCGAGTGAGAGTAAGAGTGGGGCGATGGTGTGGAGAAGATAACCTACATAGCAGTAGCACATGTTCGGGGAAAGCGCTACTACTAAACTACCTAGCAGTAGCGTGTTTCAAGGGAACGCGCTACTACTATACTTAGCCTGGCGGCAACGGTGGGGCAATTTTAGTAGTAGCGCCTTTTGCAGCCACCGCGCTACTGCTATGTAAATAGTAGTAGTGCCTTCCGTTGCCACGCGCTACTGCTAAGTAGCAGTAGCGACCAATTTTATCCAGCGCTACTGCTAGAGAAAACTGTAATTATCTCCCATTGAGTATCCCTATATTTGGGTATGCTTCATATTAATGTTTAAATAATGGTTGCGCCCATTGAAAGCTTGTCATAAATGTCCTATTAATGCCCATTTGGATATGCATTCAATTAATGTTTGCCTCTTATAGTGATGTCTATTTAAGCACCCACATCTCGCTTATTTTAGAACCCCTCACTCTGCGGGTTCACCAAAGTCCCTCATAAACCGACTTACCATCTCAAGCTGAAAACACCACTAACCAACTAATAGTGTCTTCGGCGCAAAGTTTATATACCATGAGGACAACCGGCATCCTCCTTGTTGTTGTTATCATGGTCATGTATGCTATCAGCGCGTCGGCCATGCGTTGTGGAGATTCGATGGGACATCAATTGTGGCACACGACAATAGACGATGGGTGGGAGCCAATCGTGAACATAAATGATCAGCACATCCAGGAGCTCGGTGGATGGGCGGTGTCGGAGTTCAACAAGCACGTGAACTGTACAGTTAAGTTCAACAAGGTGTTGAGCGGCCGACAACAACTCGTGTCCGGCGTGAACTATGAGCTCATCATCGATGTGACACACTTTGGTGGGGAAGACGGTAACTACAAGGCGGAGTTGTACGAGCAGGAGTTGACGAAAAAACGCCAGCTCCTCTCCTTTACCAAAGTGAAATAGGCGGGCACCAGTTACTTCATTAGCAATAATTGGGTTCGTGGAATGATGTTAGTTTGTCGTTTAATCCAATAATAAATTATCCTCTTGCATTTTCATGTGGTTTGGAGCTTGTCAAAACATACATATTCTACTTTATTATGTTGAGGGAAAACAAATGTAACACAAATATAAAACAATTAATGTCTCAACTCTACGATAGATATATAATTTCATAAAAATACTGCTTATTATAAAAATAGGAAAATAAAATACTATGGTGTGAACATAGTCCTGAAGCTATTTATTTGATACAAATTTTTTTGTGTTTCATACTAATAACTTATAAAGGAGGTGAGTATATATAAGTGGCCTCCCTGATTTTCCGCATAGGAGTCCAACGGCCATTTGACTTGGGAAAGGGAAAAGACTTTGTGGTGGCACCGGTTCCAATAACTATCAGCCTAATACATTCTTGCTAATAGGGAGATTCCTCATCTTTTCTACCTTACTCGACTGATAGTGAACAATTTGCTTCAATAAAAGGTACATATTAAATATTACTAGAAAGAATGAACATAAAAAATGGAAGGTGAAAGTACAAAACAAAGGTACAAAAAGCGTGTGAAAAATTATAAGTAAAACCCGAAACGTGGGTCGGCCCTACAACACTCTCATTAGGGAAAATGGCAACTGTCCAAAATAATAAGCATAGAATAGGATTTCCTGGACGCAAAGATGGGAATTTTTGAACATGGATAGTTGATATGTCTCCAAGGTATCTACAACTTTTTATTTAAATGCTATTATATTATCACTTCTATATACATTTTATTTTATTTTCTGGACTAACTTATTAATTTAGGGAGATGGTCGCGCCACCTGCCCATGTGGGGCCCCTAAAACTCCATTTGACCTAATTATTCGGCCTATAAATCCTATAATTCCCGAGATCCTACAAATTAGATTGTTCATTGAATAGAGTAGAATCTTTTGAAGTTTCTTTACTTTATAATTGAGTAGGTATATGTGATTTTCCAGTTATTTGTCTTCTTTGGCCAAGATAGATGGGTAATTCTTTAAAGGGAGTGGTGCATAGTAGTATGTTCAACCTCACTGTCATCTATATCATGTGATAGAATGGGGAGAATGCATGTGATGTGTTGTTTCTACTAAGGATAAAATGATGGAGATTGACCTTATTGCTAGCTTTCTTTCTGTCTACATCATGTCATCTTGCTTATTGTGTTACTTTGTTTTTCATTGAACTTAATACCTTGATATGCATGCTGGATAGCAGTTTCGGGATAGATTAATAGTAGTAGATGCAGTTGGATTACGGTCTACTTGTCATGGACTTGATGCATATACAAGATTATGCCATGAATGGTCATAGTTATGAATGCTGCTTATCTATCAATTCCCAGCAATAATTTATTTACCATGCCATTACCTGCTTTCAAGAGAGATGACACTTATGATCAACCTATGGCACGGGTCCGTTCTCTATTAGTATTTGTGTTTCTCTATTGCTCTTTTATTTACTTTTACTATTTCAATTTTTTTTCCTTATCACTATTTGCTTTTAACCTTGCAACTATCAACATGAGGGGATTGACAACCCCCTTGCCAAGTTGGGTGCAATCATTTATTTATTTATTTGTGCAGGTGCTACTTATCTTGTTAGCTTGTAGACTCCAACTGGTTCAATTAAACATTGGTTCTTTACCGAGGGAAATACTTTCTGTTGTTGTGCTACATCATCCTTCCTCTTCAGGGAAATCCAACTACTACTACTACAGGAGTAGCATAGTATTGAGATGCATTGAAGGATGAACTCAACAAAGGAGAGAGACGCAGAGTTGGTCCCACGCTGTTGGATCCAGTGGAGGGGATTAACACACCGCCTGATGTGGTACTTGATGGAGGAGAGCGTGGATGAGGGGATAGAGGAAGAAATTTTGGTTGTGGTGAGAGATAGGGCATGTGTTGAGGTGGGTGTGTGTGTGTGTGAGAGAGAGAGATAGAGAGA
>LR880967.1:1009511404-1009523743 GCA_904067115.1 Aegilops sharonensis | reverse complement strand
ATTTAAGTGTGCTTACATGGCAGCTGCTACTGGTTTAACAAAATTCCTCAAAGCCTTTTGCGTTGTCACATAAAGACCAAACCTTGCGTGCTTTTTTCCAGATATATCCATTTCAAAAATATAAATGATATTTCAAAAAGAGGGTCATGTCTCTAGCAGTCAAGTTTTGAACTGGAACTGTTGACTCCTAATAATAGTTTGCTGAAACCTTAAGTCCCAGTTATGTTCTTGGAGCTCTGTGACCTTAGATGTACTGTGTCTTGGTGATATGGATATTTTGCCTTTTCTTTTCACGTAGTATGAGAAATACATGCAGTGCTCTACTTAAGATATTCTCTTCAAAATGACATCTCTAAAATTACTTGATCGCAGATCATTATTGAGACATGTTTCTTGCATATTTTTCCTTTTTATTTTTCACCCTTGCATCGAGTGGCTTATTTATCAGGTCTGTTTTATGTTATTTTCTCTGTTCTAATATAAATATTTATTTTAAAGGTTCGCTTCCTGGTGTTCTAATTTGGGATTTCTTGCCCTACTTTTGGCAGCACCTCCATCAAAATTAGAAAGACGTTTTAGTAATGTTGTGTTTTTTGGGCCATGCTTGTGGATATACTCACTCCGTTCCTAAATATAAGCCTTTTAGAGATTCCATGCAATTTATAAATTATAATTTCAGTGATGTCTCATCCTTCTCATTTGCTGTCCAGTTTTTTCTTAGAGCAATGGTCTTATGATTCTGTTTGTATCTAATGCCATTTTCTATGTTTTTCTTACTTATTTTCAGGACAAATCCCACCAGATATATATTGTTGGTCACTTTGCTTGCTGGATCAATATATTGCTGGATATATATTGTTGGTCATTTTGCTTGCTGGATCGATCAATATATTGCTGGATATATAAGCCATCTTGCTGCTGCTCGCTGAAGCATGCAGGAAAAAAAAATGCTATTTGGCATATAAACCGGGTGTCCCAGGGACATGGCACCCGGCTTATAGGCATATTATGCCACGGGGAGCTGTATAAGCCGAGTGTTCCAGATGCAGGCACCCGGCTTATAGGATATGTTTAACAGCGGATGTCCTATAAGCCGTGTACAAAGGCACCCGGCTTATATTTAAACCGTGCAGCTCGTGCGGACACTAGGTTTATATTTAAACCGTGCGGCTCGTGGGCACTCGGTTTATATTTAAACCATGTAGTGCTCGTGGGCACTCGGTTTATATATAAACCGTGTGGCTCATGCAGGCACTCGGTGTATATTTAAACCGTGTGGCTCAGTTAGGCACTCGGTTTATACTGACGGTGACACGTGGCCGTTATCTCGCGGCTGCCGTCATGTTACTTTAGTAAGCCGAGAGCCTCGTATAAACACACGGCTTATACGTAAACCGAGTGTTTTCCCACTGGCACTCGGCTTATAGCGTATAAGCCGATCAAGTGTAAACCGTGTCATATAAGCCGGGAGTTTGACTCGGCTTATATGTAAACCGAGTTTATATTGACATAAGCCGAGTTCTTTGGGTACACGGCTTTAAAGTTTTTTCCTGTAGTCGAACCTAGAAAGGACACATAGATTGACTTGCTCTGCTTAGCGTTCTACTCTTGTTCTTCATAACTAAACTTATACATAGGTATGCTATAAAAAGCAACAGTTTCAAATATGTTGACTAAAATGTGTGCTTAATCATCACTATCATCTATTGAAAATACACAGCAGGCAAAAAAAATTCAGAATCCTCACTAAGCCAATGCCGCCCTTCATTCCCTTTGTTGCAGATTTCTTCTTCCTTACATGATCCGCTNTCATCTATTGAAAATACACAGCAGGCAAAAAAAATTCAGAATCCTCACTAAGCCAATGCCGCCCTTCATTCCCTTTGTTGCAGATTTCTTCTTCCTTACATGATCCGCTAGGCTTTTCCACGGGATGATTTTCTTCCAATATAGTGAAAGATTGCTTAACATCATGTTCTTGCCTCTCACGAGAGAAATCCAGTTCAACATTAGTACTAGCTTCTTTTCGAAATTTGGAGTCAGGGCTTAAATCAATCCTATTGGGTTTCCGTTTTCCCGAAGAGTGATCTTCGCATAATGTTAGTTTGATAAATGCCACTCCAAATTTGGCGATTCCGAGAAATGCCACTATAATTTTCAAACTTGGAAAAATGCCATTTCATGCCATTTCCAGTGGCATTTTTCGAAGTCTGCGGTGGCATTTTTCAAAGTTTGCAAAAATTGCAGTGGCATTTTTCAAAGTTTAGAAATTGCAGTGGCATTTTTATGAATCACCATAATTAGAGTGGCATTTATCTAATTAACCCTAACCTGATCGCCCCGGCTATCTTCAAATCTTCTTTAGCCTTTGTAAACAAGATGTCCAATTTTGACAATAGTAAATACTTTTCTGAATTGACACTAATAACATCATTGTAGACAGACAAGACATCAATCTTAGAAAACATTGTATCATATCCAGATGCATGGTCCTTTATCTTTTGATGCACGCCACGTGGTAAAATCTGAAAGAAAGACACTTTAGTTCACTGCTAACTGACAACTTCCAGCGTACACATACTCAGTACACATCTAAAAATATTATGATTCACCTTATCAGGGTGGTAAACTTTATATGATGCTCCAGGGTAACAGATCACCTTCAGAGCTGTTGCAAAGTGGATTGGAATCCAGTTCTTAGCGTCAATGCAAGATTTAACCAGAAAATCCTTTAGAAGAAGTCGGAAGAACTTTAAATATTCCTTTTCACGTGATTCGTTTTCATGCAAGCTATGAGCTTTCTTAACGATAGAGTCATTAACCTGGATAAAAAGGAGCATTTGCTTCATCACGAAAGCAACATGAAGGTAACGAAATGTAGGAGACATTATGCCTGCTGATGAATAGAACAAATTGGGGTTCTCGGTGTCAATTTACAGTATGATATGTCTATATATGAAAAACTTCGACCATCGGTGATAGAGGGCTATAAGTACACAATCAGTTAAAGAAATCTAGAATTTCATAACAAGAGGATATTTATTCATGCTTTATATAAATGATCAAAAGAGAAGAAAAGAAAGTACTAACATTGACAAGGAAGAACATCACATGCAAGAAATAAGGAAGGACAAGCGTAAGCTCACCATCTCAGGCTTAAAATCAATGTAATGTTGCCTTAAGAATAATGTTAAATCTTCATTGGGATTTGATAGTTTTCTAGGCAATAAAGGATACATGAGATTCTCCAGACTGCAAATAATCACCCCACAATCCGGAACATGAACATGTCGACATGTTATTCTCTGAAAAAAGCAAATAGTGATCAATATTGTTCATCAAGACATAAGCTACAAGAAAGATTACTAAGTATGCTAACCAGGTTCATTTCAATTATTCTTTTATATTCAGCATTCCCCACAACTAGTTTCTTCTCAGAACCACACAGCTCGGTGAGCCTCTTGGCTAGGTGATCGTCAATAGCTTTATTCGTGGTGTCAATGGGGAAAGGCACCGTCTCATTTTTTATGAATTCCTCCAGACCCTAAGAAATAAACACAGAAGATAATTAAAAGTTTTGTCAAATAAAATGCAAGTTTCTAAATATGAAAGAAGGCAGGGAAATTTAATAGCCATGCATCAACAATAAAATATAGTGTCCCATGAATGTTCATGTGTACGATTCTCTCAGTGGTGCTCCGAAAATGTTCATGCCTAGAGCTAGATGTTACTAGTACATTTCAAAACAATCCATTGTGTCGTTCTTGGTAGGAGTACATCGTCAGGGCTCATTCATCCCTAGCTAGGCTCACTTAGTACAAAATTAACAAACGTCTGGCTACCTGAAGGAAGTGAAAAATGGCAATAAGACCAATGGTAACGAGGTCGAGCAGCTTGATTCGACTCCGTATCAGTTAAGTTACAAAATAACAAGTACCAATTCATGGGTTACCATTTATGTTGCACCCGTTCGTCGCAACAAAAATTTGACAATAAGCACTGGCCAAACATTTCAGCTAACTTTGGAAAGTCTAGAGTTGGCAACAGAAGACGTAAGGAAATATGGAAAAAAAATAGTAATAAGAGAGTAAATGTGAGCGGTACTAACAAGCGGTGGTAAGCATTCCCAGAAGTTCTGTAGAATAAAAAAGAGAAATCGATTAGATGATCTTGAATTTCTCGTTGATGATAGCTAAAAACTAAGGAGCATCTGCAAGGAAAAAAAAGAGTACCTTCACTGGATCATTGAGGTAGCCCCCATCAAAAGAGAAAATTGCGATGCCAATAGGTGCTTCGTATAGCAGCATAGCCATGTCTCCTGGCGAGAAACCAATTAACCAAGCGAACTTAAGCAATTGGGTGTTGGCCCAGGCCCGACGCCGAGAAACTCGCGGCGGCGAGTACAATGAGCAAGGGCAAAGCTGGCTCCTCCTCCTGATCGATTCTCTGGACGTGAACTTAGTAGTACGTACTTAGCTAGCCGGAATTGACCTAATCGATCTACTGGTAGCTAACAAAGATAGACAGCAGCACGCAACACAATTGGATTACCATAATGATTCACGATACAAGTTTATTACAAGGGGGTATAGCTAGGTACATATATATATAGCAGCTAACCAACAGGAGCTAGCCTACTCGGTGCCCAACTTGTCCTACACGGCATGTAATTCAGAGTACACGTATGGAATACTTAATTCTGTCGACATCATGATGGAGATATTTTCATCGACATATTGTGTCAAGTTCTTATGTTTATTTGATATTTGTGGAGTTGCAATTTTTCATCGACATCATGATGGAGATATTGTGATTCGGCCTACACTTCTACTGGATCATCCCCAGCCCAAGTACATTCATTCCTCAAAGCTTCATGTACTTTTGGATGGGGCGACTCAAGTGGGTTTCAAAAACCTTCATTGATAATTGTGTGGGTTAAAGAGTGCAAATATCGTTGCTCCGGTCTAATTCGAGCCTCTTTATTGAAGTTTTGGGAGTGTTGTCTTGCATAGATTTTGATATCTTATAGAAGATGTATTCGAAAGATTTCATTGTACTTCTCAGTCATAGGAGTTGTTGTATTTTCTTGGATCTTAGACCCAAAACAGCATACACGTAGAGTGTGAATAAATTACAAGTGTTTCCCAAGCAAACATTTATTGTGAACAACATCTTAGTTTCCTTCCGTTAGGGTTTTGGTGACCCTACTCTTTCCCACGACCGCTGCAATTCTAGTTCAGGCTGATAAAAAGGTCATCCTCACATCACTTACTGGCCTTGGTGAGGTATTGGTGATGGAACAACATTGAGTCGAACAACATTGTGTTATTTTGTTTGCCATGGCAGCCTGAAGCAATGACCTTGGATATAGTCATATAGACATGTTCTACACTGCAAGCATTATACATTGCTTATTGTGAGCTAGTGAGCGCTTGCTCTCGCGTGGGCCGTCTTGGGTTGACTTAGTAACATAGAGCACAACGTGGTTCTTTTTGTTATTCTTCACATCTTGGTTATCTCCCCAGTTTTACACAGTGAAGAATTTGTGCGATTATTTAGTTTTGTATCTGTTTCAATGTTTTTTTGTTATTTTTATTTTCCATGGTTTTATTTTTTGTTCTACAATTCCTTGTATTTTTTTGTTCTAATCTAATAACCAATTTTAACATGCAAAATAATGTTCTAAAAATAGATGAAGAATTTTGCAACTATATACATATTTTCTTCCAAAAACATGAATATTTTTAAAGAGTATGAACATTTATTTTAAATATATTGACTCTCCAATTACATAAAACAATTAACAAAATAGTTTTTAGACATAAACACGTTTTACATAAAATATTTAAATAAATACTTGAATATTTTAGAATTATGCTAGTAACAAAGAAATTCATATGTGCAAATATTAATTATAACGCGGGGCTATATTTATTTACTTTTTAGTAATGAGTTTAATATAAATTCAGGAGATAAGACATGGATCTTTTTGGTAGGCAGTATACCATTGCCATTGGCTATCCGTATTAGAAAATTGTGTATACAACTAATTTTTAGCTTCCAAAAGTCCTCTTAATGGGCCGTGTAAAAAGGTCGGTCAGTTATTTGTTATTGGCACCATGGGAGCAGATTTTCAAGAGGGTGATTAAGGGCTAATTGAGGAGTATTCCTTTTAAAGATCACGGTTGCGACAAGTGGCGCGCGTGTTCGCCACTTATCGCAACATGACATTTTTCCCTTTTTTCGTAGATTCAAAATGTTTTATCTCTTAAACCATGTGTTCAATTTTATTTCAGAAACAAACGAACTGGGAGCATTTTTTTCCTTTCCGGAAGCCGTTTTTGAGAGGCACGGCCGTGCCTCTCGCGGAAGCAAATCCGTGCTTCTCTCGAAAGCAAAACCATGCCTCTCATGAAAAAAAAAGGAACCATGTTCTTTTTTCGTTTTCGAGAGGCATGGTTGTGCCTCTCGCGGAAGCAAAACCGTACCTGTCACGGAAGCAAAACCATGCAACTCACAGAAGAAGAAAAAAAAGAAAAAACACATTTTTTCCATTTCCAAGAGACACGACCACGCCTCTCATGAAAGAAAAAAAACATGTTTTTTCGTTTCCGAGAGCAAACCGTGCCTCCCATGAAAAAAAAGAGAACAAACTTTGTCCTATTTCCGAGAGGCATGGTCGTGCCTCTCACCAAAGAAAATGCATTTTTTTTGTTTCTGAAAATAAAACGAGCAAACGAGTTTTTTCGCAAACAAAAAATCAACTTTTTTTGTCAAAAAGTAAGAAAGACGGGTGAAAACCCGAAAAGTAAAAAACAAAAAACAGGAAAAAACATCTAAAAACCGGAAAACACGTGCAGAAAATGATTATCCGGAGAAAGCATTAAGAGCGCGACACACGGCGGGGGCGAGAGACACGACCACGCCGAAAAACCGCTCTTCAACTAGCTTTTTTTTTAGACAAGCTCTTCAACTAGTTGCCCTCGAACTAAGCCTAACCGCCCTTCATTGGATTTTGGGCCTGCTATATATTAGGCCGAAATTCCAAACCTGCATGTCTCTTTTTCATTTTTTGATCGGTACAGGGCCAGACAATGAACAGGACTTGCGTCCCTTTCTTTTTTTTTCTTTTTTTGTCCTGCTTTTTATTTGCTACATTAGAAAACTGGATTTCAAATAAAAATATGAATTCAATAGTCCTCATAAATTTTTAAAAATGTCTCGTTTTCAAATAATGTTAATGCATTAAAAAACTCAAATTTAACAAATGTTCGGAAATTCAAAAAATGTTCATATAATCTGAAAAACTGTTCAAGATTCAAAAATGTGGCCGTAATTGAAAAAATCATAAAATTAAAAAACATATTCACGAGTTATGAAACAGATTCACAAATTTCAGGTATGTACGTGATTCTGAGAAAAAATCATGATTTAAAAAAATGTTCGTGACATGTAAACATATTCACGAATTTGAAAAGTGTTCCTAATTTGAAAATTTATTCCCGATTTCCGAAAATGTTTGTAAATTTGTAAGAAAAATGTTCATGAGTTGAAAAGCAATGTTTATAATCTCAAAAACATATTCACGAATTTTAAGAAAGTTTGCATGAAATGAAAAAAAAAGGGAACATGAAAATTAAAAAAGGAAAAGGCAAATGATAAAACTAAATAACAAAATAAAAGCGAAATAAAAAAGGGTTTACGAATATTCTTTCCATAATCGGAAGAGTGACCAGTGCTACTTGGGCCCGCCTGATTCACATAGGGAGGTGAAGGGGGTGCGTGTTTGGTCGAAAATTGTGAACCTACGAGATAGATAACAGAGTCACTAATTAAGGAATACCTCTTGCAAAGGTCACTCTCGGCTCCCCAGGTTGCGATACATGTACGCCACTTGTCACAACTAGTGCGCCACTTGACGCAACCTGAGAGTTTTTCATTTTTCTTAGATTCATTTATTCAAAAAGTTTTATCTCTGAAACCGTTTCTCCAAATTTTTGTGACAAACGAGAGCAAACTACATGAATGAAGTGTGGCTCGCTGTGGACTACAAGGTCGCGACGTCGACTCCCCCTGGCGAGAGCACCTCCCCTGTCCCTCCAGCGAACTGCAATGGTAGCATGGCCAACCGCAGTGAGGGGCTACTGAACTGCACGGCGGTGCTGCCGCACATCCTGCCGGAGAACTACACGCGGTGGCCTCTGCCCACCGGCAAACTGAACAAGGGGCCGCTGCACGCTGGTAACTGCACGTAGGGCTGCAAGAAAAGCTCGAGGCTCGTGAGCCGCTCGAGATCGACTCGTATTTTAGCTCGACTCGAGATCGACTCGAAAAGAAATGAGCTGAATGTAAACACTTTATGTAGCTCGATCGAGAAACGAGCCGATCTTGAGCCAGCATTGGCTCGCTCGATTTTAGCTCGATAGCTCGATATCATATAAGTATATTAAATAACCTTCATATCTATTGCCAATAATTAGGATCATTCATTTCCATATATGTTATGTACAATTTTTTTCTTCACTTTACCTACTAGCAAACATGGAAACTATGTATGGAGAAAAATTATTCTCATCACGTGGCAACCGTGTAATCAATATTTTGTTATTTTGGTCAAAGTTTGAGAGCTGACGCACCTTGGTCGCCTTCTATTCGAGATCTCTTGTTATTAAATACTAGTTTTCACTTGAGAACGAGTAATTTATAGTGATTTTTCTGTTCTGTTGTGGCCTATCTTGCTTTAAAGTTTGCCTTAAATGATTTAAAAAATCATCTTATTTCGCTCAAAACTAGCTCGAGATCGACTCGAGATCGTTACAAGCTGAGCACGAGTCACTTTCTGCAGCTCGACCTTGAGCTTCGCACATTCTGAGCTCGCTCGAATTTTAGTATGAGTTGAGCTGAGCCTAGGCCAACTCGCTCGAACTCGACTCGTTTGCAGCCCTAACTGCACGTGAGGGTCCATAAAGATAGCCGTGGAAGCCCATCGTAGGTCACCGTCACGGTTGAAGAGGAGGGATGGAGGTGGATGCAACGACTTGGTGACGAGGGAGAACCGCTAAGGAGAGCATGTGAGATCAGGGGCAGAGCGATCCAGGCACTCACCAGGATGGCACTGTGGGCCTGCGACAGCTGGATCCGTCGCCTGGGCTACACGCTAGGCCGGATCCGTCGCCTGGGTGGTGCGCTGGTGGAGGGGTCACGGGATCGTGCAGAGAGATGGTGTGAGCTGCAACGGGCCACCAAGAGCACCTCCTTAATCCAGTCGGGAGCCGTCGTTGAGGGACTTGGCCATTGGTGAGAGAGGATCCGCCAGATTCGTCATCGGCAGACGCGGGAGGAGGATCCTGCCGGATCTATCGGTGGGAAGGTGCGGGGTAGGCGTATCCAGCGGTGGCCGGGAGGCTGGGGGCCCTGACGGTCGTGCCCTGGATCGGTGACGAGCGGCGAATCAGATCTTGATCCAGAGCCACGAGACGTGGGCGACAAGGAGGAGCTCGGGAACGAGGTCCGGCGGGGCTCTGGTGGCCGGCGGGGAAGCTAGAGGTAGCGGTTCTGGAGGCTGCCACTAGTAGAAAAGGGGGCAATGGTCCAGGCCGGGTCAGCCCATTAGTCCCGGTTCAATCCAGAGCCGGGACCAATGGGGGCATTGGACCCGGTTCGTGAGCCCCGGGGGCCGGCCGGGCCACGTGGACCATTGGTCCCGGTTCGTCTGGACCTTTTGGTCCCGGTTGGTGGAACGAACCGGGACCAATGGGCCTAGCTCCTGGCCCACCACCATTGGTCCCGGTTGGGTGCATGAACCGGGACCAAAGGACGCCCATTAGTCCCGGTTCAAACCACCAACCGGGACTAAAGTGTTGGTCCTCGTTGCGGCCAGAGTTTAGGCCCACCTCGCCAACCGAAGGGGGCTCACACCGGTTTATAAGCCCCTCCCTCTCTGCCTTGTTGAGCTCCTCTCAAAATGAAAATAGATGCCCTTATACAGGAAATTTGACCTAAATTCATATTGAATTTCTCTGAAGTTAGTAGAAATTTATTATGAATTTAGGTTGAATTTTCTCTAGAAGCGCATCTATGCTCATTTCTGAGTAGTTTTTTTTTCTTTTCTGCTATATTTATTTTTTTCTATTTATTTCTGAGTTGTAATAAGTCATTAAAAATAAAAAAGATTTTAGTAAAGTTAATCACAACTATTTTTTCTTCTATTTAATTCTGAGTAGTTTTTTATATAGTTTTTTTTCTTTTCTGCTATATTTATTTTTTCTATTTATTTCTGTGTGGTAATAAGTCATTAAAAATAAAAAAGAGACGCAATGCTAGTTAATTCGCTTCAAGCCTTTCGGAATAGTGTAAACTGCACTGCACATAGCTCCGTGCAGTCTACCCTATTCCTCAAGGCTTGAAGCGAACCAACGTGCAGGTGAGCATTGAGCCTCTTCTTCATCGTCTCTGCACTCAGGGCTTATAAACAGCTGCGAGTGCCTCTCGCTTGGCGATGTGGGACTAAAAAAATAGCTGCAGAAAGAATCAACTAAAAAACAGTTGCAGAATAAATAAGTAATTAGACGGGACCATTGGTACCGGTTGGTGGCTCCAAACGGGACCAATGCCCCTCTTTAGTCCCGGCACATAATGCTTTAATGTCTTATGGTTCGGCCCTCGTGATACCATGCCAACTTTCAACTTTCAACTTTTTCAGAGTTCATTTGAAATGCTTTAATGCAGAAAACAAAAGAAAATAAATAATGCAGAAAGTTTATAATTTTTCTAAAACTAAAAGCAAAAAGAATTAAAAATAAAGCCAAAAAATAAAATAAAATAAATAATGCAGAAAACAAAACAAAAAATCTGGGAAAAAAATAAAAATAGCAACAATAAGTATTTTGTTGGAAGTAGAAACAAAATAAAATAAATAAAGCACGAAACAAAACAGAAAACAATAAAAGTGTTTTCAAATTTGAGAACTAATGGCACTAACAGAAAGTTACAATTGTTCTAAAACTAAAAGCAAAAAGAATTAAAAAATAA
The DNA here is from genome assembly GCA_904067115.1 of Aegilops sharonensis. Classification (NCBI taxonomy): domain Eukaryota; kingdom Viridiplantae; phylum Streptophyta; class Magnoliopsida; order Poales; family Poaceae; genus Aegilops; species Aegilops sharonensis. Next base: position 1,009,512,712 of record LR880967.1, on the reverse strand, counting down.
AGCAAAAAAACAGAAGAAAATAAATAATGCAGAAAACAAAACAAAAAATCTGGGAAAAAAATAAAAATAGCAACAATAAGTAAAGAAAAAAAAGTGCCTCCTACTAGGCCCCCACGGCCTGAATACGACTAGAAACCCACCATGGGCCAGGATTCAGGTCCGTAGGAGGCCCATTAGGCCCATCAGGCAAAGAAGTATTAAGTAGGCCCGTAAGCCTACAGTGGAGAGAAGCTCGAGAGGGGTGCGGCAGTGGGGCTTATAAACCACTACGCGCCCCTCTCAGCTAGCGAGGTGGGACTAAACTTTCGTGCCACACCCTACCAGCACACGACCATTGGTCCCGGTTCGTGGCTCCAACCGGGACCAATGCCCACCCTTTAGTCTCAGTTGGTGCCACCTTTGGGCTGCTGAAAAGAGGGATTTGGTCCCGGTTGGTGGCACCAACCGGGACTAAAGGGTACATTGGTCCCGGTTGGAGGCACCAACCGGGACCAAAGACTTTGCTATATAAGGAAAATTTCAGAACTGCAACCCCACTTCGATCTCTCCTCCTCCTCGATCTCCCGACGCCGCGCGCCGTCGCCTGCCGCCACCTCGCCGTCGCCGCCCCGCCCCGACGCCATCGCCGCCCCGCCCCGACGTCGATGCCGTCGCCGCTCCGCCCCGCCCCGCCCCGACGCTGTCACCGCCCCGCCCCGCCCTACCGCCCCGACGTCGCCGCCCCCACGCCGTCGCCGCCCCGCGCCGCACTTCGCCGTCTCCGTTGACCTAGACGTGAGCAATTTTTTATGATTTTTGTTAGATTTTTTTTAGAATTTTTTGTAGTTTATAGATTTTTTTTGTTAGATTAGATGTGTAGTAATTTAGATATGTAGTTCATAGTATGTTAATTTAGATTGTGTAATTAATTTGTTCATATTGTGTTAGATTTTTTTCTGTTAATAGATTTTTTTGGTGTAATTAATTTGTTCATATTGTATTAGATTTTTTTTCTGTTAATATATTTTTTTCTATTAATTTGTTCATAGTATGTTTGGTGATATTATTGTTAATAGTTTTTTTGGTGATATTTAGATTGTGTTAGCAAGTACTATAATTGAACTAGCTGGTTACAAAAATATAATTACTATTTTATTTAGATTTTTTTGGTAATATAATTAGTTAGAAATATATGAGTTAGTTAGAAAAATACTAGTTTATTTTTAGTAAGTACTATATAGTAAGTGCTACTAATTTGTTTTTAGTAAGTACTACTTTATTTATTTATAGTAATAAGTTCTTAGTATAGTTGAACTATATAGTTGATTT
>LR880967.1:1009472401-1009483697 GCA_904067115.1 Aegilops sharonensis | reverse complement strand
ATGAGATTATGCAACTCCCGTTTACCGGAGGAACACTTTGGGTGCTACCAAACGTCACAACGTAACTGGGTGATTATAAAGGAGTACTACAGGTGTCTCCAAAGGTACATGTTGGGTTGGCGTATTTCGAGATTAGGTTTTGTCACTCCGATTGTCGGAGAGGTATCTCTGGGCCCTCTCGGTAATGCACATCACTATAAGCCTTGCAAGCAATGTAGCTAATGAGTTAGTTACGGAATGATGCATTACGTAATGAGTAAAGAGACTTGCCGGTAACGAGATTGAACTAGGTATTGGATACCGACGATCGAATCTCGGGCAAGTAACATACCGATGACAAAGGGAACAAAGTATGTTGTTATGCGGTTTGACCGACAAAGATCTTCGTAGAATATGTAGGAGCCAATATGGGCATCCAGGTTCCGCTATTGGTTATTGCCAAGAATAGTTCTAGGTCATGTCTACATAGTTCTCGAACCCGTAGGGTCCGCACGCTTAAGGTTTCGATGACAGTTATATTATGAGTTTATGAGTTTTGATGTACCGAAGGAGTTCGGAGTCCCGGATGAGATCGGGGACATGACGAGGAGTCTCGAAATGGTCGAGACGTAAAGATCGATATATTGGACGACTATATTCGGAGTTCGGAAAGGTTCCGAGTGATTCGGGTATTTGTCGGAGTACCGGAGAGTTACGAGAATTCGCCGGGGAGTATATGGGCCTTATTTGGCCATACGGGAATAGAGGAGAGAGGCCAAAAGGGAGGAGGCCTGCGCCCCCCCTCTGGTCCGAATTGGACAAGGGGCGCAGCCCCCCCTTTCCTTCTCCCTCTCCCCCTCTTTCCCCTTCTCCTACTCCAACAAGGGAGGTGGAATCCTACTAGGACTAGGGAGTCCTAGTAGGACTCCACACTTGGCGCGCCTCCTCCTAGGGCCGGCCTCCTCCCCCCTTGCTCCTTTATATACGGGGGCAGGGGGCACCCCATGACACACAAGTTGATCTACGTGATCGTTCCTTAGCCGTGTGCGGTGCCCCCCTCCACCATATTCCACCTCGGTCATATCGTGGCGGAGCTTAGGCGAAGCCCTGCGCCGGTGAAGCATCATCATCGTCACCACGCCGTCGTGCTGACGGAACTCATCCCCAACACTTTGCTGGATCGGAGTCCGGGGATCGTCATCGAGTTGAACGTGTGCTGAACTCGGAGGTGCCGTGCGTTCGGTACTTGGATCGGTCGGATCGTGAAGACGTACAACTACATCAACCGTGTTGTTATAACGCTTCCGCTTACGGTCTACGAGGGTACATGGACATACACTCTCCCCTCTCGTTGCTATGCCATCACCATGATCTTGCGTGTGCGTAGGAATTTTTTTGAAATTACTACGTTCCCCAACATCAAATACCCAGGAGTTACTATGAGCACTGGTAAGGTACACATCAATTACATGTATATCAAATATACCTTTTGTATTGCCGGCCTTCTTGTCCGCTAAGTATTTGGGGCAGTTCCGCTTCTAGTGACCCTTCCCTTTGCAATAAAAGCACTCAGTCTCAGGCTTGGGTCCATTCTTTGACTTCTTCCCGGCAACTGGCTTACCGGGTGCGGCAACATCCTTGCCGTCCTTCTTGAAGTTCTTCTTACCCTTGCCCTTCTTGAACTTGGTGGTTTTATTGACCATCAACACTTGATGTTCTTTCTTGATTTCTACCTCTGCTGACTTTAGCATTGAAAATACTTTAGGAATAGTTTTGACCATCCCCTGCATATTGTAGTTCATCACAAAGCTCTTGTAGCTCGGTGGGAGCGACTGAAGGATTCTGTCAATGACCGCCTCATCCAGGAGGTTAATGTCCAGCTGGGACAGGCGGTTGTGCAACCCAGATATTTTGAGTATGTGCTCACTGACAGAACTATTTTCCTCCATCTTACAACTATAGAACTTGTCGGAGACTTCATATCTCTCGACCCGGGCATGATCTTGGAAAACCATTTTCAGCTCCTCGAATATCTCATATGCTCCGTGTCGCTCAAAATGCTTTTGGAGCCCCGGTTCTAAGCTGTAAAGCATGCCGCACTGAACGAGGGAGTAATCATCAGCACGTGACTGCCAAGCGTTCATAACGTCTTGGTTCTCTGGGATGGGTGCTTCACCTAGCGGTCCTTCTAGGACATATGCTTTCTTGGCAGCTATGAGGATAATCCTCAGGTTCCGGACCCAGTCCGAATAGTTGCTGCCATCATCTTTCAGCTTGGTTTTCTCTAGGAATGCGTTGAAGTTCATGTTGACATGAGTGTTGGCCATTTGATCTACAAGACATATTTTGCAAAGATTTTAGACTAAGTTCATGATAATTAAGTTCATCTAATCAAATTATTAATGAACTCCCACTCAGATTAGACATCCCTCTAGTCATCTAAGTGTTACACGATCCGAGTCGACTAGGCCGTGTCCGATCATCACGTGAGACGGATTAGTCATCATCGGTGAACATCTCCATGTTGATCATATCTTCCATACGACTCATGTTCGACCTTTCGGTCTCTGTGTTCCGAGGCCATGTCTGTACATGCTAGGCTCGTCAAGTTAACCCTAAGTGTTTTTTGCATGTGTAAAACTGTCTTACACCCCCTTGTATGTGAACGTAAGAATCTATCACACCCGATCATCACGTGGTGCTTCGTAACGACGAACTTTAGCAACGTCGCACAGTTAGGGGAGAACACTTTCTTGAAATTATTATAAGGGATCATCTTATTTACTACCGTCGTTCTAAGTAAACAAGATGCATAAACATAATAAACATCACATGCAATTATATAGTAGTGACATGATATGGCCAATATCATATAGCTCCTTTGATCTCCATCTTCAGGGCTCCATGATCATCTTCGTCACCGGCATGACACCATGATCTCCATCATCATGATCTCCATCATCGTGTCTCCATGAAGTTGCTCGCCAACTATCACTTCTACTACTATGGCTAACGGTTTAGCAATAAAGTAAAGTAATTACATGGCGTTAAATCATTGACACGCAGGTCATAGAATAATTAAGACAACTCCTATGGCTCCTGCCGGTTGTCATACTCATCGACATGCAAGTCGTGATTCCTATTACAAGAACATGATCTCATACATCACAATATATCATTCATCATTCATCACAACTTTTGGCCATATCACGTCACAAGGCAATTGCTGCAAAAACAAGTTAGACGTCCTATAATTGTTGTTGCATCTTTTACGTGGCTGCAATAGGGTTCTAGCAAGAACGTTTTCTTACCTACGAAAAAGCCACAACGTGATTTGTCAACTACTATTTACCCTTCATAAGGACCCTTTTCATCGAATCCGCTCCAACTAAAGTGGGAGAGACAGACACCCGCTAGCCACCTTATGCAACTAGTGCATGTCAGTCGGTGGAACCTGTCTCACGTAAGTGTATGTGTAAGGTCGGTCCGGGCCGCTTCATCCCACAATACCGCTGAAGCAAAATAAGACTAGTAGCGGCAAGAAAGTTGACAACATCTACGCCCACAACAGATTTGTGTTCTACTCGTGCAATAGAGAACTACACATAGACCTAGCTCATGATGCCACTATTGGGGAACGTTGCAGAAAATAAAAAATTTCCTACGGTTTCACCAAGATCCATCTATGAGTTCATCTAGCAACGAGTGATAGTAGTGCATCTACATACCTTTGTAGATCACGAGCGGAAGCGTTCAAGAGAACGGGGTTGAAGGAGTCGTACTCGTCGTGATCCAAATCACCGATGAACAAGTGCCGAACAGACAGCACCTCCGCGTTCAACACACGTACGGAGTGGATGACGTCTCCTCCTTCTTGATCCAGCAAGGGGGAAGGAGAGGTTGATGAAGATCCAGCAGCACGACGGCGTGGTGGTGGATGCAGCAGGGTTCCGGCAGAGCTTCGCCGAGCTTCTGCGAGAGGGAGAGGTGTAGCAGGGGAGAGGGAGGCGCCAAGACTTTAGGGTGCGGCTGCCCTCCCTCCTCCCCTTTATATATGCCCCCTGGGGGGCGCCGGCCCTAGGAGATGGCATCTCCAAGGGGGGGGCGGCGGCCAAGGGGGGTGGAGTGCCCCCCAAGGCAAGTGGAGGCGCCCCCCACCCCTAGGGTTTCCAACCCTAGGCACAGGGGGGGCCAAGGGGGGGCGCACCAGCCCATCAGGGGCTGGTCCCCTCCCCACTTCAGCCCATGAGGCCCTCCGGGATAGGTGGCCCCACCCGGTGGACCCCTGGGACCCTTCCGGTGGTCCCGGTACAATACCGGTGACCCCCGAAACTCTTCCGACGGCCGAAACTGCACTTCCTATATATAATTCTTTACCTCCGGACTATTCTGGAACTCCTCGTGACGTCCGGGATCTCATCCGGGACTCCGAACAACTTTCGGTTTGCTGCATACTCATATTCATACAACCCTAGTGTCACCGAACCTTAAGTGTGTAGACCCTACAGGTTCGGGAGACACTTAGACATGACCGAGATGGCTCTCCGGTCAATAACCAACATCGGGATCTAGATACCCATGTTGGCTCCCACATGCTCCTCGATGATCTCATCGGATGAACCATGATGTCGAGGATTCAAGCAACCCCGTATACAATTCCCTTTGTCAATCGGTACGTTACTTGCCCGAGATTCGATCGTCGGTATCCCAATACCTCGTTCAATCTCGTTACCGGCAAGTCACTTTACTCGTACCGTAATGCATGATCCCGTGACCAGACACTTGGTCACTTTGAGCTCATTATGATGATGCATTACCGAGTGGGCCCAGAGATACCTCTCCGTCATACGGAGTGACAAATCCCAGTCTCGATCCGTGTCAACCCAACAGACACTTTCGAAGATACCTTTAGTGCACCTTTATAGCCACCCAGTTACGTTGTGACGTTTGGTACACCCAAAGCACTCCTACGGTATCCGGGAGTTACACGATCTCATGGTCTAAGGAAGAGATACTTGACATTGGAAAAGCTCTAGCAAAACAAACTACACGATCTTGTGCTATGCTTAGGATTGGGTCTTTGTCCATCACATCATTCTCCTAATGATGTGATCGCGTTATCAATGACATCAAATGTCCATAGTCAGGAAACCATGACTATATGTTGATCAACAAGCCAGTCAACTAGAGGCTCACTAGGGACATATTGTGGTCTATGTATTCACACGTGTATTACGATTTCCGGATAATACAATTATAGCATGAATAAAAGACAATTATCATGAACAAGGAAATATAATAATAATCCTTTTATTATTGCCTCTAGGGCATATTTCCAACAGTCATCTAGTTAGAACCCTCAATGTTATATGTTGTGCGGGTAGCTAGTTTTGTAATAGCAAGCAACCAAATTTTTTTGCATTGATATAATGGTAAAATATTATAAAAATATCAATAATAATAAATAAAACAACAATATCACTACCATCAACCTGCATGTCAACATACTAACAGTTTTGCTCAAATGTCTAAATACATGATTTCCACTTCCTCTTATAAGCTTACAAGGCCTACCAAGTTTATATTAAGTGAAGTTAAAATTATATCTCTAGCCTATGTAAGAAATGTTTAAATATATGCATTCTAGATGCTTGCATTTAGGTCAACCGTGGTAACCAATGCTCCATATTTGGATATTCATCCAAATAATTTTTGAACTAACTAGTCTTCTTCTAGTTTACTATGTAGGTGTATATCTATTAGTATTGAAATAAAGGTAGTAGCGGATGCCACATTCCAATAATTGTTAAATATTGGTCTAATCGTCATACTCAATAAAAAGTTGTAATCATCTCTCATTGAGTGTCCCTATATTCTGTTATGCTGCAATTAATGTTTGAATAGCCATTGCACCCATTAAAAGGTTGTCATAAATGTAATATTAATGCCCATTTGGATATGCATTCAATTAATGTTCGCCTCTTATTGTGATGTCTATTTAAGCACCTTCATCTCGCTTTTTTGGAGCCACTCATGTTGCATGTTCACGGAAGTCCCATAAAACCCAGTTGTTATCTCAAGCTCAAACACCATTAACCAACTATTAGTCTTTTTGGCGCAAACTTTATACGCCATGAGGACAACCATCACCTCCTCGTCTGATGTCGCGATCATGTATGACACTAGTGCATCGACCCGTGGTGTGGCGAATCGATGGGAAATTAGTTGTGGCACACGAAGATAGAGAATGGGTGGTAGCCAATCAAGAACATAAATGATGAGCATATCCAGGAGCTCAACGGCTGGGCGGTGTTGGAGTTCAACAAGGATGTGAACTGTAGGGTTAAGGTCAAGAAGTTGCTGAGCGGCAGACAACAACATGTGTCCGGCATGACATACAAGCTCATCATCGATGTGACACACTTTGGTGTGTGTGTGTGTGGGGGGGGGGGGGGGGGGGGGGCGGGGGGGGGGGGGGGGGCGGGGGGGGGGGGGGGGGCGGGGGGGGGGGGGGGGGCGGGGGGGGGGGGGGGGGCGGGGGGGGGGGGGGGGGCGGGGGGGGGGGGGGGGGCGGGGGGGGGGGGGGGGGCGGGGGGGGGGGGGGGGGCGGGGGGGGGGGGGGGGGCGGGGGGGGGGGGGGGGGCGGGGGGGGGGGGGGGGGCGGGGGGGGGGGGGGGGGCGGGGGGGGGGGGGGGGGCGGGGGGGGGGGGGGGGGCGGGGGGGGGGGGGGGGGCGGGGGGGGGGGGGGGGGCGGGGGGGGGGGGGGGGGCGGGGGGGGGGGGGGGGGCGGGGGGGGGGGGGGGGGCGGGGGGGGGGGGGGGGGCGGGGGGGGGGGGGGGGGCGGGGGGGGGGGGGGGGGCGGGGGGGGGGGGGGGGGCGGGGGGGGGGGGGGGGGCGGGGGGGGGGGGGGGGGCGGGGGGGGGGGGGGGGGCGGGGGGGGGGGGGGGGGCGGGGGGGGGGGGGGGGGCGGGGGGGGGGGGGGGGGAGGGGACAGCTTGCAACTACAAGGTGAAGCCGTACGAGCAGGAGTTGACAAACAAACACAAGCTCCTCTCCTTCACCAAAGTGAAATAGGTGGCTATCGGTTACTTAGTTAACAAGAATTGGGTTCCCGGAATGTTGTTACTCATTGTTCAATCCAATAATAAATTATCCTCTTGCCTTGTCATGTCTTTTGGAGCTTGTTAAAGAACATACATATGCAACTTGATTATGATGTGGGCACCCAAATGGAACAAATAAATGAAACCAGCAATGTTTCAACCTAACTTTGAAATGAAGTGTTCATCTATTGTTAAAAAAATGTTCTTATATGTGAAAAAACAACCAAGTTGTTGAATTAGAATGATTGTTCATATTTTCAGTGAACTGGCTGGTGTGTACAGTACTACATATCATTTGCGTTGTGGAAAATTATGGAATGCTTACGAAATTTTATAGGTTGGGTTTGTCATGAGTTAAGTGCCCGTGGAAGATGAGCCATGCCGGAAACTATCCGAGAAGAGTCTGCATGCACGAGACGGAAGATGGTGGCCGTGTCGTGCGGCTGCGGAGGGACCGTTGGCGTGTGGTGTGGATCCGGGTACTCTGAGCGACTGCAGCTACGTCGGGATGAAATTGGTTCAGTTGTTCTACACCGTAGGTGCAAATTGGGCATTAGACCGCTACTCCCTCAGGCTGCCGGTGCGGCTCTGCGGCGACGAGGTCACTACTATCCCGGCATAGCCCGCGCGCTCGCAGGCCTGGAGCATCGGGCGCCTACTGTAGAGGTGGCACGTCGTCCCGGAAGCAACCATCGGGGACTCGGAGGAGCAGAAGTGTGACGAGGAGACCAATGAGGAGGACCCACTATATCGTGTTCCCATCTTTGATCCCCCCCCCCCCCCCGCCCCCCGCCCGGAGTTCTGCTCGCCACCTCTCAAGGGATCGATGACGGGCATCGCGTTGTGCCATGATGAGTGTAGGGAATTGACAATGATAGAGAATGCAACACAGGTGTATTGTTTCATGTTTGTACAGATTTATAAAGAGGGGGTGAGCATGTCGTGGCTAACAACCTATTCTGGTCCAAAAATATTGATCACTGCTTTTGTGAATCTCCAAAGGCCTTCAAGAGTGTATCTTCTCCAATGCGGACATAGTCGTCAATTGTATCGGGCGAACATCCGTATGCCAAAACTCGAACAACTGCAATGCACTTCATCATAGGGCTTGCACGTATCTCTCCGCATGCATTCCTTCTAAGCTTCAACCAATCATCATACTTCTCAAAGGCTTTTGCAATGGTAAGAAAAAGACTTGTGTGTATCCGAAAGCGCCGGCAAAATACTTCTCCGGATAGGTTGGATGTGGATCAAAATAATCTTTCATAATCTTGGTATGGCCCTCCGCTCTATCAAGGTTGAGTTGTTTGCGGTCAAACTACGATCCTCTTCTCGGTCGCTTAAATCATGCCAAGAACAGTTTCGAAGTCATCATGGTCTTCTTCCTCTTTTTTGCAGTTGAGTAACATCTTATATTTTGATACGGTGTCAATTTACAGTACGATATGTCTATATATGAAAAACTTCGACCATTGGTGATAGAGGGCTATAAGTACACAATCAGTTAAAGAAATCTAGCATTTCATAACAAGAGGATATTTATTCATGCTTTATATAGATGCTCAAAAGAGAAGAAAAGAAAGTACTAACAGTGACAAGCTTAAGGAAGAACATCACATGCGAGAAATAAGGAAGGACAAGCGTAAGCTCACCATCTCAGGCTTAAAATCAATGTAATGTTGCCTTAAGAATAATGTTAAATCTTCATTGGGATTTGATAGTTTTCTAGGCAATAAAGGATACATGAGATTCTCCAGACTACAAATAATTACCTCACAAACGGGAACATGAACATGTAGACATGTTATTCTCTGAAAAAGCAAATAGTGATCAATATTGTTCATCAAGACATAAGCTACAAGAAAGATTACCAAGTATGCTAACCAGGTTCATTTCAATTATTCTTTTATATTCAGCATTCCCCACGACTAGTTTCTTCTCAGAACCACACAGCTCGGTGAGCCTCTTGGCTAGGTGATCGTCAATAGCTTTATTCGTGGTGTCAATGGGGAAAGGCACCGTCTCATTTTTTATGAATTCCTCCAGACCCTAAGAAATAAACACAGAAGATAACTAAAAGTTCTGTCAAATAAAATGCAAGTTTCTAAATATGAAAGAAGGCAGGGAAATTTAATAGCCATGCATCAACAATAAAATATAGTGTCCCATGAATGTTCATGTGTACGATTCTCTCAGTGGTGCTCCGAAAATGTTCATGCCTAGAGCTAGATGTTACTAGTACATTTCAAAACAATCCATTGTGTCGTTCTTGGTAGGAGTACATCGTCAGGGCTCATTCATCCCTAGCTAGGCTCACTTAGTACAAAATTAACAAACGTCTGGCTACCTGAAGGAAGTGAAAAATGGCAATAAGACCAATGGTAACGAGGTCGAGCAGCTTGATTCGACTCCGTATCAGTTAAGTTACAAAATAACAAGTACCAATTCATGNGTGAGCCTCTTGGCTAGGTGATCGTCAATAGCTTTATTCGTGGTGTCAATGGGGAAAGGCACCGTCTCATTTTTTATGAATTCCTCCAGACCCTAAGAAATAAACACAGAAGATAATTAAAAGTTTTGTCAAATAAAATGCAAGTTTCTAAATATGAAAGAAGGCAGGGAAATTTAATAGCCATGCATCAACAATAAAATATAGTGTCCCATGAATGTTCATGTGTACGATTCTCTCAGTGGTGCTCCGAAAATGTTCATGCCTAGAGCTAGATGTTACTAGTACATTTCAAAACAATCCATTGTGTCGTTCTTGGTAGGAGTACATCGTCAGGGCTCATTCATCCCTAGCTAGGCTCACTTAGTACAAAATTAACAAACGTCTGGCTACCTGAAGGAAGTGAAAAATGGCAATAAGACCAATGGTAACGAGGTCGAGCAGCTTGATTCGACTCCGTATCAGTTAAGTTACAAAATAACAAGTACCAATTCATGGGTTACCATTTATGTTGCACCCGTTCGTCGCAACAAAAATTTGACAATAAGCACTGGCCAAACATTTCAGCTAACTTTGGAAAGTCTAGAGTTGGCAACAGAAGACGTAAGGAAATATGGAAAAAAAATAGTAATAAGAGAGTAAATGTGAGCGGTACTAACAAGCGGTGGTAAGCATTCCCAGAAGTTCTGTAGAATAAAAAAGAGAAATCGATTAGATGATCTTGAATTTCTCGTTGATGATAGCTAAAAACTAAGGAGCATCTGCAAGGAAAAAAAAGAGTACCTTCACTGGATCATTGAGGTAGCCCCCATCAAAAGAGAAAATTGCGATGCCNCGTAAGGAAATATGGAAAAAAAATAGTAATAAGAGAGTAAATGTGAGCGGTACTAACAAGCGGTGGTAAGCATTCCCAGAAGTTCTGTAGAATAAAAAAGAGAAATCGATTAGATGATCTTGAATTTCTCGTTGATGATAGCTAAAAACTAAGGAGCATCTGCAAGGAAAAAAAAGAGTACCTTCACTGGATCATTGAGGTAGCCCCCATCAAAAGAGAAAATTGCGATGCCAATAGGTGCTTCGTATAGCAGCATAGCCATGTCTCCTGGCGAGAAACCAATTAACCAAGCGAACTTAAGCAATTGGGTGTTGGCCCAGGCCCGACGCCGAGAAACTCGCGGCGGCGAGTACAATGAGTAAAGGCAAAGCTGGCTCCTCCTCCTGATCGATTCTCTGGACGTGAACTTAGTAGTACGTACTTAGCCAGCCGGAATTGACCTAATCGATCTACTGGTAGCTAACAAAGATAGACAGCAGCACGCAACACAATTGGATTACCATAATGATTCACGATACAAGTTTATTACAAGGGGGTATAGCTAGGTACATATATATAGTAGCAGCTAACCAACAGGAGCTAGCCTACTCGGTGCCCAACTTGTCCTACACGGCATGTAATTCAGAGTACACGTATGGAATACTTAATTCTTTTTTTTTTTGCGGGGGATGGAATACTTAAAATTCTGTCGTGTTTATAACACAAACAATGGGATTGCACCTTCCATCTGTTCCGCGTGAAGAAAGAAACCGAAGACGCCCGGCCTAGTTCTAGCAATTGATTTCCTAGAGCGGAAATCGCCTCACCAAAACTCGCCGCATGAACGAGCCTCTCTTTTTTTCTGAAAAGGACGACCCCATCACCCCGGCCTTGCATCAGGACAATGCATGCAGCCATTACCCTCGCGGCTCCAGATTTCTATTAGAGAGA
>LR880967.1:1009455910-1009471828 GCA_904067115.1 Aegilops sharonensis | reverse complement strand
AGAGAGAGAGAGAGAGAGAGAGAGAGAGAGAGAGACCTAGGGTTGGAGGGCTCACCTGCTCTGCAGGGTCACCGGTGCCGGCGTCCAAGTCGCTGGTTATGGATCGGACTGTTTGGGGGAAAGCCTTTGGAGAAACAAGGAAACTCTTTCCATGAAGCCCCCACTATATAGATCATGTTGTATTTGGACTTGGGCTGGCCTGGCTAACCGGCCTGTTCTCTCTACTCTTGCGATTAGGCCGGCAACAGCTGGCTGTTACTATGGCGCAAACCATATTTTTCTCTAACCTACACAGATCTCATGAAAAACTATGAGGCCACTAATTAAGAAGTACTCTTTACAAAGATCACTCCGACCTTCTCAGGTTGCGACAAATGACGCGCATGCAGTACGTCACTTGTCGCAACCTGAGAGTTTCCCCTTTTACGCAGATTTGTTTATTCAAAACATTTTTTCTCTTAAACAAGGGAATCCAAATCTCAAACCATTTTTATTGTTGGATTCCTTGTGTCGAGATCTTCAAAATTAGATGCCATGTCGATAGGTTCCGACAAACTTTTTTTAATGAAAAAAACCCAACAAGGAGCAGACTTTTTTTTTCTGGAGAGGTACAACTATGACACTCGCTGAAGCAAATCCGTGCATCCATTAGAAGTAAATCCGTGCCCCTCACGAAAGTAAACAAAAAAAAACACTTCTACTGGATCTTTTTACATGAGGGGCATACTCGTGCCTCTAGCAAAAAATGCTAGAGGCATAAGTTGTAATGTTTATTTGATATTTGTGGAGTTGCAATTTTTCATCGACATCATGGTGGAGATATTGTGATTCGGCCTACACTTCTACTGGATCATCCCCGGCCCAAGTACATTCATTCCTCAAAGCTTCACGTATTTTTGGATGGGGCGACTCAAGTGGGTTTCAAAAACCTTCATTGATAATTGTGTGGGTTAAAGAGTGCAAATATCGTTGCTCCGGTCTAATTCGAACCTCTTTATTGAAATTTTGGGAGTGTTGCCTTCCATAGATTTTCATATCTTATAGAAGATTTTTTTCGAAAGATTTTGTTGTACTTCCTAGGAGTTATCGTGTTTTCTTGGATCTTAGACCCAAAACAACATACACGTAATAGTCCTGAGTGTGAATAAATTACAAGTGTTTCCCAAGAAAACATTTATTGTGAACAACATCTTAGTTTCTTTCCCGTTAGGGTTTTGGTGACCCTACTCTTTCCCACGGCTGCTGCAATTCTCGTTCAGGCTGATAAAAAGGTCATCCTCACATCACTTACTGGCCTTGGTGATGGATAGACCACCAGCGCGTAGGGCCGGTAACTCTGGGCGAGTGCGGTGAGTCGAACAACATTGTGTTATTTTGTATGCCATGGCAGCCTGAAGCAATGACAATGGATATAGTCATATAGACATGTTCTACACTGGAAACATTATACATCGCTTATTGTGAGCTAGTGAGCGCTTGCTCTCGTGTGGGCCGTTTTGGGTTGACTTAGTAACATAGAGCACCACGTGTTTTTTCTTATTCTTCACATCTTGGTTATCTCCCCAGTTTTACACAGTGCGGAATTTGTGTGGTTGTTTAGTTTTGTGTCTGTTTCAATGTTTTTTTGTTGTTTTTATTTTCCATGGTTTTTTTTTGTTCTACAATTCCTTGTATTTTTTGTTTAATCTAATAACCAATTTTAACATGCAAAATAATGTTCTAAAAATATATGAACAATTTTGCAACTATATACATATTTTTTTTCCAAAAACATGAAGATTTTAAAAGAGTATGAACATTTATTTTAAATATGTTGACTCTCCAATTACATAAAACAATTAACAAAATAGTTTTTAGACATAAACACGTTTTACATAAAATATTTAAACAAATACTTGAATATTTTAGAATTATACTAGTAACAAAGAAATTCATATGTGCAAATATTAATTATAACGCGGGACTATGTTTATTTACTTTGTAGTAATGAGTTTAACATAAAAATTCAGGAGATAAGACATGGATCTTTTTGGTAGGCAGTATACCATTGCCATTGGCTATTCGTATTAGAAAATTGTGTGTACAACTCATTTTTATCTTCCAAAAGTCCTCTTAATGAGCCGTGCAAAAAGGTCGATCAGCTATTTGTTATCGGCACCATGGGAGCGGATTTTCAAGAGGGTGATTAAGGGCTAATTCTTCTGTGTCTTACTAGGGACTGTAGAAATAAGCCACACTCTACCCAACTTATTCTAGAAATCTAACCTAAAATTTTATTTTAATAATCTGCTAGTTAACCCTTAGTTAGTAGGCTAATAAAATAATATTTTACCTTCGGCGTCTAGAATAAGCTGGGTAAGGGACATCTTATTTCCACAGTCTCAAATAAGTTACAAAAGAACTAAACGGAAATCACTAATTGAGGAGTACTCCTTTCAAAGACCACGGTTGCGACAAGTGATGCGCATGTGCGCCACTTGTCGCAACATGACAATTTTCTCTTTTTCATAGGTTCATTTATTCAAAACATTTTATCTCTCAAACCGTGCGTTCAATTTTTTTCACAAAAGAAAACAAAACAAAAAAAACCAAACTGGGAGCATTTTTTTCCTTTCCAGAAGCCGTTTTCGAGAGGCACGACCATGCCTTTCGCGGAAGTAAATCCGTGCCTCTCTCGAAAGCAAAACCATGTCTCTCATGAAAGGAAAAAAAATAGAAACCATGTTCTTTTTTTGTTTTCGAGAGGCATGGTTGTGTCTCTCGCGGAAGCAAAACCATGCAACTCACGGAAGAAAAAAAAACATGTTCTTTTCGTTTTCGAGAGACAAGGTCGTGCCTCTCGCGGCAGCAAAACCATGCCTCTCATGAAAGAAATAAAAAACAGGGTTTTTTCGTTTATGAGAGGCACGTTCGTGCCTCTTGCGGAAGCAAAACCGTGTCTCTCATGAAAAAAAGAAAACAAACTTTGTCCCATTTCCGAGAGGCATGGCCGTGCCTCTCACCGAAGAAAATGCATTGTTTTTTTTGTTTTCAAGAGGCATGGTTGTGCTTCTGGTGAAAGCAAATCCGTGCCTCTCACGAAAGAAAAGAAAACGAGCAAACGCGTTTTTTCGCAAAAAAAATCAAGTTTTTTTTTGTCAAAAAGCTAAGAAAGACCAGTGGAGAACCGAAAAGGTAAAAAAAAACAGGAAAAAACACCTAAAAAGCCGAAACCACGTGCAGAAAACTAAAAATATCTGAAGAAAGCACTGAGAGCGCGGCACGTGGCGGGGCGAGAGGCACGGCCACTATAGCTGATTAAAGAGTATCATCAGGCCTAAAGAACCGGGCATGCTGTTCAGCTCCGAATCAGTTTGGGAATTTCGGAAGCAATATGTTTTTCAAAAAAGGAATGTTCTATGAAACACAAACACTTTACAAATTTGTGAACAAAATTTGAAAAACTATAACATTTTAAAAAACAAGAACAATTTTTGAAAATCTTGAACAATTCTTTTGAAACGAGAACATTTTTCAAATTTCAAAACAAAATTTGGAAACGTGAACAATTTTATAAAAATTTGCAAACACAATTTTATAAAAATAGTGAACAATTTATAAAACTGGAACATTTTGTCAAACTACTGAAAAATGAAAACAAGAACAATTTTTGGACTTTGTGAACAATTTTGAAAATGGGAACATTTTTCAAAATTGTAGAAAAGTTGAACAAAAGCATTCCAAACAATTTGTTTAAAAACAAGAACATTTTCCGAAATGCCCGAACAATTTCTGAAAAATGTGAACATTTTTTGAAATTAGGTAAAAAAATTAAAACACGAACTTTTTTTGGAATTTTAAAGGTTTTGACACAAACAAATTTTGAACTCCCCGAACTACTTTCAAAAGAAAAGAGAAAACAGAAAAAAGGGAAGGAAAGAAAAATAGGAACGAAAACTCAAGTGGAAAAGGGAATTACAAAATAAATAGAAAACAGAAAAAAGAAAGAGTATACGAAAAATAAGGAAGATAAGAAAAAGATAAAAAAATATTAATAAAAAACTGTAAAAAGCGAAAACCAATAAGAAACGGCTCAGGAATCTTCTAGATGCTTCCCAAAACCGATCAGGAAACTTATAGGAAGTTCCCAAAACCGGAAACTGTAGCGCATTTTATCTCTTAACTGGCCGGCGCACCTTGTTCGCTCGTGGCTAGCTCTCTGTGCGAAGGTTCAGCAGTTTGACGCAGCGCGCGTCCCTTTCTTTTTTGTTCTTTTTTTTCTGCTTTTAATTTACTACATTAGAAAACAGGATTTCAAACAAAATTCGAAATTCAATAATCCTCATAAATTTTTAAAAACGTTCTCGTCTTCAAAAATTGTTAATGCATAAAAATACGCAAATTTAACGAACATTCAGAAATTCAAAAAATGTTCATGTAATCTGAAAAACTGTTCAAGATATCAAAAATGTGGCTGTAATTGGAAAAAATCACAAATTAAAAAACATATTCACGAGTTATGAAACGAATTCACAAATTTCAGGTATGTACGTGATTCTGGCAAAAAAAATCCTGATTTAAAAAAATATCCGTGACATGTAAACATATTCACGAATTTGAAAAGTGTTCCCAATTTGAAAAAATATTCCCAATTTTAGAAAATGTTTGTAAATTTGTAATAAAATGTTCATGACTTCAAAAGCAATGTTCATAATTTCAAAAACATATTCACGAATTTGAAGAAAGTTTGTATGAAATGAAAAAATAAAGGGAACATGAAAATTAAAAAAGGAAAAGGCAAATGATAAAATTAAATAAAAAATAAAAGCGAAATAAGAAAAGGGTTTAGGAATATTGTAGCACCTTTCCATAATCGGAAGAGTGACCAGTGCTACTTGGGCCCGCCTGATTCACGTAGGGGGGGGGGGGGTGAAGGGGATGCGTGTTTGGTCGAAAATTGTGAACCTACGAGATAGATAGCAGAATCACTAATTAAGGGTTACCTTTTGCAAAGGTCACTCTCAGCTCCCCAAGTTGCGATGCATGTACGCCACTTGTCGTAACCTGCGAGTTTTTCATTTTTCTTAGATTCATTTATTTAAAAAGTTTTAGCTCTTAAACTGTTTCTCCAAATCGCGAACCGTTTTCGCTGTTGGATATCTCGCAACGAGAACTTCGAACCTAAATCACATGTTAATAGGTTCTGACAAACCTTTTTTTTCACGGAAAAAACAAAAGAAAAAATGAGCCAAAAGCATGATTTTTTGACACGTTTTTCCCTTTCTGAGAGGCACAACATAGAAACAAATTTGTGCATCCATGCGAAGCAAATCTGCACCTCTCGGAAAGAAAAAAAAATATGTTTTTCTTATCGGTGAGGTATAATTGTGCCTCTCGCGGAAGTAAATCTTTACCTCCACGAGGAGCAGGTACATGCCTCTCGCGGAAGAAAAAAATATTTTTCATGCAAAAAAAATTCATAACCTAGGGAAAACCTGGCAAAAACCGAAAACCTGTGAAAAAATGCTCATAAAAAATGTGTGCAGAAAAATAAAAAAAAATTACAGAGAAAGTGCCCAGCACGCGACACGTGACGTGGGTGAGATCGCGCCAGATAACGCACTCTCAGCCCACCAAGAGTAACCCTTGAGAGCATGGTTAACAATACAGCCAACAGTCGGCTATAAGGAGTTGCCATGCAATCTAGAGTCAACCTCTTAGCCGACATGTATAACAATAAGTTTTAAATGTATACTAGTTTATCAATAGTTGGCCAATTTTACATCCTCACAAAGCGTCTTGAGTCTCGTGTTGCACCTGGCCACTAATCAAGAACCCACTTCTATTCTCTCTTCTCTTCTATCTGTTCCAACTAAGTAAAGATATATTATTCTAAGAGCATCTCCAGCCGCGCCCCCAACAAGGCCCCCTAGGCGACTTTTCGGCCGTCGGCGCCAAAAAATCAGCCCAGTTGCGCCCCCAGGGGCCCGCTCGGGCCGAAATTGGCGCCGGCGGACCCAACCCGAACCCGGCGCGCTGGGGGGTGCTCGGGAGCGCCGGGCGAATATTTTTTGGCGCGAAAGCGCCGTGGGCCAGCCACGTCAGCGACTCGACTCTCTTCTCGCCGCTTTGTCGACCTCATCGCCTCGTTTCCCGTGGCGAATCAATGCCAAAGCTGCGCGTGCTGCCGCGCCGGTCAGCCTCCATTGATGCCTCACGAGCGGCGCAGTGAAGTCCGGGCGACGCGCGTCCCCTCGCCCGCCACGCCTCCCGCCACGCGTAACGCGCCGGCCAAGCCTACCGCGCGGCGCCTCCGCCTATATAAGCCGAGAACCAGCGCGCCGGAGATACACACACACACTACACCGCCGACGCGCCCACTTCTCCCTCTTCCTCCTCTCGCCGTCTCCATCTCAGAAGGATGGCCGAGCGCTTCCCAGGCGACGGCGCGGCGGCGAATTGTTTCGGGCGCCGCCACCTTCACGAGGACGAGGCTCGCCTCCTCTACGAGGCCGAGTACCCGGCCCCGCCGGACATGCGGGTGCCCAGGTCGTGGAGGATCAGCGCCGGCGGTGTGCCGGTGCCACCACCACCAACCGGGGCGGCGCGCCGTGCGGAGATCGCACACATCCGCGCGTCCCTGCCGCGGGCGGCGAGGGAAGGCCCGCGGTACACCCCCGGCAGCCCGCTCTAGGAGCCCTATTTCCGCCGCCGACACGCTGAGCAGCTCGAGGCGACGAAGGGTGTCGTGCCCTCTGGCAGGCTCAACTCCGAGGGCCGGCGCCGGTGGTGGGGCGTACCCGGACGCACGTTGGAGGTCGTCCTCGAGTACATCGAGGGCGACAACATGCCGCGCCTCGAGTACCCCGCTCCCCCGACCTTCTCACGCCGCCGTGGGAGCTCCTGGACGCCGAGGCGTATGGAGCGGCCCGGCGCGTCCTCCTCCTCGTACGGCCGCTCGTCGGGCTCTCCCTGCCTCCGCCCTGTCAAGCCGAAGCCCCAGGACACGCCGGTCAGCGCCTGCACCCGCAGCTCCGGCGTCTGCATCGGCGACTCCACCCCCCCCCCCATCCGTCCGCTTCGTCCTCGTCGAGCCCAAGCCGGAGCCCAGCCTCCCCGCGGAGTACGAGGAATAGCCCGGCGCGGCTTCTTCGACGAGGACGCCCTGCAGTGGGCGCGAGATGACTACCTCCGCGACGAGATGGTCCGGCAGCGCCGGGCCCTGGAGGATATCCAAGCCTGTAAGCGCGGGCGCGAGGACGAGCACGGCGTCGTCATCCTCGACAGCGATGACGACGAGGACGCCCCCGGACCGTCCAACCCGCCGCGCCAACCGGGGGAGGGATGCAGCAGGCACGGCGGCGGCGGCGACTACACGCGGTTCTACAGCCTCCTCGGCATGTAGAACTGCGAGGGCGGGCGGCGGGGAGCGGCGAGGCAGACGGCGAGGAGCGGCGATGGAGATGGCGAGTGGCGGCCCCTAGTAGTTTTTTCTTTTTTTGTAAAATAGGTTTAAGTTTGAACGAAGTCGCCGAAGTTTGCAATGAATTTGCGCCGTGTTTGTGCCGTGTTTAAATTTTTCAAAACAACATGGGCGCCGCGACTGGGGGCCATCACGCCCCCAGCACGCGGGTTAGCGCCGGTGCGCCCCCAGGGGGCGATTTTTAGCCCCTCCTGGATGGCCAACGGCTGGAGATGCTCTAATCCGTATAGTCTGCTTATGTCAACCTATTGTACTTAATTTGAGAGGCTCCCACAAAGGGTACCCCTCAGTTAGTTGCTCCCACTGTGAGCTACATGTGAGTTTCAAAACAGCCTAATAGGTACATGACGTGAATGCATAACGTTGTGTACCCGAGGTCCATGTATAATCACAGCACCACATCCCATGGCACCATTGTATTACAATTTAATAGCCAGCCTATATTCATGAGAAAACAAATCAGCACACATCGCAACGCTATTCTAGATGGCACAAATTTCGGCCACCAAAACGCCCCACTCTGCCCATCTTCTTCCACTTCATCATTTTTCTTCCATCTTGTTAGGCTTTGGGCGGCAAATACCCTTTAGCTCTCAGGGGTATATGCACCTGTTATGGGGAAACCAATACTAATTTCAAAAAATAAAAAAAATCCGAAACTTTTGGATTCAAACTTGACCTTATGTTGTTGAGTAAAAAGTTCTCCAGTCAATTTCTGGGTAAAAAAATTACAAGGACAAAAACTATGAATAGTAACTTGTACATAGTATTGATTTTGTTTTTTTTTTCATCCAGAATACAATGAATGATAATCCTTGGTGATATTTTTTATACAAATACAATAGAAGGACAAGTTTGTTTCCAAAAAAATCATATTTTTTTGGACTTGATTTTTTAATTACTAATTTATTTCTTCATATCAGATGCATACACACACGATAGCCAAATTGTGCTTGTACGGCATTGGGCTTACTACAAGCTAGGCCTTGCATCTCTCTTTTCTTTTTTTCTAGGTACGCTGTCAATGTCGCTCTCTCTTGTGTTTAGATTAGGGTAGTCACTGTAGCCAAAGCCAAGTCAGGCACTTCATCACTTTGTTTTCCCCATGGAAGCAAATAAAACTACTACTCCACTACTACAGTCTATTGCGCCTTGGGACGTCAAACGACATTGCGTCGATGATTTGCAACTGTCGCGATTGGCTCATTGATCCACATGTAGCATGTGTAAACATAATCCTGGGGTATGAGTCTGGGCGCTGGATTCCATTCGTTGGCGCCAGCATCTCCCTCGTGCATTGGTGCAGATCGAGTCACCGTGCTCCTCGAGATCGGAGCAAGATCAAGGGGGCCAGACCTTTGGTTGATTGGGTACATATGATGATTGAGTGCTGCTAATTATGTTTGTTTTGTGCTAACCTACATGATTTGTACCCCTAAGCCCGAGCATACACCACTTGTTAATTGTTCTTTGTGATCTGGGAAGCAGGTTAACTTGCAACTAGGTAAGGATGGAGCACGCACATGGACCAGTCAAACCTCCATCATTGACTAGTACACATGCTTGATTCCTTGATTCGCCTGGGTTGATACTTACTCCATGTGAGTTACCCGAGAGCAAGAGACTAATTAACCGTGGTGATGATGATGATTTTGATGATGACGATGGAGGGATATTCCGGGCGGCCGGCTCAGGAACAGAGGAGGCTTAGCTTTACGTCAATTTGCATGCATGATTGCATCAACCGATCGCTTCCATCTCATTTGGCCAATGATAATGCCGGACAGTGAGGAATATCCCAGACTTGATGGATAGATGGATGGACGCCCTAGACGCAGGTATACCTCAATCCATTCATCGCCAGATTTTTTCAGAGTTATTTTGTTCTCTTATGTAATGTTATAAGTTGACAAGTTCAAGACGATCACGCAACAAACTATACTTTATATTATATACTCCCTCCATTCCTACATATTTGTTTTTTTTAAGATTTAAACAAGTGACTATATATGCAGCAAAATGAGTGAATCTACACTCTAAAATATGTTTATATACATTTGTATGTGGTAGTCCATTTTTTAACACAGTACTGACGCAAGCGCTCGTACATACACGCATACACTTACCCCTATGAACGCACACACGCACACCTTACTCCAATGAGCACCTCCGAGAGACTAAGCCGGCATATCATCTTAAGATTTACAAAGTCACTATAGGCGCCTCCTCATCGACGAAAACTTCTCCTCCCACTGAAAGTGCATCGCCGGAAATTATGAAATAAATCCAGAAATAATGCGAGCACCAGGATTTGAACCCTGATGGACTGGGGATACCACTCTCTCTTTAACTATCCACCATAGATTGGTTCACTATGTGGTAGTTCATTTGAAATCTCTAAAAAAATTATTTAAAACAGAGGGAGTATATAGCATCGTCAAATGTTCCAAGCAACTATTTTGGCTCGTCAGATGGAGCAATTTCTTGTGCTACTGGCAGTGTACATCCATCTCCATCGCAAGGCGTCATGCACGTTCATTATAATTAAGGAGGCCGTCAACGCCCACACGTGTGGTATACTAGCCATGCCACATACCGTGCGTGGCGTGAGCAGGAGGCAGCCCACACGGACTGTGTGTGGGCGAACATTAGAATTGCCCACACACTAGCCCCGTAAATTCTGTCTCAATGCGTCAAGATTTGTGCAAATTCGACTAGACGGTGATCCATG
Organism: Aegilops sharonensis; assembly: GCA_904067115.1. Taxonomy (NCBI): domain Eukaryota; kingdom Viridiplantae; phylum Streptophyta; class Magnoliopsida; order Poales; family Poaceae; genus Aegilops; species Aegilops sharonensis. The sequence goes on along the minus strand of LR880967.1, from coordinate 1,009,461,635 downwards.
CGCATGGGTGAGTTGCAAAACTACCACACATGTGGGCGTTAGTATTTTCGTATAATTAATTAGTGGTGGCCGGTTGGTCACTGCAGTCCAATATGTTTGCACGCACGCTGATGATGAGTTGCATCTTGCACGCGCGATGGCCGCCCGGAGACATGGAGCCGTCGTGCCATTTGAATCATTTCCTTGTGTACTACTCCGGAAATATGTGGTTAACCAAAGGGAAAGAAGAAGAAAAAAAGGAAAATATGTGGCGGCCCACTAGTCAGCGTCAACGCTGCTGCTGACCCGGAATACTCCACGTTGACGGGCTTGACACGACTATGTCTGCATTTGCATTTGCACCCGAAAAAGACACGACTATGTCTGGGGACACACACACACACGGAGTTGGAGACACGCAGCACAAGGAGCCAACACCGTGAGTCTCCGAGAGAATCGAAGGCTGCCGTCGCGTCCCGTCCCGTCCCGCGCTCGTACCACTGTAGAGCAGCCGCTCCGCATTGACGCTAGCCCATAACGGACGCGACCTTTCACTGGCGCCAGCATTAATGCAGCGCGCCGGTCGAGAGCGTCGCCCGGGCATCCCCGTTGTTTGTGTTTGTTCAATGCGAGAGAGACATTTCTAGTACGAGACGGGACGGATATCTACCACGCCCATTCAATGCCGACCGTTTGTATGCCGCCATTAAGCAGGCTCGCCGGCCGAGGAACCAACGCCAGCGCCACGCATTAACCCAACATGACACTTGGCATTACTGGAATCCGTAATTTAAAGGCGGCCACACCCGGCTAAACTCCACACCACAACACATCCGCATATCCGCTTCACAACCTCTTCCGTTGCATCACATCCACCATGACCGCGAGCGGGGACGCTATGTGGGAGAACATGTCGACAGAGATGAAGCACGAGATCGCCGCCCTTGCGGCCACCTGGCAGAGCCGCCGTGCTGGGCGGATCGAGGCCGGCTTGCCGGACAGCTCCCCCGAGCACTTCGACGACGACCCCATAATGGAGTCAGGATCTGACAATGGCAACGCGTCGAAGCCAGCGCCAATGCATGCCGGCTTGACCATGGAGCAGGCGCATGTGGTCGATGACGAGAAGGCCGCCAGCTGCGCCTCCTACGTGTCGTGGTTCAACTTTTGGGGGCTAATGTGGCAAGTGGACAGTGACTGACCATCCACGTCCATCATCGACCTCATGTCCACCAACACTGGCGATGGACAGGTCACGGGCTCCTCCAAGGATGAGTATGGCATGGGAGACGGCAGGGCATTGTGTCCCAAGTGGGCTGGTTCGTCTCTTATGTTCTACTCTTTCTCGCCAGAGACCACACCTGCACTTAACCCCCGCCGTTGTTTATGAAGACTGCAGATGGAGGACGTGGTCGCCGATGCGGAATACAAAAAAATGGACGACGTGCGTCACCGTAGGATAGCTTTAGGGTTGGGCCTTGTTTATCCTAAATGTTCAAAATGTAATAAAAAATATTTGAAATGTAAGGAATTTTGTCCTGTATATATGAAAATTCGTCGTGTTTACATGAATTTCGTCCGGTTAATTCAAACATTGGTTGAAATGTATGTGAAAAGCCTTGGATAACCGACTCCCACATTTATGTCCGCGGACTAGTGCCTCTGTCCGTGAAGGAATGCCGAAGCAAATTTGTGGGTGAGCTTTGGACATGCCCTAACTAGTAAAGCAGCTAGCCAGTGTCACGCGGGAAACTTAATCATATCACCGTACGTACGTAGGTACCGCCGGACAAATTAAAAGATGAGACCAATCCTTGATGCGCGTGTGCGAGGCGATGTGAGGCCAACACAATAGTTAATTATGCTAACACGCTCGATCGATCTGCACTAACTACTACTCCCTCCGTCCGAGAAAAGTTGTCCGCGCCTTAGTTCAACTCTAATTTTGCGAAAACCCCCCTCTACGTTTTAAACCGTTGCAAATCAGCCCCCCCTCAGCTTCTTCCTCCTTCCTCCTTCGCCCGATCCATCCACCGTCCGGCCCCCGCCAGCGAGGCCCTGGCCGCGCTCTCCCACCGCCCCGCTGACCTGCCTCGAGACTTCGCCGCCGCCGTCGGCCACGAGATCGCCGAGGAGGACGGCCGCGTCCAGGGACAGGAGCAGCACAGCCGCGTCCCGGAGGAGGGAGGAGATCGAGGGGCTTGAGGAGGGGATCGAGGGGCTCGAGCACGGCCAGCGAGCGGGGCAGCAGCATCGCCTCCAGCGCCGGCGCCGCCTGCGTCATCGAGGAGCCCGACCCCGACTGCGGCTGCTCCTCCGAGGAGCCCGACCCCGACTGCCGCTGCTCCTCCAAGGTGACCTCCTCCTCGACGGGCGCCTCCTCCTCGTCGCTCTCCTCGCCGGCGCAGGTTCCTCGTGCCTGCGGCAACCCCAGCCGCCGCTCCCCTCTCCCTGACTTCGGCAGGCAGGGCCTCGCGGGTCTTCCCCGGTGGCGGGATCCTGTTGCTGCCGCTGCCGTCTGTCCGCCACCTGCCGCTGCCGTCGCCCGCCACCTACTGCTGCAGCTGCATCCCGCCCGATCGAGTCCGCGCGGACCTGTTGCTGCTGTTGGTGACTGCATCTGCTGCTGCTGTCGGCGACTGCCTCTGCTACTGCTGTTGGCTGCAGGTACTTCCTGAAAAATGGACTGATTATGGCTGATTGATCTGAACCTATGTCAATTGCAGTTTCAGTTACAGTGTGAATTGCATTATCAGCACACTTATGTAAGCACTGTACTTTGTGAAATATTTGCTGTTCTTTGTGAAATCTTTGCAGTTCCATCAGAGTACTGTACCTGAAAATTAGTGAAGTTGATTTACACCAAGAGTACTCCAAAATTGTACTGTAAGGAGTTGCTCCTTGTGCTGCTGCTGCTCCTCCTGTTCCAGCATCAATGGAGTTAAATGGATGTAAAATTGACAGTTCTTGATAAAAAAACTTGTATCAAGAGGCCACCAAAATTGTAAACTTCTCTGAAACATGAAAATTTTGGACTGATATGAATTTGGCCATGTTTGAGGTGTTTTGACAACTGAATTTTGCCATGTTTTGACACTGAATTCAAATGATGTAATATGCATATTACAAGAAGTTTCATAAAACAAATAAAAGTGCTTGTGAGGACAAGCTGTGTTCAGTTAACTTAATGTTCAGAACCTGTCATTTTCTATGTGCTTGTGAGGACAAGCTGTGTTGATCAGTGCTGGGATGTTAACACCACAAGAAAGCATGCATGCCATGTTCAGGCTTCTTTTCTTAGTGCACATAGAAGTGGCAACTAATCACCACACTAGGAGTACGTGCTCAAATGACCAAGGAGTACTTTTAATTAATTTGAATTAGCTAGAATTATTTGAATTAGCTAGATTTATTTGAATTAATTTGGGATTGTTTGAATTAGCTAGATTTATTTGAATTAATTTGGAATTATTTGAAAGACTAAAAAGCAAGCAGAGAGCAGAGCAGTGCAACCTCCTCTGAATGAAAATATCATGTCACTGGAAAGCCTAAAAAGCAAGCAGGGGGCAGAGCAGTACAAGAGTTGATTGATGCTTCTTCTGTTGAAGTTACCATGTTTCTGTAAGGAATGGCCGTCATGTTCCTCTAGTTGACAAAATGAACAAGGAGACTTTTAATCTCTCAGACGTCACTGAAGCATGTTTTAATAATTTGTAAGGAACAGACTTTTTGAAGGGAAGNCAACTAATCACCACACTAGGAGTACGTGCTCAAATGACCAAGGAGTACTTTTAATTAATTTGAATTAGCTAGAATTATTTGAATTAGCTAGATTTATTTGAATTAATTTGGGATTGTTTGAATTAGCTAGATTTATTTGAATCAATTTGGAATTATTTGAAAGCCTAAAAAGCAAGCAGAGAGCAGAGCAGTGCAACCTCCTCTGAATGAAAATATCATGTCACTGGAAAGCCTAAAAAGCAAGCAGGGGGCAGAGCAGTACAAGAGTTGATTGATGTTTCTTCTGTTGAAGTTACCATGTTTCTGTAAGGAATGGCCGTCATGTTCCTCTAGTTGACAAAATGAACAAGGAGACTTTTAATCTCTCAGACGTCACTGAAGCATGTTTTAATAATTTGTAAGGAACAGACTTTTTGAAGGGAAGAAGATTGGTTTCATATAAAAGGTTTTCCTGAATAGGCTTTTAAGCTCAGGCAGTAGCTCTAGGCAACACTATAATACATAATTTGGCAGGACTCAAGTAAGAACTGCAGAACTATTTTGTCACCAAACTTAAATAAAATTTGGCTCCATATAAAATTTAAATAAAAGAGCACTTTGGCTCCATATGATAGGAGTATGTAGTCCAAATAATCATCTTCTTAGTTGAAAGCCTTTAATTCACGTAGTCCTAAAATTTCTACACACAGATTGGACAAGCAATATTCCTAAAATTTCTGCAATTACAGTATATTTGATCAATGCATATTAAGCACTCATGAAACAAGTCTATTTGGTCAATGCAACTATGTGGTGCTAGTGCCTTTTGTCTTTGTGGTTGGGCACAGTTTGGCACAATCTGGTCATCTGACCAAAACAAAAGATGGGCATATGTCTTGAGATGCTGTACCGTATTCTGGATTTCTTTGAATTTCTTGAGATGCTGCAGATGGTACATGCTCTTTTTATTACTCCTGTATTTGAGGATCCAAACAGCTTTGCCTACGGTTTACACCAGGTCAAATGGTCAAAAAAATCAGTTTGCTGTTCCATGTAAATATTCAGAGTAATTCACAATCTTTTCTAACATGATATTTTCTGAATATTCAGAGTAATCCAGTTTGCTGTTCGGTTTACACTGGCATATGCACCTTGTTCGAAGACAAGATTTGCAAATTCGGTGAACATTCAGTGTTAAGTGTTAACACAACACTGGCATATGCACCTTGTTTGAAGACATGATCAGTTTTTAGGAAAGACAAGATTTACTAATTCAGTTTTTAGGGAAGACAAGACTGAACATTTAAACTCTGGAAGCTGGCATTCAGCAAAGACAGAATATACAAATTCAGTTTTTAGGAAAGACAAGATTTACTAATTCGGTGAACACTCAGTCTAAACATTTCTGAATCTACACACACCTTGCTCGAAATTGATTTGCAGGGCATCCTGTTGGCTGTCTCCCTTCATCAACTTTGGGCTGGTCTTCTTCCTGGTGCACACGGTTCAAGCTGGCCCTACTGAACACAGCAATGCAAAGAGCATCAAGCAGTAATAGAGAGCAGAGAATGGAAACCCATGAAAGTGCAGAGTTTAAGCTCTATTCAGCAGATGAAAGTAGCAGTACGAGGTGCTAGGCTGGATTAAGTAAACAGTCGACCTCTCTTGACGAACTCAGGGGTTAGCTGGACGGTCTCGACGGGGGTGGGCAGGAGCGCGAGCCTCCGGCGCGCTGCGGCGTCGCACACCTCCTCGAGCACCGTGACCAGCTGGCCCGCAATGGAGGCGAGCGCGGCGCCGCCCGAGATGACGGCGTTGGCGTCGACGACGGCCACGGCCAGGCCGCTCGAGTTGGCGCAGCTGGACACGATTCGGCTCACCGCCTGCACGGACGATTCCTTGGCCACCGTCTCCCGCCGCGCCGTCGCGGCCGCGCCCCACGCCACGGGGGCCAGGGCGGGGGTGGGAAGGCCGCGTCGCAGGCCGTCGGGCCGAGGGCCGGCCATGCTTCTTCCATCAACGCTAG
>LR880967.1:1009433828-1009446325 GCA_904067115.1 Aegilops sharonensis | reverse complement strand
CACTTCCGGGTCGTGAGCACTGCCATCCCAGCGCTCCCCGCGCGTCACCCGCGATGCAGCCATGACCGTCTAGTTCGTGCCATCCCATGGTCGGGTCAGGGCCGCGGAGAAACCTAGTTCGTGCCATCCCATGGTCGGATTATTTGAAACTGAAAGCAAACTTCTCTGATGAAACTGACAGAGACTGAAAACTACACCTATATCTGACGAAACTGAAGGTGTTCTTCAGCAGCTGATTAAAATTCAGTTAACAACAACATCAGTAAAATTCAGTTAATTAACTGAAGAAGAGAAGAGAGAAAGTAGAGAGCAAGAGGAGTACTTGCATTAACTGAAACGTTTTACTTTAAACTTGCATGCATTCTTTGCTTGTTTATATTCATTCTTGTAAACTGAACATGCTCATCTATCTATCTATCTATCTACCTGCTTAAGTATGTATATATGCATTGTATTTTTATTTCCTTTGGAAAGTAAATTTTATTTCCTGGCTGGCTGGCATGATGGCTCATGGATCCCTCAGCTGCAGCTACAGTTGGAGCTCAATCTGATCTCATCTGAAATGAATCTATAAATACAGAGTGTAGTTAGTTACAGAGTAGCAGAAATAGTTGCTGGATGCAGTTACTTGCATGGGCCTGGCTGATGAAGAAAAACTTTATATATATTCATACTGATGTTGACTCTATAAATCATACTTATTGGACATGTTTTATGTGTTGATCAAGCAATTGATCACATTGAGAAAGACCATCGTGTCTCCGACCATTTTGCAAAGGTCATGTCTCCGACCATCGTGTCGTGATGAATTTGCAGGTACCCCGAGAGGCCCTTGAGTTTGTCGGAATGTTGATTAACTTCCATTCCGGCAAATTCGGGTACTCCATATGTCCTATTTTCAGCAAAGGTCATGCTGAAATTTTCCGTGAATTTTAGCATGACTTTCCTAAAAATAGGACATATGGGGTACTTGCTACTAATGCATGGGCCGGGGTATCTTAGTACTTAGTTAAGTAGGATCAACTGCCCCGCCATTCTCGCTGCATTAAACCATAGGTGGCAATAGAGCCAAATGATTAGGCCCAACTTAGAATTCTCCTTAGCATCGATAAACCCTAGATGATAAACCCAACATAGGTGGCAATAGAGCCAAGTGATTAGGCCCAACCTAGGGTGCCTCGGCATCGATAAACCCTAAATGATGAAAACTTAACTTGGCTGCCCCGGATGCCTCGGTGTCGATGAGAACCTAAATGATGTACGCTTAGGCTTTTAGGGTGCCGGCGTCGACAAACCCTAAATGATGAAAGCTTAGGCTTTTAGGGTGCCTCGGTGTCGACAAACCCTAAATGATGAGTCCATAATCTTGTTCCTTGACAATAACCAACTTTTTGACCAAACTTTTTTCCTATTTAGAGCGAAACATGGCCCACAACGATGAGGCCGGTGGTTCGGGCGGCAAGCAATTCTGGGAGCTGTCCCAGGAGATGGAGGAACAACCTCACTGCTATGAGGACGCCGCGGAAGACACCGATCCTGATTACACAACCCCTAGTGGCGTCGGGGATGACACCACTGATGGTGCCGCCGAGGATGCCACCACTGATGATGGCGGCGCACACACTGATGATGGTAGTTTAGATGATCGATATCGACTTGTAATGTGAAGACAAACTCGATACTCGCGGTCTTGAGACTTGTAATGTTTTATCTTTGTTCGGTCTTTTGAATTCGGAGACTAATATGATGAATTGTATTCAGAGACTAATCTTCTATTGTATTCGATGAATCTGATGTTGCTGTGTGATGCTGTCTATATTCTGTCCAATAATATATTTTGTAACCTGTGCAAAAATTAGAAAAGCAAAAAAGAAAACCAAATATTCATACTAATGGCGCATCAAGGCAGAGTGCGCCATTAGTATGCCAAAGGATACTAATGGCGCATCAAAGAAGAGTGCGCCATTAGTGTGACAAAGCACATGGTTACATATGGCCCCCCGGGAGGCATACTAATGGCGCATGGAGTTACATACTAATGGCGCACTGCCAAGTACGCCATTAGTATACCAGATACTAATGGCGCACCAGTGGTGCGCCATTAGTAAAAAATTCTAATGGCGTGCTACTAATGGCGCACCGGTAGTGCGCCATTAGTAGGCAAAACCGGTGCGCCATTAGTAGGCCTTTTCCTAGTAGTGTAAAGCCCAGGCCAACGACACAATCAATTGTGTATCCAATCCAAATTGAAGACCTCAGTTGAATGAGGGGCTTGAAAAATTAGGGAGCTTAATGAAGTTAGAGATTTCATTGGGCCACAACTAATGATTGCCCGAGTCAAGTCAAGGATTAAAATTGTATACCTCAGTCTAACGGGAGAGCCCAAAATTAGGAAGCATAGCGTCTTGAAAAATTCGAATGAGAGCTTCTTGTGAAATTGTTGATCCGGTCAAAATTTGATGACCAGTTCTAAATTAGACACCTCAATTGATTGTGAGGCCTTTAAATCTAGGAAGCTTAGTGTTATAGATGATTCCTTCGTTAAAATTACACCCACATTCTCATCTCATAGGCCGTAACACATAGTAATCTGTTAACGAATGCTCGTGAGCGCTCATGCGCTTAACGAGTTTTCAATAAACAGAGACATACATAGTTTTTTTTTGCTCGTTAAGCTTAATAAGCCGAGCCTTAACAAGCACGGGCTTAATGAGCCAAGACTTCACGAGCTGAGCAGCTTGTTAATGCAAACTTGCATGTCCCTTTTTTTGTTCGATTGACATGTAGGGAGTCTCGCTCTCCTCTGTTGTGCTTTGATTAAGGTAGTCGTTGCTGTAGCCAAAGCTAAATCGGGCAGTTCTTTACTTTATTTTTCCGGCGAAGCAAAAAAAGAGAAACTACGTACTCTACTATAGTCCGTTGGGCCTTGGGACCTGGAAGGAGATTGCGTGGATGGTTTGCAACTGTCACGATTGGCTCACTGATCTGTTAAACATATAATATATTGTGCAAGGTTGTTGGCGTGACCTTGAGGTCCACGGCATAGTAGTTAGGAGGTTTAAGTTTTTCATGTTTATCTCTCTTTTATCTCTTAAACCCTCCTGTAATATCTCTGGTGGTTAGCCTCGACGCTGCTGCCTCCTGTACCAAACTCCCCTCGATCAATATATATACCGCGGGTCTCCATGTATGGAGATTGAGACGCTTCTATAATTTCTACATAGTATCAGAGCAGGCCTCTTCTACGACATCTAGTTCATCCTCTTTCATCCGTTCCCTCCCCAGAACCACCACGCCGCAACCATGTCCACCTCCTCCGCTGTTCCCTCCTCTGGCCTCAACTACAACACCTCCGAACCTCTCAGCCGAACGAACTATGTCCTCTGGCGAGCCCAAGCACGATCCCAGATACTGGGCGCCGGCTTGTTTGGCTACATAGATCGGACTATCGAGGAGCCTCCAAGAACAATCATCAGCAAAGATAAAGATGGCAAAGACCAGGTAGTTTCCAACCCTGCTCACAATCCTTGGCTCGTTCAAGATCAGCAAATCGTAGCATACCTTCTCCGCTACCTGTCCAAAGAGGTGCTTGTTCAAGTAGCCTCGCTTGAATCATCACATGCGATTTGGACCGCGCTAGCAAACATGTTTCCTGTGGTCTCTCTGTCTCGTGTCAATAACATCAGATCGGCCCTCACGAACGCCCAGAAGGGGTCACAGTCGGCCTCCACCTTCTTCGGGCAGATGCGTGCCCTCTCCGACGAGCTTGCAGCAGCAGGCAAACCGATCGGGGAGGACGAGCTCATCTCTTTCATCGTCGCCGGGCTTGATATGGAGTATCAGCCCATCATCTCTGCGCTCGATGTCCGCACCGAGCCCATCACCGTCGACGCACTCTTCTCGATGGTGGCCAACTTCGATCAACATGCTGAGATGTTCAGCAGCGCTGGTGGCTTCAAGTCATCCGCGAACGCCGCTTCCAGGGGGCGATCGAGTGGCGGCCGAGGCGGCTACCTCAACCAGAAGCAAGGTGGTCGCGGCGGCGGCTACGCTGGTGGCGGCGGCCAAAACCCTAGCAGTGGCTATCCTGGCACGGGTAGCGGCGGCTACAACCAAGGCGGCGGTGGCTACAACAACCACGGCGGCGGCGGCTACAGCAACCACGGCAATGGCGGCAGCCAAAGCAGCGGCCACCGTGGCGGCGGCGGCGGGGGCTACTACAACAACAATGGCGCCCCACGCCACTACTACAACAACAACCAAGGGAGCCGCTTCGTCGGGTATGAGGAGTATGAAAATAAATGTCAGATCTGCAAGAAAACTAACCACATTGCCAAAGAATGTAAGTGGCGTTATGCAGAGGATAATTCCAGGAAAAGGCGTGTTGCAGCTGCGGCAGATGCCTCATACGGAGTTGACTCCAACTGGTATCTTGACTCCGGTTCGAATGAGAACATCACCTCTGAACTAGAGAAGATGACCATGCACGAGAAGTATCACGGCCAAGATCATGTTCACACCGCTGAAAACGGTCCAGGTATGATGATTAGTCATGTTGGAGAGTCCATTATTCAAACCCCGCACCGTGATATTCTTGTAGATGATGTACTTCACATTCCTAATGCATCCAAAAATCTTTTGTCCGTACATCGCATTACTCTTGATAATGGCGTGTTCATTGAGTTTCATCCCTTCGTCTTTTTGATCAAGGATCAGGTCGCGAGGAGGGTGCTTTATCGCGGTAGATGTGTGCAAGGCCTCTATCCACTGATCCCCAAAATTTCCAAGTCCAATAAGCAAGCCTATGGAGTCTTCAAAGTGTCTTCAGAACGATGGCATAATCGTTTAGGCCACCCATCTTTTTCCATTGTTTATCAGATCCTTAGCAAAAATAAGCTCGCTTTTGTTGATGAGCATGATCGTGAAACTATTTGTGACTCTTGCCAAAGAGCAAAAAGTCACCAGTTACCATACCCTATATCCACAAGTGTGTCCACAAAACCTTTGCAACTTGTGTTTTCAGATGTTTGGGGACCGGCCCCCTCCTCTGTTGGTCGCCATACCTATTATGTGAGCTTCATTGATGATTTTAGCAAGTATACCTGGATATATCTTCTTAAAAAACGCTCCGATGTTTTTCAAGTTTTCCTTAACTTTCAAGCATTGGTAGAATGACAGTTTGATTGCAAAATACTTGCTATGCAGTCAGCTGGGGAGGTGAGTACGAAAAACTCAACTCTTTCTTCCAATGTATAGGAATCTCACATCATGTTTCTTTCCCTCATGCTCACCAACAAAACGGTTCAGCAGAACGCAAGCACAGGCACATTGTTGATATTGGCCTCTCCCTTCTTGCTGCCGCGTCTATGCCACTAAAGTTTTAGGATGAGGCTTTTCTCACGGCAGTACACCTCATCAATATTCTGCCCAGCCGTGTCATCAATCACGAAACACCCACCGAACGCCTCCTTCACACCAAACCCGACTATTCACATCTTCGAGTGTTTGGCTGCGCATGTTGGCCAAACCTCCGTCCCTATAACAACAAAAAGCTTATGTTTCGTTCCACACAATGTGTGTTTATAGGCTACAGTGCACAACACAAAGGCGTCAAGTGTCTTGACGTAGCCACGGGACGTGTGTATATCTCTCGAGATGTAGTCTTTGATGAAACAGTCTTTCCCTTTGCAAAACTCCACCCAAATGCCGGCGCATTGCTTCGCAAAGAGATTCTTCTCTTGCCCTCTTCCTTATCCGGAGTTGATCATGGGGGAGAGAATAATAGTACTAATCAACTTGCCTCTAATCATCATATTTTTCCTGAGATTACTGCTGCAGAAACTAGCTCAAATGGTGAAAATCCAAGGCGAAACGGGCAATATTTCATGTGCCCCCCAGCTGGAGACATGGACGTGCACCGAGGAGGATCTGCCTCGGGATCCTCACGGCAGGAAGCGCCATCGTCTCCGGGATCCGGGCGGATAGCAACTGGGCGCGCCTCGGGCCTCGAACACACGCGCGGTCGCGAAAGTGACATCGCTGCCCCGCACCAATCGGCTGACGATGCGTGGCGGGAGGACACACGCGCGGTTGAGCCTCGCGCGGTTGAGCCTCTCTCGCCTGATTGGCCCGCGCCGGATTTGTCGGGGCCCGCCACCTCCGACCGGCCGCATGCGTCAGACTCGCCCGGGGCCGCCACCTTGCCTCGATCGCGGTCGCCAGCAGGCGCGACAGAATCCCCCTCGGGATTGCTGCGGTCGCGGTCGCCAGCAGCAGCGACAGAATCCCCCTCGGGATCCAGTTCGCCAGCGCCTGATGCAGATGGATCCCCTGTGGCCTCGCCTCCTGTGGCTTCTCCTGTGGCGCCACGCACAAGGCTACAGAAGGGAGTAAGGGCATTTCCACTAAGGCCCCCAAGAAGCCCCCCAGGCGCTTTTTTGGACGCCGGCGAGTAAAAAACACCCCAGTCAGGGCCCCAAGACGTCGTTTTGCGCCGGATTTAGAAAAAGTTAGCGCCGGCACGCTCACCCCGCACCCAGTCCGCCGGGGGGCAGCTGGGGACGCCAGCATTAGCTTTTTGCAGGCGCTACCCTACTTGCCAGCCTCTCTCTCCCCCTTTCTCTTCTCCAGGCCCACCCACGTGCAGCACACTCCCTCTCTCCCCGGTTCTACTCTCCATGTACTACGGGCGGGCGAGGCAGGAGCTCGCCGTGCGCGGCCGGGGCAGGTGCTGGCCGGGGCAGGCGCTGGTCGGAGCTGGCGAGGCGGGGCCGTGGCCGTAGCAGGCAAGGCCGGGACGGGCGAGGCCGGAGCAGGCAAGGCCGGGGCAGCCACGGGCGCGCGCGGCCACGGGAGTTCCTGCCCCCGCCCAAGAAGCACCCGCCGACGAGGAAGAGCCGGACGAGGAGGAGGGTGGCGTCGACGTCTTCGTGCCCCCGACGGCCATGGCGGAGGAGGAAGGACGGGGCGCGCGACGGAGCTCGCGGGGAGGACGCCACGTCTCCGCTCGTCCGAGACCTCGCAGGACACCGTGGTGCGTGCGCCGGCGCTGTACCTCACCATCGCCCTGTCCGGCTCCAGCAGCGGCGCCGAGTCCGGCCCCGTCCGCTCATCGAGGCGCTCCCGTCCCCGCCGCCCGCCTCCTCCTCCTCGCGTCGCGGGGGACAGTCCCCGCTCGCCTCGAAGCCGTCGTCGTCCAGCCGCCACACGCCGTACGCGCCCACACTGTGCTTGATGAAGTCATGTACCTGGGGTAAGGTCATAGACCTGCCCAAAGGTACCCTCCACAAGGACACTCACAAGAGAAGCAGCCTTCCAGTCGACTTGGTGGACTACCACTCAACAGATTCAAAGACACTCGACTATGAAGACCCACTCGACCACCAAGAGTCCAAGAGCCACTCGGTGTCCAAACGGTCTGTAGTTAAATAGTCTTTATGACCTTAATGACACTTTATGTAGGGCGTTACCAGTAACGCCTAGCCTTAACGTACCTTAAACCCTCTGCTACGTGGGCTGGGTGGGGTCCTGGCGCACTCTATATAAGCCACCCCTCTCCACAGGTAGAAGGGTTCGCACCCCTGTAACACATACGCATATAATCCAGTCGACCACCTCCGGGCTCCGAGACGTAGGGCTGTTACTTCCTCCGAGAAGGGCCTGAACTCGTAAATCTCTTGCGTATACAACTACTCCATAGCTAGGATCTTGCCTCTCCATACCTACCCCACATTCTACTGTCAGACTTAGAACCACGACAGTTGGCGCCCACCGTGGGGCCGGTGTTCTAGCGAAGTATTGGAGAAGTTGGGATTCTCTCGATCTCCGGCATCATGGTTTCAAGTGGAGTTCTGGTCGACGACCACGAGATCCGTCTCGGTGCGCTCACGTTCATCGCCGACGACTCCGCTTGGCTTCAGGAGGCTCCACTCGACGTGGACGCGCTCCCCATCCGCGGGGCGACGCACTTTCGCGCTTGTGTCCGCGGCGTCCTCCTGCGGCAACCGACGACCCAGTATGGGTCGGCTCCTGCGCCGTCCTCGCTCCCAGTCTCCCACCGGCGCAAGCGTTCTGGTCGGTCGAGGCTTCAGTGGTGGGTGAGGCATGCGGTGGCCCGCCAGTCGGCCATCCCCCAAGTCGCGGCAATCGAGCCCGACGAATCTCTCTACGTCCTGTTCGACTGGCTCCGTAGAGACTGTGCGATAGCAGTGACCCAGCGGCAGAGGTTCTGATGGTCGATGGACCATGCAGTCCCCCTGGATTCACCCGCACCAACGAAGGTGGCGGTGGAGGCGATCCGGCGCAAGCCCATGAAGAGTACTTGCCCGAGCCCCTCACTTCGCTCCAGAGGGAAGAACTTCGTCGTCGGAACATGGATGCGCTTCACACTCCTATCGTTGGAGAAACCCCCGAGGCTCGTGCCTTGGAGGATGCGCGCTTGGCCAACCTGGCTGAGCGCACTCGACTGGAGAATCTTCAGCGAGTATTGGACGAGCGTACGCAACCGAGGATTCCAGAATCCAGTCGACGCCAGCTCTTTGAACCACCAACCCAGGTATATCGAACTCCGATTCAGAATTTAGCAGCTGCCGCCCGAATAGCGGAATCAATTCAGCCTTCCCAGTCGGAGGCAGGTAGAGGTTTGCAGCAAATCAGGGACTTGCTCCGGGCGGCAGGAGATCAAAACTCAGTTGTGTCCCAGTCGCGGAACAGGGTTCACAGCCGATCCATCGCTGCAAATTCATTCCAGTCGGCCCATAGTCCAAGATCGCCCCCGAGGCGTGAGGAACGTGGGGGCTGGCGTGACGATCAATACAAGGGTCGTGAGTAGTATGAGCACCGATTCGATCGCAATGATCGACGTCGAGTGCCCACCCCTCCCCTAAGGGGTGGATCATACGCTCCTCGGCAGCAAGATGACAGACGCCAAAACAGTGCTGGACGAAGAGTTCCAGTCGACCCCAGGGAGCCAGGCTTTGACGCGAGATCCATTATCGTTCAAGGTTTGGTCGACAGGAACAGAGCTCACTGAGACGGCCATGATAGAGATGTTCCTTCCAGTAGCAGGGTCCATGTCTCAGGACCAGAGTGTTTCAGCAGAGCCATCAGGGCTGCAGTGATTCCCCCCAATTTCAGGTTGGCGACTGGAGTCAGCAAGTTCACTGGAGAATCCAAGCCTGACACCTGGCTTGAAGATTACCGAGTGGCGGTTTAGATCGGAGGTGGCAACGATGAGGTAGCCATGAAGCATTTACCTCTTATGTTGGAAGGTTCAGCCAGGGCGTGGTTGAATTAGTTAGCACCCAGCAGCATTTACACTTGGGAAGATCTTGCCCGAGTGTTTGTCAGGACATTTGAAGGAACTTGCAAACGACCAGCGGGTTTGACAGAGTTGCAGTCGTGCATGCAAAAGTCGAGTGAAACCTTGAGGGATTATATCCAGAGGTGGATCACTTTGCACCACACAGTGGAGAACGTATCTGATCACCAGGCAGTCTGTGCTTTCAAGGAAGGTGTCAAGAACGGAGAATTGAGTTTGAAATTTGGTCAAACCGGAGATATGACCCTGAGTCGGATGATGGAGATTGCCACCAAATATGCAAATGGTGAAGAAGAGGATCGACTTCAGAGTGGTAAATATAAATCCGCCGCCAATGAGGCCGGCGGAGGAAACTCCAGTCGGAAGCAGAAGCGCAAAGCCGAGCCAGCGGCTCCCGGAGAGGCCTTGGCAGTGAACCCAGGAAAGTTCAAGGGGAAACCCAAGGGTCCTTGGAACCCTAAGAAGGTGAAAGACCAGGATGGGAACGATGTGTTGGATTTACCATGTCATATTCATACAAAGAAAGATGAAGAGGGTAAACTCATTTACCCGAAACATACCACTCGACAGTGTCAGCTCTTGATTCAGCAGTTCCAAGGGAAACAACCCAAGGATAAGGATAAGGCGACAGACAAAGTTGAGGATAAAGATGACAGTGATGGTGGATATCCCCAGGTCAATTCCACCCTGATGATTTTTGCTGACGTCGAAAGCAAAAGTCGATTGAAGGTTATCAATCGAGAAGTAAACTTGGTTGCTCCGGCGACTCCCAATTATCTGAAATGGTCCCAGACCGCCATCACATTCGACCAGTCTGATCACCCGACGCACATTGCCACCCCTGGGAGGCAAGCATTGGTGGTCGACCCAGTTGTGGAAGGCACTCGACTGACCAAAGTCCTGATGGATGGTGGTAGTGGTTTGAATATATTATACGCGGAGACGTTGAAAGGGATGGGAATTCCGATGTCCAGACTCAGTGCCAGTAACATGAGCTTCCACGGAGTCATTCCTGGAAAGAAGGCTGAGTCACTCGGCCAAATTGCTCTTGATGTAGTTTTTGGTGATTCAAAGCATTTCCGGAAAGAAAAGTTGCCCTTTGAGGTCGTGGATTTCCAGAGCGCTTATCACGCTATTCTGGGGAGACCAGCTTATGCGCGTTTCATGGCCCGACCATGTTACGTGTATCTTAAACTGAAGATGCCTGGTCCCAAGGGCGTGATCACTGTCACGGGCAATCGGAAGAAGGCAGAAGAGTGCTTCCAGAAAGGCTCTAAGATCGCCGATGCTCAGTTAGCAGTGGTAGAGCTACAAGAATATCAGAAAAGTGCAGATCCGAGTGATTTGTTGCGAGCTAAGAAGCCCGCTACGGAGTCAGCATTCCAGTCGACTGGCGAGACGAAACAGGTTCACATTCACCCGACTGATCCCAACGCTGCTCCAACCAACACCTCAACAACACTCGACTCAAAATAGGAAGAAGCGCTCATCCAGTTCCTCCGTGAGAACTGGGACATCTTTGCATGGAAGCCTGCTGACATGCCGGGTGTTCCCAGGGGGCTGGCTGAGCATCGCCTACGAGTAGACCCAAAATTCAAACCAGTTAAAGAGTATCTTCGGAGGTCCGCCGTCTAGAAGAGAAAGGCCATTGGCGAGGAGGTGGCTCGACTCTTAGCAGCAGAGTTCATCCGAGAGATCTACCACTCCGAGTGGCTTGCCAATGTTGTCATGGTCCCCAAGAAGGACAAGTCGTTGCGCATGTGCATCGATTTCAAGCATATCAATCGGGCCTGCCCGAAAGATCATTTCCCTCTTCCTCGCATCGACCAAATAGTCGACTCAACTGCGGGATGCGAGAGGTTGTCTTTCTTAGACGCCTATTCCGGGTACCATCAGATCCGTCTGTATGGACCCGATGAGATTAAAACAGCGTTCATCACTCCGTTCGGGTGCTTCTGTTATGTCACCATGACATTCGGTCTTAAGAATGCCGGAGCCACATTCATGAGGATGATTCAGAAGTGTTTGCTCACTCAAATCAGTCGGAATGTGGAAGCATACATGGATGATATAGTGGTCAAGTCACGAAAGGGTTCCGACCTGTTGACTGACCTTGCTGAAACATTTGCCAATCTCAGGAGGTATGATATCAAGCTTAATCCATCAAAGTGTACATTTGGGGTTCCTGGTGGAAAGTTACTCGGTTTTCTCATTTCCGAGCGAGGAATCGATGCTAACCCAGAAAAGGTTGGCACCATACTCCGAATGAAGCGCCCTGTGCGTGTGCACGATGTCCAGAAACTTATTGGATGCTTGGCCGCTTTAAGTCGATTCATCTCTCGCCTCGGTGAAAAGGCATTGCCTCTTTACCGACTGATGAAGAAGTCAGACAAGTTCGAGTGGACTCCAGAAGCTGATGCAGCGTTCGCAGAGCTCAAAGCTCTGCTCTCCACCCAGCCGGTGCTTGCTGCTCCAATCAGCAAGGAGCCTTTGCTGCTTTACATTACAGCCACTGGACATGTCATTAGTACCGTACTTACGGTCGAGCGGGAAGAAGAAGGAAAAGCTTTCAAATTTCAACGCCCAGTTTAATATCTTTCTGAAGTACTGACCCCGTCAAAGCAAAGATATCCTCATTATCAGAAGCTTGTTTATGGGATCTATATGACCACGAAGAAGGTTGCTCATTATTTCTCTGATCATTCCATTACAGTCGTCAGTGACGCCCCTTTGTCGGAAATTCTTCATAACAGAGATGCAACTGGTCAAGTGGCAAAATGGGCGATTGAACTCCTTCCCCTTGATATCAAATTCGAGGCAAAGAAAGCCATCAAGTCCCAAGCAATAGCAGATTTCCTCGCCGAGTGGACTGAACAGTAGCTCCCGACTCAAGTTCACTCGGAACACTGGACTATGTTCTTCGATGGTTCCAAGATGTTGAACGGTTCTGGTGCCTGAGTTGTATTGGTTTCCCCCCGAGGAGATAGGCTCAAGTATGTTCTCCAGATTCACTTTGATTCTTCCAACAACGAAGCAGAATATGAAGCACTCCTGTATGGGTTGCGCATGGCCATTTCACTCGGCGTCCGTCGCCTTATGGTTTATGGCGACTCAGATCTGGTTGTTAATCAAGTGATGAAGGAGTGGGATGTCAGAAGCCCAGCTATGACAGGTTATT
>LR880967.1:1009413074-1009433258 GCA_904067115.1 Aegilops sharonensis | reverse complement strand
TGTATTGGTTTCCCCCCGAGGAGATAGGCTCAAGTATGTTCTCCAGATTCACTTTGATTCTTCCAACAACGAAGCAGAATATGAAGCACTCCTGTATGGGTTGCGCATGGCCATTTCACTCGGCGTCCGTCGCCTTATGGTTTATGGCGACTCAGATCTGGTTGTTAATCAAGTGATGAAGGAGTGGGATGTCAGAAGCCCAGCTATGACAGGTTATTGCAATGCAGTGAGAAAGCTGGAGAAGAAGTTCGAGGGGTTAGAGCTCCATCATATACCCCGACTGAAAAATCAAGCTGCGGATGATTTGGCGAAGATAGGGTCCAAGAGGGAAGCCATTCCCAGTGATGTATTTTTAGAACACATTCATGTTCCATCTGTGCAGGAGGATCCTTTCACAGAAGAAGCCCCGCAGCAAAAAAGTGCCAATGATCCGACTGAAGTTGAGGTCCCAGCCGTGGTCGACTTGATCATGGAAGTTGTGGTCATCACTCCCGACTGGACAGTGCCGTACATCGCATATATCCTTAGGAGAGAGCTCCCAGAGAACGAAGAAGAGGCTCGACAGATCGTCCGTCGATCCAAGGCCTTTACAGTAATCAAGGGACAATTGTACAGAGAAAGCGCGACTGGAGTCGGCCAGAAGTGTATTACGCCAGAAGAAGGTCAGATAATTCTTGAGGATACCCACTCGGGGACCTGTGGCTATCATGCGTCCTCTCGGACCATTGTGGCTAAAGCATACCGAGCGGGATTTTACTGGCCGAAAGCAAATGAAATGGCAAAAGAAATAGTCGACAAGTGTGAAGGATGTCAGTTCTATTCCAACATGTCGCACAAGCCAGCCTCAGCCTTGAAGACCATTCCACTCGTTTGGCCCTTCGCTGTTTGGGGATTGGACATGATTGGACCGTTAAGGACTGGCAGAAGCGGCTTCACTCATTTGCTAGTAGCAGTCGACAAGTTCACTAAGTGGATCGAAGCCAAGCCCATCAAGAACCTTCATTCATGCACTGCTATCAGCTTCATCAGAGAGTTGATATTCAGATATGGAGTTCCGCATAGCATCATCACTGACAATGGGTCGAACTTCTATAATGACAAGTTCAAAGCCTTCTGCGCCTCTCAAGGCACGCGGCTCGACTACGCTTCAGTGGCTCATCCTCAATCGAATGGACAAGCAGAACGTGCAAACGGCCTCATTCTCAAAGGGTTGAATCCTCGGTTGATGCGTGATCTCAAACACGCAGCAGGAGCTTGGGTCGACGAACTTCCATCAGTTCTCTGGGGATTGAGGACCACTCCTAATCGGTCGACTGGGAGAACTCCATTCTTCCTGGTCTATGGAGCTGAAGCGGTTCTGCCGAGTGACCTGCTTCACAATGCGCCTCGAGTCGAGCTATACTCTGAAGGGGAAGCGGAACAAGCCCGACAAGATGCCGTCGACCTCATGGAAGAGGAAAGAGAGATGGCCTTGATCCGCTCGACTATCAATCAGCAATATTTGCGTCGATTCCATGCCAGAAATGTGAAGAGTCGAGCCTTGCAAGAGGGAGATTTGGTCCTCCGAGTGGATCAACAGAAACCACACAAGCTTGCTCCCACTTGGGAAGGTCCCTTCATCGTCACAAGAGTCCTCAACAACGGAGCATATCATCTCTACAACGTTGATCGCCAGATCGACGAGCCTCGAGCTTGGAACGCGGAGCTGCTCCGCCCCTTTTACACTTAAAACTCATTCGGTTGAGATGTAATAAAAGTACTTTTGTAGTTCGTTTATCTAAGACAAGAATGTTATAATTTTCCCAGTGATTGATATTGCTTTTTGTTGGAATTTCCCCCAGTGGGTGGCTTAGCTGCGAATCCGATTCGCCTAAGTTTGTAAAAAAAATCCTTTCCGAGTGCGAGCCAGTCTCTCACTCGGGGGCTTAGCTGCGGATCTGCTTCGCCTAAGTATTCAAAATCCTACCGAGTGGCGAGCCAGCCTCCCACTCGGAGGCTTAGCTGCAGTCCAAGTACTCGCCTAAGTATCCAAAATCCTACCGAGTGGCGAGCCAGCCTCCCACTCGGAGGCTTAGCTGCAGTCCAAGTACTCGCCTAAGTATCCAAAATCCTACCGAGTGGCGAGCCAGCCTCCCACTCGGAGGCTTAGCTGCAGTCCAAGTACTCGCCTAAGTATCCAAAATCCTACCGAGTGGCGATCCAGCCTCCCACTCAGAGGCTTAGCTGCAGTCCAAGTACTCGCCTAAGTATTGAAACCCTACCGAGTGGTAAGCCTGCTTCCCACTCGGGGGCTTATAACAGCCCAAAGATTCGCCTCGAGCATCCAAAGTAATAGAAATCCTACCGAGTGGAGAGCAAACCTCTCACTCGGCGGCTTAGCTGCAGCCCAGTGCTCGCCTAAGTAATAGAAATCCTACCGAGTGCAGGGCAAACCTCTCACTCGGAGGCTTAGCTGCAGCCCAGTGCTCGCCTACGTAATAGAAATCCTACCGAGTGGAGAGCAAACCTCTCACTCGGCGGCTTAGCTGCAGCCCAGTGCTCGCCTAAGTAATAGAAATCCTACCGAGTGCAGGGCAAACCTCTCACTCGGAGGCTTAGCTGCAGCCCAGTGCTCGCCTACGTAATAGAAATCCTACCGAGTGGAGAGCAAACCTCTCACTCGGCGGCTTAGCTGCAGCCCAGTGCTCGCCTAAGTAATAGAAATCCTACCGAGTGCAGGGCAAACCTCTCACTCGGAGGCTTAGCTGCAGCCCAGTGCTCGCCTACGTAATAGAAATCCTACCGAGTGGAGAGCAAACCTCTCACTCGGCGGCTTAGCTGCAGCCCAGTGCTCGCCTAAGTAATAGAAATCCTACCGAGTGCAGGGCAAACCTCTCACTCGGAGGCTTAGCTGCAGCCCAGTGCTCGCCTACGTAATAGAAATCCTACCGAGTGGAGAGCAAACCTCTCACTCGGCGGCTTAGCTGCAGCCCAGTGCTCGCCTAAGTAATAGAAATCCTACCGAGTGCAGGGCAAACCTCTCACTCGGAGGCTTAGCTGCAGCCCAGTGCTCGCCTACGTAATAGAAATCCTACCGAGTGGAGAGCAAACCTCTCACTCGGCGGCTTAGCTGCAGCCCAGTGCTCGCCTAAGTAATAGAAATCCTACCGAGTGCAGGGCAAACCTCTCACTCGGAGGCTTAGCTGCAGCCCAGTGCTCGCCTACGTAATAGAAATCCTACCGAGTGGAGAGCAAACCTCTCACTCGGCGGCTTAGCTGCAGCCCAGTGCTCGCCTAAGTAATAGAAATCCTACCGAGTGCAGGGCAAACCTCTCACTCGGAGGCTTAGCTGCAGCCCAGTGCTCGCCTACGTAATAGAAATCCTACCGAGTGGAGAGCAAACCTCTCACTCGGCGGCTTAGCTGCAGCCCAGTGCTCGCCTAAGTAATAGAAATCCTACCGAGTGCAGGGCAAACCTCTCACTCGGAGGCTTAGCTGCAGCCCAGTGCTCGCCTACGTAATAGAAATCCTACCGAGTGGAGAGCAAACCTCTCACTCGGCGGCTTAGCTGCAGCCCAGTGCTCGCCTAAGTAATAGAAATCCTACCGAGTGCAGGGCAAACCTCTCACTCGGAGGCTTAGCTGCAGCCCAGTGCTCGCCTACGTAATAGAAATCCTACCGAGTGGAGAGCAAACCTCTCACTCGGCGGCTTAGCTGCAGCCCAGTGCTCGCCTAAGTAATAGAAATCCTACCGAGTGCAGGGCAAACCTCTCACTCGGAGGCTTAGCTGCAGCCCAGTGCTCGCCTACGTAATAGAAATCCTACCGAGTGGAGAGCAAACCTCTCACTCGGCGGCTTAGCTGCAGCCCAGTGCTCGCCTAAGTAATAGAAATCCTACCGAGTAGAGAGCAAACCTCTCACTCGGAGGCTTAGCTGCAGCCCAGTGCTCGCCTAAGTAATAGAAATCCTACCGAGTGGAGAGCAAACCTCTCACTCGGGGGCTTAGCTGCAGCCCAGTGCTCGCCTAAGTAAGGAATCCATCCTAATCCGCAAGGACGACGAGGTACAGTCGACTGCTACCACCTCCTTCGGAGCTTCACCGCAAGTACAACGTGCGGTCCATCCCAATCCGCAAGGACGACGAGGTGCAGGTCGACTGCTACCTCCTCCTTCGGAGCTTCGACACAAGTACAACGTGCGGTCCATCCCAATCCGCAAGGACGACGAGGTGCAGGTCGATTGCTACATCCTCCTTCGGAGCTTCGCCACAAGTACAACGTGTGGTTCATCCCAATCCGTAAGGACGACAAGGTCAGTCGCAGTCTGTGTTCCATCTCTACCTGCAAGATAGATGAAGCACAAGTCGACTGGAATTTCAACGGAATAACTTCCGAATAAGGAATGAAGTTCTCTCAAAGGCAAACAAAGCATGTTAAAGGAAAAATCAAGTTCGGATAAACGTCATACAGATCCAAAGGTGCTCAGGCGTTAAGCCTGTTAAAGTTTATCGGTTACAAAAACCACTCGGCATTCCGAGGCAAATTTAAAGTGGGACTTAGAAGTTTTTTACTCCTCCGGCGGAGGACTGGAAGGCGCAACAAATTGGTCGAGGTCGATCCCGTCGGCGATACGGGTAGCGGCAGTGATGAAAGTCTCCATGAAAGATCTGAAGTCGTGCTTCCTGGTATTGGCAACCTTAAGAGACACCAGCTTGTCCTCTTGCGCTTATTTGCAGTGGACACGAACCAGAGATAAAGCAACATCAGCACCACACCTGGCAGACGACTTCTTCCATTCTTGCACTCGACTTGGAATCTCATTCAGTCGAGTCATCAAAGATTCAAGATCATTCTGGAGAGTCTGTTCTGGCCAAAGAGTCGAGTCTATCCGCGACACTGCAACTTTCAGTCGAGCAAGATAATTCACTGCACTAGCAACACGGGACTCCAGTCGGAGCACATTCATAGCAGCTTCATCTTTCACAGGAGAGTTGATGGGGTCCAAACTGGTTTCCACTCGGCTGGTTTCCTCTTCAAAGTTTTGGCAGAATTCTGAAAACACAACTCAGATTCAAAATGAAGATCGTATGATGAGCCGGTAAGAGAAAAACAGTTGGATAAAAGAGAATTACCTTCAAGCATGAGAAACAGCTTCTTGGCGAGCCCTCCAAGATAAACCTCCAGGTCATTTCGCTTACCCGCCAGCTGGCCAACCTTGTCAGACAGAATATTCTTGTCGTTCTTCAGTCGACTGACTTCCTTGTTAGCCGCGTCAAGAGAGGCTTTCAGCTTGGCATTTTCATCTTCAAGTTTGTCGACTGAGGCAAGCTTCTCTTCAGCGAGCTTTGTTTTCTCCAAAGCCGCCTTCTGTGCCTCTGCAAGGTCAAGGTCCTTCTTCTTCAAAGTTTCTTCCAGCTTATCTGCAAAGCAACAATGAGAACAGAGTTGAGAATGAGCAGAAAAACACAAGCAGTCGTCAAAAATTCTCACCGGCCATACCTTTTGCTTCATCCTGTGCTTTCTGCAAGTTCTCCTGAGCAAGCTTCAAATCGAGGTTGAGCTGAATCTGCTTTTTCTCTAACTCAGTGTAGCGAGCCACAAGCTCGCAAGATTTCTACGAAGAGTCAACCAACAAAAGACATCAAAAACAGATCACTTCCGAGTGACTAAGGAAAAATAGTAGCATTTCTAAGACTACGGTCGAATAAAACATTCGACAGTAGTCTCGGGGACTACACCCAGCGGGTGCACTCAGCGTGCCCCCACTGGTTTACCAATTTGGTTCGATCAGTCGACCAAAGGAGGCAAAAAGGCTATGATTCTAAAAACGTGGCTAGTCGTCAGCGGCCAGCCGCAGTAAAAAAACAGTTCTTTAGACTATAGTCAACTACACGCAGTCGACCATAGTCTCGGGGACTACACCCAGTGGGTGCACTTAGCGTGCCCCCACCGGTTTTACAGTTCCATTCAACTTGGTCCGTCCAAGTCGAGTGAAGAAGATCACAGCATAAAGACCATAGCCGACTGCACGCAGTCGACCATGGTCTCGGGGACTACACCCAGTGGGTGCACTCATCGTGCCCCCACAAAAATTCAAACGACCCACACACCCAGTGGGTGTACAGATATGGAAATCTTCAGAAGAAAGCATTTCAGATAGTATATCCTAACAAAGCAAGCGACGACTGACTTACTTGGACATTGCTCTGGAGAGCTAAACTGGCGTCATAGGCCGCCTGACTTGCCTCTCGCGCCGCTTTCACCTGCTCCATCATGATCCCTGCCTGGCGTATGGCCTCCTTAGCAGCACTTACTTGGTCTTTCGGGACGTGGTGCGTGGCAAAGAGAGACGGCGGATCAGCAGTCGACGAAGTGGGTCGGGCACTCGTCAGTGGTACAGCAAAAGATACAGAAGTCCGAGTGGGATTGCCTCCCTCGGAAATCAACGTCTCAGGAGTCACCGCAGCTTGAGCAGCCTTGCCAGCAGGCACTTTCTTGTTCCTCTTCTTCCTCAATGGCGCTTCTTCGTCATCATCAAGAAGATCAATGACGTGAGGCGGAACTGCAAGAGAGGTCCAGAAATAAACATGGGAACCCAATCGACTAAAAAGCTCCAGTCGGCTAAAAGTGAAATCTCAGAGATCTTACCAAGATTGGAAGTGGCCGCATCCTCCATTTCCTGGTCATCGTGCTTGGCGGAAGTCTCGGAGGTAGCGGCGCTGCAGATTTCATAAGTCGGCTGATCAGTCATCGAGTCGACTAAAAACTCACTCATGTTGAAAAAGGAAATACAAGGTTCTGTTGGTTACCCGGAGATGGTGGGGATGACCATTCGCATCTTAGGCAGGGCCTTCGCCGGCTTCGACGACGTCGCTCGAGGTTGCTTCGGCGGCTTCTCAGTCGGCGCGGGAGAAGTCGTCCTAGGTCGCTTCGTCGACTGACCGGTGGGCACAACCGCTTTACCGCGCCCGGCCACCGGGTCGTGCGTCGACTTGGACCTTACTTCTGAGCGAGGAGGGTCGACGTCCTCCTCCTCTTCTTCCTCCTCGTCCTCATCATCAGAGTCGTCATCCTCCTCATCCTCTTCGCCGTTGGACTCCCATTCCTCCGGACTCTCACCTCCACTTCCTTCTTCTTCTTCGGCTGCTTCCTGCGCCCCGTTGGGCATCGAGTATATCTCGGTGGTAACCTAGAAGACAACAAAACAAGGTGACGGTCAGTCGACGAAATTGACATCAAAACAGAATGGATGCAGCAAGATCACAGTCGGAGATAAATAATGATACCTTGTCTGGTTGGTAACTCTGGTCGAGTGGCGGAATCCTCCTAGCTCCGCGAGGGTTGTCTTTGTTTCCTGTGATGGCAGTCATCCACTTCTCCAGTATGGTGTCGTCAACCTCCTCCGGATGGACCCGAGTGGTGTCACCCGTACCAGAGTACATCCACATCGGATGACCTCGGTATTGGAGTGGCTGGATACGCCGTCGGAGAAAAACCTCCAGGAGATCCATGCCGGTCACCCCTTCGCGGATAAGCTGGACTACACGCTCCATCAGAAGCTTCACTTGGGCCTTTTCCTCTGGAAACACCTTCAGGGAAGACGGCTTGTTCACTCGACTCATGGAGAAAGGAGGGAGCCCAGTCGACTGCCCCGGCGTCGGCTGGTCTTGGCAGTAAAACCAGGTCGACTGCCACCCTCTAACCGAGTCGGGGAGAGTCATAGCTGGAAAAGCGCTCTTCCCCCTCATCTGGACTCCGAGTCCTCCACACATTTGGATTACTTGGGTCTTCTCGTCATTCGGGCTCGTTTTCTTCACCGTCTGAGAGCGACAGGTGATTATATGCTTGAAAAGACCCCAATGCGGTCGACAACCCAGGAAATTCCCACAGAGCGAAACGAAAGCGGCCAGATACACAATGGAGTTCGGGGTGAAATGGTGGAGTTGCGCTCCAAAAAAGTTCAGAAACCCCCGGAAAAAAGGATTTGGCGGCAAAGAAAACCCCCTATCTACGTGGGTGGCCAAGAGGACGCACTCACCCTCTTCCGGCTGTAGTTGCCACTCCGTGCCTGGAAGCCTCGCCGACCCGTGGGGGATCAGTCCTTCATTGGCCAGATCGGTGAGGTCTTTTTCGGTGATGGTCGACCGGATCCAGTCTCCTTGGACCCAGCCCTGCGGCAACTTGGACCACGAAGAGGAGCCGCCTCGACTGGGCGCTCTCCCCTTGGCCTTCGCCGCCGTCTTCTTCACCCGTTCCAGGGCGGCAGTCTTGTCCTTCACCATGGTCGCCGACGAAAAAGGAACTGAGCTGCGGTGCTGGGCGGACGAAGAGCGTGGCGAGAGAGTTTCGGAGGTAGAGAGAGGGGAAATCTGAGGGCGCACTGTTCAAAATGCCCGGTCCAACGCCTTATATGGGGTCGCTTCCGAGTGGCTGACCGGTAGGCCCAAGCAATCCTGTCACGATCCCGCAACAGGCGCGCACGCGATACGTGGCGAAAAAGGCGGCGTGAAGATCGAGGCGTCATCGTCTTATCCCATCCGAGTGCCGCAGTTTTCTCCGCTTCGCGCGCTTCCCA
The DNA here is from genome assembly GCA_904067115.1 of Aegilops sharonensis. Taxonomy (NCBI): domain Eukaryota; kingdom Viridiplantae; phylum Streptophyta; class Magnoliopsida; order Poales; family Poaceae; genus Aegilops; species Aegilops sharonensis. Next base: position 1,009,424,705 of record LR880967.1, on the reverse strand, counting down.
AAATTCGGATCCCGTGAAATCCGCTAACTGCAGAGCGACTCGTCAGGTAACAGATTTCTTCAGATCTGTCGCTCGGAAACCTTCAGGTTCACAAAGTTCACTCGACAAACGTGAAGAATGGATCAAGGCGACTGAAAGAAAGGTTGATGCCATCACCAAAAGGTCGTTGATCCAGAGTAAGACGCACTCACAACACGAAGAATAGGTCGGAAAGATTATCAACTCCTTCCTCACTCAAACCTCGATCCATTCGGGGGCTAATGATGAAGTCATGTACCTGGGGTAGGGTCATAGACCTGCCCAAAGGTACCCTCCACAAGGACACTCACAAGAGAAGCAGCCTTCCAGTCGACTTGGTGGACTACCACTCGACAGATTCAAAGACACTCGACTATGAAGACCCACTCGACCACCAAGAGTCCAAGAGCCACTCGGTGTCCAAACGGTCTGTAGTTAAATAGTCTTTATGACCTTAATGACACTTTATGTAGGGCGTTACCAGTAACGCCTAGCCTTAACGTACCTTAAACCCTCTGCTACGTGGGCTGGGTGGGGTCCTGGCGCACTCTATATAAGCCACCCCCCTCCATAGGTAGAAGGGTCCGCACCCATGTAACACATACGCATATAATCCAGTCGACCACCTCCGGGCTCCGAGACGTAGGGCTGTTACTTCCTCCGAGAAGGGCCTGAACTCGTAAATCTCTTGCGTATACAACTACTCCATAGCTAGGATTTGCCACTCCATACCTACCCCCCATTCTACTGTCAGACTTAGAACCACGACAGTGCTCGCCGTGCCCGCCTGCGCCCGTGCTCCGCGCCCGCGCACGGCAACGCGGTGGATCCTCCCGCGGCGGAGGAGGAGCTGGGCCTCGAACTGCATGGGCAGCCCCGGCCCCGAGCATGGCGAGACGGGCCTCCTGCACGGCGACGCCGAGTCGAGGCTGGGGTGCGGCCGCGTGGCCTGCGAGGCCTGGACGCGGACGGGCGCGGCCTGGGCGCGGGAGGGCGCAGACGGGCGCGGCCTGGGAGCGAGGCAGGGGCGCGCGCGGACAGCAACACCAGGCCAGGGGCGCGCGCGGCGGCCAGGCAGGGGAGGTGCACGCCGGTCCTTCTCCTCCCTCCTTGTCGGCCCCCGCTTCTCACCTCCTGGGGGCGGAACGAGTGGAAAAATTCTCGCCCCCACGCCAAAGTTGTCGCCGGCAGCCCCCCAAGAGGCAAAAAAAATGCCTCCTGGGGGGCCGAACGGCTGGAGATGCCCTAACTACTCGTTTAAATTACAAAAATTTCTCTAAGATTGGTATGTCTTGCACAACTGGTGAGCCTAACAGTTTAAAGTCAGCACTTGATGATCCAAGGTGGAAGGCAGCCATGGAAGATGAAATCATGGCATTGCGGAAAAATAAAACATGGCACCTAGTGCCCCCACGACCAGGCAGAAATTTGATTGATTGTAAGTGGGTCTACAGAATCAAGAAAAAATCTGATGGTACCATAGACAGATACAAGGCAAGACTTGTAGCAAAGGGATTCAAGCAAAGGTATGGCATAGATTATGAGGATACATTTAGTCCCGTGGTTAAAGCTGCAACAATCCGTCTTGTATTGTCAATAGCTGTGTCCAGGGGATGGAGTCTGAGACAGCTAGATGTCCAGAACGCGTTCCTTCATGGTGTTCTGGAAGAGGNGCCTCGATCGCGGTCGCCAGCAGGCGCGACAGAATCCCCCTCGGGATTGCTGCGGTCGCGGTCGCCAGCAGCAGCGACAGAATCCCCCTCGGGATCCAGTTCGCCAGCGCCTGATGCAGATGGATCCCCTGTGGCCTCGCCTCCTGTGGCTTCTCCTGTGGCGCCACGCACAAGGCTACAGAAGGGAGTAACTACTCGTTTAAATTACAAAAATTTCTCTAAGATTGGTATGTCTTGCACAACTGGTGAGCCTAACAGTTTAAAGTCAGCACTTGATGATCCAAGGTGGAAGGCAGCCATGGAAGATGAAATCATGGCATTGCGGAAAAATAAAACATGGCACCTAGTGCCCCCACGACCAGGCAGAAATTTGATTGATTGTAAGTGGGTCTACAGAATCAAGAAAAAATCTGATGGTACCATAGACAGATACAAGGCAAGACTTGTAGCAAAGGGATTCAAGCAAAGGTATGGCATAGATTATGAGGATACATTTAGTCCCGTGGTTAAAGCTGCAACAATCCGTCTTGTATTGTCAATAGCTGTGTCCAGGGGATGGAGTCTGAGACAGCTAGATGTCCAGAACGCGTTCCTTCATGGTGTTCTGGAAGAGGAAGTGTACATGAAGCAACCTCCTGGGTTTGAGGATAAAAGTGCACCATCATATGTCTGCAAGCTTGATAAAGCCTTGTATGGTCTGAAACAGGCACCCAAAGCATGGTACTCATGGTTAAGTATGAAACTTCAGTCACTTGGTTTTGCTCCATCAAAATCTGACACCTCTCTGTTCATTTATAATAAGCATAGAACATCCATATTTGTTTTGATATACGTTGAGCAAAGTATGCCACTGAACTGCTAAGTAGAATTGGTATGCAGAATTGTAAATCCTCACCAACACCCTTGTCTAGTTCAGAACCCTTGTCCTTGACAGAAGGAGAACCATTGCACCAAGAGGACATCACTGGTTACAGAAGTCTAGTTGGTGGACTTCAGTATTTGACTCTGACTCGACCTGACATCTCTTTTGCAGTTAATAAGGTGTGCCAGTATCTTCATGCACCTACCACAGCACACTGGACAGCTGCAAAACGAATTCTCAGGTATATAAGCAACGCTATACACTTGGGTCTCACACTCAGCAAATCATCTTCCACACTTGTTAGTGCATTCTCAGTGCAGACTGGGCTCGTTTTTTGGATGATAGAAGGTCAACAGGTGGTTTTGCCATTTTCTATGGATCCAACTTAATATCATGGTGTGCAAGAAAGCAAGCCACTGTTTCTAGATCAAGTACAGAAGCAGAATATAAAGCACTAGCAAATGCAACAGCAGAAATCATTTGGGTTCAATCCATGCTCAGAGAACTTGGGATAATTCAGACTCAGCCACCGTGCTTATGGTGCGATAACCTTGGTGCCACATACTTGTCTGCAAATCCAGTTTTCCATGCCAGAACAAAGCACATTGAAATAGATTTTCATTTTGTGAGAGAACGTGTTGCCAACAAACAACTTGAGATCAGATTCATACCATCCAAAAATCAGCTTGCAGATGGATTCACTAAAGCTTTGCCAGTGAGAAGTTTTGAAGAGTTTAAACGTAATCTCAACTTGTCATAGTTGTGATTATGGGGGAGTGTTAAACATATATTGTGCAAGGTTGTTGGCGTGACCTTGAGGTCCACGGCATAGTAGTTAGGAGGTTTAAGTTTTTAATGTTTATCTCTCTTTTATCTCCTAAACCCTCCTGTAATATCTCTGGTGGTTAGCCTCGACGCTGCTACCTCCTGTACCGAACTCCCCTTGATCAATATATATACCGCGGGTCTCCATGTATGGAGATTGAGACGCTTCTATAATTTCTACATGATCCACATGGCGAGTTGCATTCGCTTGGGTGTACAATAGTCCAGGAGCATGAGAGCCTGGTGCTGGATTCCATTGGTCGACGCCAGCCAGCATTTCTTATGCATTGGTGCAGATCGAGTCCCGATGGGAGGGGCGTCGAGATCGCAGAAGATTAGCTTCGAGCCTGGCAGCTTTGGCTGATCGGATACGTATAAATGTTCAAGCCATTTGCCTTGTACCACAACTATTTAACTTCTTATCGCCATAATCTGCATGATTTGCGCCCTTAAGCACAAGCGCACCCCCGTTGTTAATCGTTCTGTGATCTGGGGATCATGCGCTTGATTATTTTGCAACCTACTAACGAGCACGCACATGGCGGACCAGTCAAACATGCAGCATTGACTGGTAGACATATACTCCATGCCCATGTGAGTACACACATTGCCTGAGACAGTGGGAGCAAGATACTGACCGGGATGATGATAACAATGGAGGCATAATATTTTGGCTCTAGAGAGAGAGAGAGAGAGAGAGAGAGAGAGAGAGGCTAGCTTTACGTCAATTTACATGCATGACTGCGTCAATCGCTTCCCTTTCTCATCTCACCGATGATAATGATAATGCCGGCCGGGACCGGAAAGGAAAATATGCATGCGACACTTGATGGATGGGTGGACGCTGGCCGGTACCTCGACCCGTTTATATGTCACCAAATATGTGCAGTGCAGTGCAAAGTTATCTAGTTCTCTTGTGTACACAAAGCTTTTTTTATTTTTTGCGAGGGTAACGGAAGTTTTATTGCAAAATCATAGAGTTATAGTCGAGAGGCCATACATCCTCAATACAAGGAGGGATCGAGCGTAACCAAACAGCGGTAGCTCGCTCTGTATGGCTATAGTTTGCCAAACGATCGGCGACTCTATTCTGAGAACGATTAAGTTTCTGAGGAACAAACTCCCTAATACCAGATAAGTACTTGATCTCCAAAGCTAAGTGGACATAAGCAGAACGTTGGACAGCATCCGTAGACAGGCATGCCAACGCTTCAGAAGAGTCCGATTGATGTATTACCGGAGCACCGGAATGCTCAATAGCCAACGCCATGCCTTGCATCATCGCGTGTAGTTCCGCCTCCAGAGAATTATTGTAGTTAAAGACATATCTGTACGCTGCAAAAAGAATCACCCCTTCGTGGTTCCTTAAGACCACTCCAGCCGCCACAATGCCGTCGTCCGGATGGAAGGATCCATCAACTGACAGGGCCACGGAGCCTTGCGGTGGTGCCGGCCATGGCGTGGTAGTACACAAAGTTTACTCAAAAACAAGTTAGAGATATTTGATTAGATCACACTACGTATTCTCTCTATCTTAAAATAAATGTCTAAATTTTAGTACAACTTTGTATTAAAGTTATTACAAAGTTTAGACATTTATTTTGAGACGGAGGATCAATTTTCTTTTTTACAGGGTTACTTTATAGCATCGTTAGATTAGATGCATGCATGGAATATGCTGGAGGCCAGTATTTTGGCACGTACCACTCAGGAGTGGGCGTTCAGTTTCCCCGAACCGAGCGGTTTGGTACTTCGGTGTTTTAGCTTCCTCGGTTCCTAAAAAATGTGACCGAACCGAAGCCATTCTCTTCTCTGCTACCAGTGTAGTTTAGGCGTAGTACATCCGACCATGCACGTATCTGTCGCGAGAAACTCATTGCATCCGGCTATCTTCATTGCATCCGACGAACGCATAGTAGTACTAGTACATTATAACTAGTGGTGGTCGGTTGGTCACTGCAATAAACTCCTACGCATTTCCACGCGCCCAATGATGCATTGCACGCACGGGGACCGGCCGGAAACATGGTGCCGTGCCGGCCTCATGTGTCTTTGAATTTGTTAACCAAAAAGAAAATACAGTGACTCTTTGTGATCATGTTCTTTTTTAGGTTCCCTGTATGATCTTGCTTTGTTACGCGGCCCGGGGTGCATATACTACGTGAGAGACAACTTGTCAGGGTCAACGCCGGGTGCCGTGCACGATGTGAGACGTCGGTGCTGCTGTTGACCGGTAGCGCTCGATGTTGACCGAGGATGGCGGATGTGGCCTGTGCAGTATTGTCACGGTTTAAAGACAACAAGCCAACGCAACCCCACGAATAGAAGGTTGTGTTCGTTTCGCAGGCGGATGGCACGCTGATTACATCACTTTTGAATCGAGCGTACATACCTACCACCTTAATATTTCGGTTGTGCATTCCTTTAGCTTCACATTTATTTCCAGGGTTGGGGGCAATTGCCCCCCCCCCCCCCAGGTGCACATATGTGTCTATGAGATTAAATATATGTGATAGTTTTCACCTTTTTATCTTCAGATGATGCATCTATTGATGAATGCCGGTCTTCAACGAACCTACGCGTGCGTGCGTACATCGTTCCACACGGGCAAGCGCTCTTGACCAAGCATTGCGTGTTTGGTCTACATGCGCTCCCGTTCAACATTTCGGTTGATCGACTCGTTTCATCGAGCGTACATGCGTACCGTCTTGATATTTCGCTTGTCCATCGAAGCCCATCAAATTCTCTCAACTTCACATTATGCTTAGGGTTGTGGGCAATGCCCCCTCCAACCCAGATGCACATACGTCCTTAATTATCTGGTACACAAGCATGTTTATGAGTCCCAACTGCATGATACTATTTATATTACCCCAACTATGGACAGCCTAACACAAACAGTAGCTAATTATGCGAACACGCTCCATCGATCTGCACTAACTACTACTCCTAAGTGGTGCCGTACAGGAAGCGAAACCACAATCATCCAAAAAAGCTTCTAGGGTCTGAAACTGTGCTAGCTTTGTAGTACTCCCTCATTTCCGGTTTATAGGGCTTATCTCAAAATTTTAGTTTTTTCATTTTATAAGGCTCAATTTGGTTGTTTCCCATCACATGTTCAGATGTCAACGTGCATTAAATCATTGCATGCAAGTATTAAGAGAAAATTGACCAATGCATGTAATTTATGCATGCATGCATTACAATTAATGCATTGGTAAACATACTTTTTTAGGCTGGTTGTAAGGGGGAGTATCATATACTAGTATCATGCATATGATACTAGTGTATGATACTACCTCCCTAATGCATAGTATCATATATTAGTATCATGTACTACTCTATTTATTGCCATGCATGACACAAAGTAGTATAGCATTTAATATGATACGGTATCATGATATGATACTACACCCTCTCTTTCTTCCTTTAATGCTATGACACCTCATCAAAATTGTCTAGTTGGAATGCATGATACTAACTATGATACTACCATTACAACCAGCCTTAGGCTGGTCATAGTGGGGAGTAACTTAGACTAGTAACATGTATATGTTACTAGGCTATGTTACTACCTCTATAGTGGGTAGTAACATATATGTAGTGTCATGCATCACTTCATTTATTACTTCATAGACTCATTTAGCATTGGGAACCGCTAGGTGATGGTAACATATTATGTTACTCTATTTGTCTCTCTCCTCATTAACTACTTGACACATCATCACTTTTGCTTATGTGGCATCTATGTTACTACTTATGTTACTCCCACTATGACCAGCCTTAGGAAAACAAGAGCATTAATTGGGTACTTTTGCAAACTACAAAAAGTATTCCACCACTCATCATCTACCTTGGTTGGTGAGATTTTTGAATTGAGCCTTATAAACCGGGAAGGAGGGAGTATACACTAATCGTCCGGCCGGCCACCAGCCGCCCTGCGTACGTGCTACCGGCCGGTGGTCAGCAGCGCGGTGCGCCTCATGTAGCACCTGTACGTGTTCTTGCCGCGCTGGCCGTGCAGGTCTGGCACATATTGAGGGTTCCGGTGTACTCAATGGTCAGCGGTACACGAACATCGTTTTACATTGTGGTATAAATATGTTTTTCAATGTCATAAGCAATTTTTCAAAACATGTGTGCATTCTTTTTAAATGAAACATTTTTTAAAAATAATGGTTTTTAATAAAATATTAATATTTTTAAAATGTGACAAAATAATTTTTTAAATGCCCGGATATTTTCTATATGTCACTAAGATTTTCTTTGAATGCAATCGACAATTTGTAAAGCTGCACGAGCATTTCTTAAGACTGCGTGAACATTCTTTAACGCCCAAAGAACATTTATTGAAATTTAATAAAGTATTTTTCATTTCAAAAATATAAATAAAATTAATTCAAGAAAAAAATGGAAAAAAAACTAGCAAAACAGGACATGGACCAGCCCAGGTATTAAACAGAAGAGGAAAAATGGCTATTGCGGTCTTTAAAGTCTGATATAGCAGGGCGTTTTGAATATGTCCTTTGTTTTACTGTTGGTTTGTGGAACTTTCAATCTACGGTGAGTGGCATATAATCAAAGGAAGAAGAAGGCTAATCTAAGATGCCCTTTAGGTGTCTTTGTTTTGCCAGGAGTGCAATTAATGGTCCATGATTTGGTTGATTTGGTTGGTGTTTGGAGCTAGACCAAAAGCTCGTAGCTCACGAGCCCAGTGAACGTTTGGTAGCTCAGCTCATTAACCTCATAGCTGGCTTGTTAATGAAATAGAGACAATCATAGATTTCCACTTACTAAACTTAACGAGCTTAACAAACGAACCAACGAGTTTCATGAGCAGCTCATTAAGTTTGTTAGTACAACACAATATATAATCTTATCATACATAATAACATTTCATAGCACATTAACCTATCTACCCAACCTAATTGATTCATCCCGACCCATAAGAAGAAGCAAATTGGAGCACCTTCTGCTTTAGTCACCATATTCCTTCATTAAAATTACACCCACACTCTCATCTCATAGGCCGTAGCACATAGCAATGTGTTAACGAACGCTCGCGGGCGCTCGCGAGCTTAACGAGTTTTAAATGAAGAGGGCCATAAACAGTTTATTACTCGTTAAGCTTAACGAGTTTAATGGGCCGAGCCTTAACAAGCATGGGCTTAATGAGCCAAGACTTAACGAGTAGAGCAGCTCGTTAATCCAAACTTGAATGTCCCTTTTTCTGTTCAGTTGGCGCGTAGGAAGTCTCATTCTCCTCTGTTGTGCTTTGACTAAGGTAGTCGTTTCTGTAGCCAAGGCAAGTCTCGCGCAGTTCTTCACTTTGTTTTTCCGTCAAAGCAAAAAAGAAAACTAGTCTACTATAGTCCGTAGGGCCTTGCGACCTGGAATGACATTGCGTGGATGGTTTGCAACTGTCACGATTGGCTCACTGATCCACATCGTGAGTTGGATTTGCTTGGGTCGGGTGTACAATAGTCCATTGGGTGACACCAGCCAGCATTTCTCGTGCATGGGAGAGGGGCCTCCAGATTGGAGAAGATTGGTTCCAAGCCTGGCAGTTTCTCTTGTACGACTGCTGATTAAGATTGTCTCGCCGTAAGCACAATCCCACACCCGTTGTTTATCGGTCTGTGTGATCTGGGGATCATGCACTTATCTATTTTGCAACTAAGAAACGAGCACGCACATGAACCAGTCAAACATGTAGCATTGGCTGGTAGTAGATACTAATCTTATGCTTGGTTCATTGGTTTGGGCCGACATATACTCCATGTCCATGTGAGTACACACATGGCCTGAGACAGTGATAGCAAGATACTGACCAGGATGATGACAACGATGGAGGCATAATATTCTGGCTCATGAGCAGAGAGAGAGAGAGGGGCTACCTTTACGTCAATTTGCATGCATGATTCCGTCAATCGTTTTCCTTTCTCATGTCATCGATGATAATGATAATGCCGACCGGGACCGGAAAGGAATATGCATGCAACACTTGATGGATGGCAGGTGCCTCGATCCGTTGATATGTCACCAAATATGTGCAGTGCAGTGCAGAGTTATGTTGATCTCTTGTGTACACAAAGTTAACTCGACAACAAGTTTTAGATAATTATCTTGTTCACTTGTTGTATGGTGGGCTAGCATCGTCAGAATACATGCATGCATGGAGTATGCTGGAGGTCAGTATTTTGGCAAGTACTCCCTTCGTTTCTAAATATAAGACCTTTTAATTTTTTTAATATAAGCTACATATGAATGTATATATAAATATTTTAGAGTGTAGATTCACTCATTTTGCAACGCATGTAGTCCGCATCGAAATCTCTAGAAAGCCGTATATTTGGGAACTCGGATGGAGTACTACGTAGCCGTATGTGCACCCGCCCAAGCCATACTCTGATCTGCTACTAGTGTAGTATGGGAGAATACCATACGGAAACCAAAATTCGATGAAAACCGGTGAAAACCACGTGAAAACAATGTTTTGAAGTTACGTTTTTTTTAAATATGGGATGTTAAGAGGGTTATGTACTATGGACATGCAAAATGTCAAGTTCAAACATATTACAGGATGTGAGCTATGAACGAGACAAAATCAGTGTTGAATAGTTCTGAATAGTAACATCACTATTCATTGTTGAATTTCTCTTTTTCATAGCTCGCATCCCGGTGTTTTTAATTGAATTTTCACATGATAATAGAACATTGTCCCCTCAACATCCAATAATTTTTTCAGATTTTTTTAGAAATTTTTAAATATGGATTTCACAGAGTTTTATTTGAATGTTGGTTTTCGTATAATATTTTTCCGTGTGTTACATCATATGCATGCATGCTTGTGAATCACCGCCATGGGTGCTCACTCCGACCGCCTCGATAGTCAATTCTTCGTTTCTTTCTACTGTGGGGGTACGTGTTCAACAGTGTGCAACAGTACTCTCAATTGGCTTGGAATTGGATGCCCTCTGATCGACAGAACAACACGCGTGTGCGAGGCGATGTGACGCAAACAAACATAGTACTACTTGTTGATTAGTATTTTGAGAGCAGGCCAATGAACATAGTTAAGCATACTAACACCTAGTACAAACACGCTTGATCGGTCTGCACTAGCTAGTAGCTAGGTGATTGCCTAACAAACTGGTGTCTCGTCATCATGCGTGCACGCACCTAGCAAAGCAAAGCTAGCTACAAACGACGCGCGCACGCACGAGGGAATCGAAGGATTCTAGTTTACCATTGCCTCACCCCAAGCCCAAGAAAATGATGAATAAGCTGATGAAGTCGTACTCCCATATGTCCTCCAAATGCATGCGTGGTCAAAGTGTAGAGTGGACGACACATTAACCCAGGCCGGATCTTCATTGCCTTTCCCATTTCCATAGCCCGCTCATCTGACGGTGTGAGCCTCGGAGGTATATTCTTCAGTGCAAATTAAGGCCGGCTCGCTTCTCCATGTCCGGCAGCGCCGCTCAGCGGAGTGGCACCGTCGGGATGGCACAATACATCAGGACCGTGCGGTCCAGACGGTCGCGGGTGGTTTAAGGATTGGTGTTGAAAATGCCCTAGCTTCCTAACGATACAAAGATTTATTATACTAAAATGTTATCAGGCATACGGAGATTTTCCGGGGGGAGAAATCAACCACAAGTGGCGTCCCGTTGAAAGTGAAGTCGCAGTCTTATAGCTAGCCTATGCGGCTCCCCATTTGGCAGCCCTTTTTGCCCTGAGCCTGGGCCTGGAGTTAGATGGTGTATATGAAACTCTCTTCAAAGCGGATTGAGAAACTTTCTTTGATTGCAAAAATTTGTTGAACTTTGTTATTGAGCTCTACACTCTATGAGCTAGTACATCTAATTGCAACAAGAAATGACAGAAAGTGCAACCAAGCTACATAATACGGAGGAACAGGCGGAGCAAGCAAGCAAGCTACATAAAAGAACCGATAGTGGATCCACCGGCAACATCCAGCGGAGCCTTCGCCGACAACCTCGGATAGAGCCTTCGTCGCAGTCATCGTGGAAGTCGTAGCGATGAGCCATCACCGGCGAGGAAGCAGCATCGTCATGTTGAACCTCCCAGCCTTGAGCAAGCGGACGGAATGCTGAGTACATCCCCGCTGATCAACTCGATTCATCGAGCGTACCTACGTGCTGCCTTCATATTTTGGTTGTCCATCGAAGCCCATCAAATTCTCCCAACTTCATTTTTTTTTCCAGGGTTGGGGCCAATGCCCCCCCC
>LR880967.1:1009274142-1009306765 GCA_904067115.1 Aegilops sharonensis | reverse complement strand
TCCATGGCCGACGCCCAGCCGAACTCCGGCGGCCTGGCGGTCGAACCGCCTGGAATGGCCAAGAAGAAGAAGACCAAGGCGCCAAGGAAGCCGCGGTCGGAGTGCACGCCGGAGGAGATCGCCAAGTTGGACGCGGAATCGGCGAAGAGGAGGAACCGGAGGGCGGTCGTCAAGGACAACGCCGCCACGGCCAAGTTCGCCACCGAGCGCGCTGTGATGGAGGCTGCGCGATGCAAGGCCGAGGTCGAGGAGAAGGAGGCCATCGTCAACAAAGCGCACGCCCTCCTCATGCTTGTCATTTGTCGTCCGGCCGGTTTCTCTGCAGCGGCCGTCGGCCCGACGAGCACAGGCTCGTCGGTCGCCCGGCTTCCGCACTGCCAGTCGCCGACGTCGCGGACCACGCCTATGTAACCCGGCTTCCCCCCGCCAAGGTACGACGGCCAGACCCGTTTCTCGGGGTCGCCGGACGTGAGCGTGATCGCGCCGTCCACCCCGCGCCCATCGACCGTCATCGACCTCAACGTCACACCTGGATCCAGCAGCGGCGGCCGGCCGTCCGTCGAGATGCAAAGAAAGCAAGCACGGGCGCCGTTTACGGGCACCATGCCGTCCCCCGCGTCTTGTTCGATGGAATGCCAACACCAACGCCACCGGCCGGCGACCCCTACTACAACCAGTTCATGGAGGATGTGATCTACGACGGTGGGCATGTCCCTGCCTACGATCCCGAGGAGACCCAAAATCAAGATGGCCGCGCCCAGTTCAAAGGAAGAGAAGCAACAAGACGGCCTAGTTCGCCGGAGGTGGAGATGGCGAGGCGTTGAAGAGGCCGAGGGGCAAGACCAACTCCAAGGTGGACGACATACGTGATGCCTCATCCATGGCCTTACATGAGACATGCATGGCATGATGTCTCAAAAGGATGTGAGGGATGAGAAGAAGCGGCAAAGCAAGGACGAGCAAATGAAGCAATACCTAGAGCTTCAAAGGAAGAAGCTTGAGATGGAGGAGGCGGCCAAGAGACGGAAGACCGACATGAAGGAGGCGGCCTGGCAAAGGCAGCTCGACATCGAGGTCGCCAACGTCAAGGCCAGGCAGAGGTAGCTCGACATCGAGGCCACCAATGCTGCAACCAAAGCGAAGGAGGTGACCCTTGCTATCATGAGCGTGGATTTGACCAAGATGAGCGAGAAGACGAGGAGTTGGTTCGAGGCCAGGCAGAAGGAGACGCTCGACGCCGACGACCTGAACTAGGTCGTCCGATCGGTCGTGGCCGTTCTTTTTGAAGGCTGGCATGGGTGCCGCCCGCTGGGCCGCTGGTTGTGTGCCGGCGAGAAACAGATTCATTTTAAAGGCTGGCTGTGTTGTCGGCCGCTGGCTGTGTTGCCGAAAAACAAAACTAGTCATTTTAGAGGCCGGCCGTGTTGCCGGCCGCTAGCTGTGTTGCCGGCGAGGATGGGTAGGCCGCTGGCTTTGTTGCCGGCGTGAACTAGGGCCGCTGGCGTGAACTAGGCCGCTGGTATTTAAAACGTTGTTCTTTTTGGAGACGGACAAGATGAGGCCAAAACGATGCGGCTGCGCGCTGGACGCATGCCACCGCATTCCAGAGCAGGTCCGGATACGACCTCATCGTCCTACGCAAACGGGCAGAATCTGGACAAAACGGACGTCCGTTTGGGGTCGCGCGGTGGAGTTGGCCTTAGACTGGTGGAAAGTTGCTGCTAGTAGGAGCGTTTGTATGTACGGTTGTGATGGAGGAGGCCGGGGGTGACGACGACGTGACGACGGTGCATGCGATGCGAGGGGCCAAACCAAAAGCGAAACCCCGCACTGCACAGTGTACAGAGAGAAAGAAAGAAATTCCTCCCCCTCCCCCACCACCGGACATAGCCGGCCAAAAACAAACGGGAGCAAAGATCAAACGCTCCCTCCCTCCACGTCCTCCTCTCTCTGCCCGCCGGGCTTTTTTCCTTTCCTCCACGCGCGTGCTCTGCCTCTAGTCAGTCTGCGAGAGAGCAGAGCACCAACCCGCTTAATAAAACACTCGAGTGGTGGGGCCGCGTCGATCAATTCACACTTGTTTTTGCTGTAAATTCCCAGCTTCACATAACACAACCCTTTCTTTTCTTGAACATTTCACATAGCATAATCCTTAAAAGCTAAAATTTTAAAAAAAAGGAAAATGGTATATGGTGAACGGTCGCCAGGAACTTTTCTCCAGAGAATCCTTTCCCTGCACAGGTCGGAGTTTTGAAGTCGTTCGCTCTGACCAGCTTCCTGGCGAACGGCCCCTTTTCATTCTCTACACAAAAGATATGACGGGGTGCACAGGGGAGGAGCCAAACTCGTGACCTCCGATAGGATGGCACGCGCGCTTACCACTTGAACCGGTACGTAACCGGGTGCGAACACGCGTGGCTAAACTTTTTATATTGTCATGAAACTAAGATGTTTCGAAGTTGATTTTCGTTACATTGAAATTTTGGCCGAAAAAATAAAGAATAAAAAACCCTAATTTTTTAGCCTTGTCCCATTCCAAATCCGAAATGTTGCCATGTGTTTTAGAGAATTCATTTTTTTTAAACTTGCCATGTTTTTAGAGGAGATTTTTTCTACACTCGCCATATTATAGGTACCATGAAAATTTCATTTATTTAGACCACTACGTTTTTTTTCAATTAGTCCTTGGCAATTTTTATTAATCACACCATGGTAGTTCTCTTGTGGGTTCCATGGCAATTTTTTGCCATGGTCTAATTTCAATTGGTCAGTGGAATTATATTATGAGTTACAATATGGTAGTTCTTTTGCAATTTCATTATTTTAGACCATGGTAGTTTTCAAAGTACCATAGCAATTTTCATTATTTACACTATGACAATTCTATTAATTAGACCATGGCAAAAAAATTAGTTAGCCCATGCCAACTTCATTATTCACACCATGACAAATTTCTCCAATTAAACCATGACCGTTTTATTATTTACAACATGTAAATTTTATTAATTAGACCATGATATATTATTGAATTAGCGGCAATGTTATTGGACTTGTGTAGATAAAACATTATTTTGTGTGTTGAAGTTGCCATGTGACCTGTTTACATTGCAAAATTATAGGTGATACACATCGAGAGTTGACCCGCCGGCAACATTCGGCGGAGCCTTTGTGGGCAAGCTTAGGTAGAGCCTTCGCTGCCGTCATCGTGGAAGTCATAGCGAGGAGCCATCACCGGTGAAGGTGATGGCAGCATCCTCCTCATGTTGGACCTCTCAGCCTTGAGCAGGCGGATGGCATGCTGAGTACGTCCCCGCTGATCGACTCGATTCATCGAGCGTATGTACATACTGCCTTGCTATTTCGGTTGTCCATCTAAGCCCACCAAATTCTCGCGACTTCTCATTATTTTCAGGGTTGGGCCAATCGCCCCCACCCCCTCCACCCCCCCCCCCCCTCCGCCCCCCCCTCCCCACCCCCTCCCCCCCTCCCCCCCGCCCCCCCCCCCCCCCCTCCGCCCCCCCCTCCCCACCCCCTCCCCCCCTCCCCCCCGCCCCCCCCCCCCCCCCTCCGCCCCCCCCTCCCCACCCCCTCCCCCCCTCCCCCCCGCCCCCCCCCCCCCCCCTCCGCCCCCCCCTCCCCACCCCCTCCCCCCCTCCCCCCCGCCCCCCCCCCCCCCCCTCCGCCCCCCCCTCCCCACCCCCTCCCCCCCTCCCCCCCGCCCCCCCCCCCCCCCCTCCGCCCCCCCCTCCCCACCCCCTCCCCCCCTCCCCCCCGCCCCCCCCCCCCCCCCTCCGCCCCCCCCTCCCCACCCCCTCCCCCCCTCCCCCCCGCCCCCCCCCCCCCCCCCGCTTAACCCAGGTGCACATACGTGTCAACGAGGTTAAATATATGTGCCTTTTTCATTTTTTTTATCTTGTGATGATGCATCTATTGGTGAATGCCGGTTTTCAACGGAATCTGCCCACACGAACCTATGCGGGCGTACGTACGTGGTTCCACACAAACAAGTCCTCTTGACCAAGCATTGGCAGTTTGGGCACCTGGACCTAACACGCACTGGCATTAGCATTGGCAGTTTGGGCACCTGGACCTACACGCACTGGCATTAGCATTGGCAGTTTGGGCACCTGGACCTACACGCACTGGCATTCCGCATTTCGGCATTTCTGCTCGTCGACTCGTCCACCAACTTGATCGAAATTACATGGGTTAATGTGTTTAACCATGGCTCCTCTTAGGTTGGAGTGTCCATCCAAACTTTTGCTAGGGAAATTAGGGCATCTCCAATCCTGACCCATAAATTTGCTCCTGCATCTGCATCCGTACGCGGACAGAGGGACCAGTCCGTCGGCCGTCAAACGCCGATCGCATACATTTCAGCCATTGTTTTCTAAATTAGCGAACATTTTTGTGTTCCCAATATTTTTTGAAACCATGGACATTTCTCAAATCGACGAATGTTTTTTTAATTTACGAGCATTTTTTGACTTCATGCCTTTTTAAAAAAAATAGTGAACATTTTTTGAGCTAGTGTTTTTTTGAATTTGCAAGCATTTTTTGAAGCATGAATATTTTTGAAATCTTTGAATATTTTTTGGAATTCCGGGACATTTGTTGAATTCACGAACATTTTACGAATTCATGAACATTTTTTGAATCCGTGAACATTTATTTCACCGTGGCACGTACACCAGTGTGCATGTAGTACCGCCGGATGGACACATTGTAAAGCGCGTCCCTTCATTTTGTTTGGTAAATTTGACAATTTTGACCTATGCTTGAAATCATTTCACAAAATGAATTGCCCCTAAAAAAATTCACTCAGTTGACCTTTTTGAGTGGCGCCCGACATGAAGGTGCCACACTACACTGTGCAACACCGCACTGACAGGCGCTACACGCCTGACCAGCATCACACCCGGGACTGCCTAAATATTACTAAGTCAATGTGCAACGCCTAAGAGCTAGGCGCCACATTATATAGTGTAGCGCCTAGCCTCTAGGCGTGTAGCGCAGTGTAGTGTGGCGCCTTCGTGTCGGGCGTCACTTAAAAAGGTCAGCCGAGTGAAAAAATTTTAGGGGCAGTTTATTTTATGAAATGATTTCTTCCACAGGTCAATTTTTTTTTGAAAGCGCGGCCACTCTCTTCTTTTTCTGCATGCATGCGTACGAGCTACGAGGTGACGTGACACCAAAGCAAAGCACGAAGCCATCCAAAAGGGTTGGTGAACATAGGTACAGTACGCACCCCAAAAACCGGTACATCACAGGCGAAGGCGACCAGGAGCGCTGCTTGGACCGCGCTGCATACCTGTGCGTAGGCGAGCTGAGCTGATGGGAACACGGCTGGTCATGTAACGCGCGCGTCCCCGGGGCGGGGGTGGGGCATGGGCACGATCACCATCACGGGCACGGATGGTAAAATGCTGCATGCGAGCGAGCGAGCATGCGCGCGAATGGATACAACAGTGGGGTCTTGCGTTTTCTTGATCCGAATTTGGATCGGATTTACGTTCGCACGGACGCCCGCGACATCTTTCTCATGTCCTTCCCTAGTCCGCCCGTATGTGTCACACCGACACACCATTCTCTTCCGAAATCCTCCCACCCTCCCGTCATAGCCAACGCGCCCGAACCCGCTGTCGTCACAGTCGTGGCCCAAAGAAGCCGAAGAAGGTGCACACCACGGAGGAGACGGGCAAAGAGGCTTGGCCGGACGAAGAAGGAGGCGGAGGTACCAAGAGCCGGCCCTTCTCGCCATCAAGGCGGCGAGCACGACTCGTCGGGCGGCTCGAGCTTCCGGAGTCGCCGCGCATGTCAACAACGCTGCCGAAATATAGGTTCTGTACCGGACACGACCCGTCCGCGTCCCACTTCTTCACGCGCCTTCAAACGGCGCGTACAATTTGCAAGAGAGCGAGGGGGCAAGGCACAAAATTTCTGAAATTTTTGGAGGTGCGTTTTGGCTCCGAGGCTCAGATGTGTTCGGACATGAACAGTAAATACGTTAAAATTTTGAAATTCGGCACTGTTTGGAGGTCGTTGTATATTTTTGCTATGGACTCCTCGAGTGTCCAATTTCACCAAATCTGGCACGGGCATCTCACACACTAAATCATCTTGAACCACAAAAATATTCAATTTTTTTAACTAGTTTACTATTTACTTGGAGCCCGGGCTCGGAATTGGATTTTCGTGATTTTTTTCCGATATCTACCCGTATCTAGTCGATAGTAGCCCTGAGTTATCAATGTTTTGGACTTGCTTCCTCCGCTTGTACGGCGAACTTGCCATGCCCGACCGTAACAATGGTATGCGTTAAATTTTATCTACATTGAGTTTTGATCTGTATTGTATGATATTGCGTGGATTTAGGCGGTTTCCGATACAAGGAGGGCGGCAGCAGACATGGGTGCACGTTGAGGTGGAGTACGTAGGTGTGTCTTGATGATTGTGCAATCAATCAAGCCAATCACAGTCCTGCCGCCGCCGGTTTCATTGGGTTTTTACTCTTTTTCCTCCGCCTCTTTCGCTTTGGTGAAAAGTCTCAAATCATCCACTCTCCCCACCTCCCCTTTCACTCGCCCTCGCCCCCCAGTCCAGTCCAGTCCAGTGAGTCGTCGTCTCCGCTCCGGTAACTCCACCACCGGCCTCCCCGGTCCTCTCCCCGGTTGCATTGCCATTGGCGAGGCCGAGGTGGCTTGGCTTGGCTGGCGTCAAAGCCCATTTCTTTAAGCAGCCGGGCTCCCTTCCCTCCCCGCACGACGGACCCCCCACCACTCCTCCTCCACCTCCACCACCACCACCACCACCACCACCTCTCCCCTCCCCCCTGCCGTCGCCGCCGCCCACCTACCCCCTGCGCCGGCGGGAACCGACCCAGGAGGAAGGACCCCATGAGAGCCCGACGCGCAGCCCCATGACGACCGGCCGCCGCCCGCCCGTCCCCGCCGAATGGCAGATCCCGTCGTCGACATCGACAAGGTCCGTCCGTCCGTCCGCCGCCCTCCCCTCCCCCCCACTTCCCCTCCTTTCATGTGCTGCGCTTCCGCTTGCCTGCAAAGTTACTGCCAACGTCGGTCCGAGGGCGGGGAGGAGCCAGCTCGGTTGCTGGGATTTTGTTGGTGGAAATGCCAGCCCCCACCGGAACAGCACTACTAGTTCGACACCAACGATGACGCCGTGGGCCGGACGCCGGAGCGGGCATGGGCAGCGCTGCCCCTGATTCCAACTATTGCCATGGCTTTGCTTGCATCTGGATTCATTCAATAGGGGCTGGGGATCCCGGCCGAGCGAGTTTTATCATTTCAGGTCGGGCGTGAGAGCAGGGGAGTGCGTGTGATTCCATCCTGCTCTGTAAATTCTTCTCTGCCCCTGCATTTTCAGGCAGCACCCCGGGGGTGCCCTCGTCTAATAACCCCGTCTCTGAACATGAACACCGCCCTAGTTCCTTCAGTCAGGGTTAAAGATCTTCTGAAAGCAGATGGAAGTAGTTCAACATCCAGGCTTTGTGTGGCTACTATTCCATCATCTGTTCATCTTTGTGAGATGCTCTTCACTGAAAAACTTATAATAATTAATGCTAGTATGTCAATGTTGCTCTCTGTTTCTGTTAGTAGTAGTACTCCCAATGTTAGGAGCAGAGCAGTTCTGCTATCTGCTCTGTTAACACCTCCCAATGTGGCAATGTTACCTTACCACTGTTAATAGTAGGCTGCTTGTGTTCCACACCTCTGTTGGTCACGAAAACATTCTTGCTATTTTTACCTCCCCTTCTGCACATACATATATTCTCAGTAACTGGGTTCATGAGGGTGCCAAAGCATGCTATACATTGTCTTCATCTGTAGCAGTGCTTCCCCATGTGACAGCATATAGGTATAACAATACAGTGAATAAAACAGAGCTACAGACAAGCATTTCCCGTTTGTTAGTTTTGTTTTGAGGGAAATGGACAAAATGACACATG
The DNA here is from genome assembly GCA_904067115.1 of Aegilops sharonensis. Lineage (NCBI taxonomy): Eukaryota > Viridiplantae > Streptophyta > Magnoliopsida > Poales > Poaceae > Aegilops > Aegilops sharonensis. Next base: position 1,009,298,796 of record LR880967.1, on the reverse strand, counting down.
GAACTTTCCCATTGCATTGGTCCTGTCAAACTTTGGACTGCCAAGTATTTATATCATCTCTAGGAAATTTTAATGAAGCCCCAGGGATCTTTTTTCCTAGTGTTTCACCTATGCCATGCTATGCACCAATTGCCGTACCTAACAATTCTGTTGTTCATCCTTGTCGATCTGGCAGGCGCTTATCGCTTTAAAGAAAGGCACCCAGCTGCTTAAGTATGGCCGCAAAGGGAAGCCGAAGTTTACTCCCTTCAGGCTGTCAACTGTAAGTACATTTCTGCATATGCTGCAGAAGTTATCCCTCCATCCCTCTCTTTCTCTTTTTCTGTTTGAATTTTATGGCTTGAACTAGATTTGTCGTGGTTTCGGATGGCCTTCCTTTCACGTTTGTTCATGGGACTGGAGCACAAATGCCTTAAAAACGCCAACCACTGGAAAATTTGTATCACAAGAATGGAGAACAACATAAATTCAGCTTGCAGTTATTATATGTACTTGAATGATTTGCTCTCTATGCTCCACAGGATGAATCAACTCTTATTTGGGTCTCAAGCAACCAAGAGAAAAGTTTAAAACTAGCTTCTGTGTCCAGAGTTCTCTCAGGACAAAGAACTGTAAGATATTCTGAACGATATGGTCATATTTTACCTTTTGAAGTCTTTTTGCTGTCCCAACACCTGTTGTTCTTTTCAGCTGGTTTTCCAACGTTTTCTGCTCCCTGAGAAGGACCATTTGTCCTTCTCTCTCATATATAAAGATGGCAAGCGATCACTCGATCTGGTATTACGCTGAAAACCTGTCTGACCTACTCTTTCTCTTCCATTTCTGAATAAATATCACCTCACTAATTTTGATCTTGTTTCCTAGATCTGCAAGGATAAGGTTGAAACACAGGTGTGGTTTACATGCCTCAGTGCACTGGTATCTCCAGGCAAGCACAGATCCCAACCCCAACACACGGACGAAATGCGCAGTAGTGCCCTTTCTTTTGATGTAAGTTCTCTGCTTCAACATAGCTCACTTTTATGCATGTTCTTTTATTTCATTTATATAAGCACCGTGTATATCAATTGCCAAGCACCGTGTATATCAATTGCCATTGCTTGAGTGATGATTTCATATCATTTGAGGTGCTGCTATCTTTTCAAGCAAAACTATCAGATTTTGTTTTTCATCAGATTCAGTTCAATTATAATTAGGTCCTTTTCCATGATTGACTATTGTCTAGTATCAACCTTTTATCTCTAGTATATTTATGTTGACTATTGTCCACAATTTCCCACACGCAGTTCATATACTAATATGTAGTTTGACATGGGAGAATTAGCATAACGTCTAAAAGTACCTAATAACAGCAACAGCACAATTCTGATGATTCTGCCAATGTTGCTTGTTTGTTCTATTGCCATTTTTTGTTTGTTGCTCTTTTGGCTGCCAGTAGTGCAATTTTACTGTGTCTAAATTGCTCTCCTGTGATATGCAAAACTGTGAACTCATTCTTTATCTGCTTTCAAATGCGTTGTCCAGTTACTAGTCCTGTAGAAAATAGATGAACCAGACCTTTACAATATGATATGCTAGCCTTCTGAACTTTCTACTATGTTCTGTTTCAGTGTGGCAGAGAAAGTAGCCTAAGCAGTAGCTCTACATTTACCACTGATTCTCTTGAGAACAAGTTGAGCTCAGCAAATTCCAAGGACCGTTCTTCTGGAGAGTATGCGTATTCAGAAAGGACAGATGTGTCAGATATGCAAGTGAAAAGTGTGTCTTCATCAGACATTCGAGTCAGTGTCTCCAGTGCTCTCAGCACATCCAGCCATGGTTCCGGTGGTGAGGATTCTGAATCGTTTGGGGATGTTTATGTCTGGGGAGAAGTCATGTGTGACACCACCTCCATATCAGGGTCTGATGGAAATGCACTCTCCCCTGGTGCAACCACCGATATCCTTGTACCGAAGCCCCTGGAGTCAAATGTAATGCTTGATGTCAGTTATGTGGCTTGTGGTGTGAAGCATGCTGCACTTATCACAAGACAGGCAGAGGTGTTTACATGGGGAGAAGAATGCAGCGGGCGGCTTGGTCACGGGACTGGTACAAGCATTTTTCAACCACGTCTACTCGAGTCATTGTCAACCTGCAATGTTGAAATAATGGCCTGTGGCGAATTCCATACTTGCGCTGTTACAGCAACAGGTGATCTTTACACCTGGGGAGATGGTACCCACAACGCCGGACTCCTTGGTCATGGTAGTACTGTGAGTCACTGGATACCCAAAAGGGTTTCAGGTCCTCTGGAAGGTCTTCAGGTGTCGACTGTCTCTTGTGGAACATGGCATACAGCTTTGATAACTACTTCTGGACTGTTGTACACATTTGGCGATGGCACATTTGGAGCCCTAGGTCATGGGAATCGAGAAACTATCTCGTATCCAAAGGAAGTGGAGTCTTTGAAGGGTTTGAGGACGATTTCTGTTTCATGTGGGGTGTGGCATAGTGCTGCTGTTGTTGAGGTTATCATGACACAGTCAAATGCTTCATCTGGAAAGCTATTTACATGGGGAGATGGAGACAAATATCGGCTTGGGCATGGTGACAGGGCTTCAAAACTCAAACCAACTTGTGTGTCTTCACTGATAGATTACAACTTCCATAAGTCGGCATGTGGCCATACTCTTACGATTGGGTTGACAACTTCAGGGCACATGTTTACCGTTGGTAGTTCTGTGTATGGACAGCTTGGAAATCCCAATAATGATGGAAGGTATGCACGCCTAGTTGAAGATAAGGTCGGGGGCGGTGGTGTTGTGGAGGTTGCTTGTGGATCTTATCATGTTGCAGTTTTGACAAATGCTGGGGAAGTTTACACATGGGGTAAGGGTGCAAATGGAAGACTGGGTCATGGCGATATTGCAGATCGAAAGGTACCTACACTTGTTGAGGCTTTAAGGGATAGGTCCGTAAAGCGCATTGCTTGTGGATCAGGCTTTACAGCTGCAATTTGCCAGCATAAATGGGTGTCTGGGATGGAGCAGTCTCAGTGCTCAGCATGCAGACAGCCATTCGGTTTCACCCGAAAGCGACACAACTGTTACCATTGTGGCCTGGTACACTGTCATTCATGCAGTTCAAAGAAGGCCCTAAGAGCAGCATTGTCTCCTAATCCTGGAAAGCCATACCGTGTGTGCGATTCATGTCATATGAAGCTAAGTAAAGTCATGGATTCTGGTGTCAGCTATAGCAGGAACAATATACCTCGCGTACCAGGTGATACCAAGGCTGATAGAATGGACACAAAGGCAAACAGAGTTGCATCATCTACCAGTTCGGATATGATCAAGAGCTTAGACGTGAAGGCAGCAAAGCAGGCAAAAAGGTCTGACCATTCGCCGCAGTTCCCTGCAATTTTGCAGATGAACGACGTCCCGTTCATCGGATCAGGTGACCTGCACAATGCAGGTTTTAAAGTAACAAACGGATACCCGAATGACCCTAGATATACGTCACAATTTTTAAGAATGCCGTACCTGAGTTCTCCGAGCTCCGTGTCTTCAGAAAGCCTTGAGAGTTTCAGAGATGCGAACGAACTTTTGAAGCAAGAGGTTCAAAAACTAAAAGAAGAGGTATGCCTGGTTCTGTTCTTTTATTTATTTTTGGTAACAACTACAGAGAACAGGGGGAAAAAGATTCATTATGCTTGCCTATGGAACAGGTTAATAGCTTGAGACAGCAACGTGAACTGCAAGACGCCGAGTTGAAGAAGTCGGAGGCAAAAGCCAGTGAGGCCGCGGCCCTTGCTGCTGAAGAGGCGTCCAAATCGAAGGCCGCAAAAGAGGTTATAAAATCACTAACGGCGCAGGTGATAATTCGAGGCTGCATGTTCTAGTGCCACTTTTGTCTCTTGTTTTCCTTGCACCATTTCACATTAGTGACCTGTGAAAACCATACAATGTAATAATCAACAGGTAAAAGAAATGGCTGAGAGGCTTCCTGCAGGAGACTCTGACGTGAAGCCGCCACGGGTCCCGTATCTACCTGCTGGTGGTGTGGTTTCTCCTGAAATGGGGAGAGAAGGCCAGAAGAGATACGAGCCAGTAGCCATTCATTATTCTCAGACACCGACTTCTGTCACGTCTGCTTGGTCTAACGGGCTCCCTCCCCAAGCCCATCAAACAGGTAAACCCGGTGATAACACGGTGGCTCCACACGAGAACATGTTTGAAAACTTCAACAAAAGCAGAGATTTTCCAGCCACACACCAGAGGACGAACAGTGGGATGGCGGGGTATCGTCCAAGATCAGAGGATTTTGATCGGCGGGAAACGGAAAGGTTCCAGATAAACCTGCAAGACTGGAACACGAGGGGCTCCGGTTCACCCAGTAATCAGGTCGAGTCGGAGTGGATAGAACAGTTTGAACCTGGGGTGTACCTGACACTGGTTACTCTTCATGATGGAACCAAAGAGCTGAAAAGAGTGCGGTTCAGGTAGGCATTTCCATGTTCTGATATGGAGCATTCTTTGGCTTGTAACTTGTCATGAGTAACCTGACCAGTAAGTATTTTTTCTTTTCTTTCTGGCAGCCGGAGAAGATTCGCGGAGCATCAAGCAGAGTCGTGGTGGAGCGACAACCACGAAAAGGTGTACGACAAGTACAACTTGCGGAGAACCGACCGGATCTCTTCAGTATTGACATCATAGTGTCCGCACCTGCGTGTTGAAGACGTTGAACAGACCGGCACGGCGCGAAACCAGCGCATCAAGCATGCGGATCCGGTGCTCCGATCGGTCATATGTGCACTGCTGCTCAAGGTTGTTCGTCGACATGGCGCGTGTCGTCCTGGTTTCTTCCCGACTCCCCTCCTCATCTGTCTGTACTCTCCTGTTGTATGTATAGAAGAACAATGATATGTGCGGTTGGCACGGCTGGAGCAAGCGGTGTGTGCTGCCGTCTGCTGCCCTGAGTACTAGTGAGCTGTGACCTGTAAGTATATTCCTTGGGATTAAATGGACGAGCCAAAGCTCTTCCAATCTAGTGTGTGGTGCCGCTGATGTAACAGTCAACCTAGTGATAAGCTAGATACTGATGAAGTGTACGTGTGATCTGCTATGCTCGGATCAGAATCTACCTTTTCCTCCCGTGCACTAGAAGTCTGAAACCATGGGATCCAAGATTTCATAGATGGACAAATGACTCGTACACATGACATCACCAAGAGATTCTAAGAAGTTTGAATTTTTAGGAAGTTCTATCTCTCCAATCGTTAACCCAATCAACGGTCCTCTTTCACCGTTAGCTTCCTCGAGGCGAGATCTTCGAAACTAGATCCTAAGTCAGCATGCTTCAATAACTTTTTTTCATCGATGGTTGAACACATTACATAGCTCTATCCAAATGTAGCCCGGGAAGCCTAGCAAAGAGTTGAATCTTTTCCATCCTAGCTAAAGGTTTTGTCTTGTTGAGCGTGTCTAAGCATGAAAGCCCTGCCAAGCATCTCTCTCTCCCTGAAGAATTTCCTTTTGTGCCTCTTCTTTCCACATGTAAACTCCGTGCAGCTTGGGTGGAAAATCTGAAATTTATCCGGGCAAAACGCACAGCTGCTTTTGAAACGACTGAGCGGCTTTTCTGTCGAACACAAAAATAAACAGAGAGAAAAAGGAGTTAGCATGCATGCATCCAGGAGTGACGGTAATAATTTATAGAAATTTAACTAGGTTAGATTATTAAAAATACCCAAGAGAGCGCATGTTTCGACGACTAGACGTCTGGTGCGGCGCTCAAAGCGTAGTTCGGCAAAGAAGTATTGTTGCTCTCCATCGGTGGCGGCATCCCTCCGGCGAGCCCAAAAGCCGACATGGTACCAGAAATCTTGCCTGAAACCGACGCATGCGGCCTTGGGTTCTTCGCTCCGCGGCAGGCTCGAACATAGCATCCTGCAGATATGCATCTCAAAGATCAGACACACGTACCCCATATGTAAAAATTATTTACTGAGCTCGCCCCACGGAAAATCATTGCACAAAAGCCAAACACAGCCCCTCTGCCACTCTCAGTTTTTGTAACTACCATGCTAAAAGAGTAACTAAATAACCAAACCCATCGTCATGATAATCTAAGAACAAGACAGTTGGATTGATCTAATGTCCTGTTGTGCTTACGAAATACTCAGTGAGCAAGGTGCATATATGGGACATGTACCACGTACGTACCTTGTTCCTGGAGTTGTAGTGGCCGAGGGCGAAGAGGGTGTATATGCGAGCATGGCTGGCGTCGCGACGCCTGTCACCATAAATAAACATCGATTGACCGACATGCATCAGCGCATGCACATTCAGTTGATCAGTTCGATCATACTGTACGTAGGATCCAGATTAACCGGAAGGAGGAGTAAGCTACTCACTGTTTTGCCTGGCCGTGGCGGGCATGGGAACGGAAGCCGACAGCGGCGGCGTCCGCCTCGGCCTCGGCGGCCGGGGAAGAGAGCCAGGACCCCATCGTCGTTCCTCGTCCTCGATCGTCGATCAATCTCCCAACTGTCGGTCGATCACGGTCAGGCCAATCTCTATAGGATCTAGTGATGATGATATATATAGGCCGGATCGAATCGCTAGGGTATCCTCCTACTCCGAATCGAGCCGGAACATCGTAGTCCGTCTGTTCGCTGGCTTCTCGTGAAAACTACGGCCCAGCAAACTTTTTCGTCCGCTCGTTGGGGTTAATGTGTCACATAATTGGACTCCAAGCAAGTTAAATAAATAAACAAGAGCAAGTTATAAATGACATAGGCAAGTGCAGTAGAGGGGGATATGGAGCGATCATCACCGAGATAAAGCATAGATCATTCTAGTTTAATCACAATTTTATTTTTGATGGTAGAGAAACAAATAGAGATGCATATAGTTTAGCCAAGTTTTCACGTTACATCTGGCTTGGCGTTCCCCATGATTCTTTTTTGTCCCACAACATGTGGTCTTTGAACAATAACGCTTGGTCTAACGCCTGAAGAAGAAAAGAAAAAACATAATCGACAATGAGTTATATATCACTTCAGGCGAGATAGAGGTTCTCTCGAGCAACTAATCAACAAGTACTCCTTTATGGGAGTCCCGCAAGGATCATTTTTGTTGGCTAAGAGTCCGTCACTTGGCATGCTCTCAGTCCTAGCCACGTGACGTATGGTAGGCGCTCCATTGGGACCTTTTTTTTTCTATTTATTTGTCCACGTTTTAGATGTTTTATCGGCTTTTCAGTTTTTGCCCAACTTTTTCTAGGTTTTGGAGAAAAAACTTCAAAAAAAAACTTTGCGCGAAAAATGTGTTTTTTTCCGTGAGAATTACATATTTGATTCGCGGAAAGGAAAAAAAAAAGTGTTTTTTTGCTTTCGTGGAAAGGAAAAAAGTGTTTTTTTGCTTTCGCGGGAGCCACAGATTTGCTTCTCGTGGAGGTGCAGATTTTCTTTCGCGAGAGGCAAAAAGGAAAAAAAATACGTGATTCCGGCGCAGTTTTTTTTCTTTGTTTCCGGTTTTTTTTCATGAGAAAACTTTCTTTAAAACGTATTAACATGGAATTTAGTTTCGAAAATCTTGACACGAGAAATTCAATGATAAAAATGATTCAGGGTTTGAACACACGATTTAAGAGATAAAACATTTGTAATAAATAAATCTTCAAAAAAAAAAAAAAACTCATCTTGAGACAAAAGGCACACGTGCAGTGCACTGCTTCTTGCAACCTGGAGAGGTGGGTGTGACCTTTGAAAGAAGTACTCCCTGATTAGTGATTTCAGAGGTTCTCTCGCCTGTAGCTTTTTCCTGTTCCCTACAGTAACATGTCAGCCCATTGTTCATGTGTTGATCGCTTGCTCGATGTCACTCAGTTCGCTCTTTTGTGGCGGTTTTTTCTTTTTCACTTTGTTTTTTTCTCATCGGCTTTCTTTGTTTTTTCCATAGATTTTCTTTGGTACTTCCTTTTTTCTTTGTTATACTTTGACCTTTTTTGTTTCTTTACCGGTTTTCTTTTGGTTTACTTATTTTCATCATTGTAGTTCTGTTTTCTCTGTTTGTTCACCGGATTTCTTTTGTATTTCTCTTATAATTTGTTATACTTTAGCTTTATTTTTTTCTTTACCTTTTTCTTTCTTTTCATCTTGTTTTTTTTCTTTCGTCTGTTCTTCTTTTTGTATATTTCTTGTTTTCATTGTTTTTTCTTATTTTTCTTCTCATTTTTTGGTGGTTTTCTTTGGTTTTCCTTTTTTTTTCCTTGTGATTTCCTTTTTATTTTTCATTGATTTTCTCCATTTTTTTATTCTTTACATGAAAAAATGTTGATCATGTATTTTCACAAAGTTAAACGTGTATAAAAATGTTTCTGATCTATACAAAAAAGTACAACATGCATGAAATAAAAAGTAGACACTAAAAGTGTATAAAATTTAATTCTGTATATTTTTTAAACATGTATAGAAATATGTTTGTGAAGGAGATGAAAAATGTTCAGCACATGATCAACATAGTTTTGTATACGTTCTATATTTTTTTATACATGTTTAATTATTTTTAAATACATGACCAATATTCTTTTCATACACATTGTATATTTTCTGTATAAACTTTTATATGCATGGAAACTATTTTCCTATACACTTTGAACGTTTTTGAAATGTTTGACTAAAAAATTTCACATACTTGATTAACTTAACATTTTTCACATACTTTTTTTGCATGGTAATACGTGTCTCATTCATATCAAAATAATTAAAGTACAAATCACGTAAGGACCGACATGACAAAACTGAAAAGATAGCAGAACATCTCTGAGCTTGACATCAACGTTCGTCACCTGCCTTCGGCACCACCACAGTAGCCACCGAAGAAAAGATTGATGGATCACCTCTTCACCTGAGCTTGACGCGGCTCCATCGCTGATATGCAGCTTTGCGGACCTCGAACGTGGCTCACCAGAAGTGAAGCCATTGCCGTTGAATGAATCAGACCGGGGCAACATCCCGGACACGCCGTCGAACTCCAGATCTGGCACCCCACCACGACTAATACGTCAATGGAGGAAACCACACCTGCCATCCATCGACCACGAACCGAGCACACGTTTCGTCTTCCAGATATCGTCGATGTAGACCACAATCTGCATCTGCTCCTGGACTACCTTCCAAGCTCCGTGCCGACATGTGCACCACGAGGATGCCGCCACGGCCACACCATCCTTGCTTGAACAGTCTNCACAGTAGCCACCGAAGAAAAGATTGATGGATCACCTCTTCACCTGAGCTTGACGCGGCTCCATCGCTGATATGCAGCTTTGCGGACCTCGAACGTGGCTCACCAGAAGTGAAGCCATTGCCGTTGAATGAATCAGACCGGGGCAACATCCCGGACACGCCGTCGAACTCCAGATCTGGCACCCCACCACGACTAATACGTCAATGGAGGAAACCACACCTGCCATCCATCGACCACGAACCGAGCACACGTTTCGTCTTCCAGATATCGTCGATGTAGACCACAATCTGCATCTGCTCCTGGACTACCTTCCAAGCTCCGTGCCGACATGTGCACCACGAGGATGCCGCCACGGCCACACCATCCTTGCTTGAACAGTCTGGTTTCCAAAACCATAGCCAGCCATAGGACCGGTCGCCTTGCCGGAAAAGGATCTGAAGAATCTTTATTTAGCGTTGTCATCGCCGCCGCCGAAGACAAGACGATGATCAGCCTAAAACAAAGCTACTTTAGCCCAAAACTATCCACACACGTGAATCCGGCAGCCCCCCTCACCACCGACGACTGAGGTCGTCGGCGGAGGGGAGCCGCCGTAGGAACGCGGTGGAAGAAACTCGCTGGCGGCGGCTAGGTTTTCTAGTCGCCTCTCGAGAGGAAAAACGACTCGCGCTGTTTGGAAAGGTCATTTTTTTATTAACATTCTTCAAATGCTTGATCAATGTTTCTCATCCACATTGTATATTCTCTTGTATAGCTTTTTCCTATACATGAGAAACATTTTTTATACATATTTAACATTTTTGAAATGCTTTATTAATATTTTTAAAATTCTTGAATAAAAAAACTGCTTGATTAACATATTTTAAATACATGATCAACTTGTTTCATACACATTGTATAAATTTCTATACATTTCTTGTATACATAAGAAACATTTTTCGATACACATCGCACATTTTAACATTTTTCAAATATTTTATGTGTGTGTATATATAATATTTGGAAGTTTAGATAAAAGTAATATTGAAAGCAAAAAACAAAAACATAAAAGGAAGTTATGGCATGTGGCCTGTGGTCTCCTTCAGGGGAGGTGCCCCACATCTCGCAGCAAGCGAGAAATAGGCGTGCTATATAATCCAGTGATCCCTACAGATGAATCGCGCTAGCTTGTCGGGTGAGCTTGCCCATTTTTTTCTTTCTCGGCTTTTATTGTTTTTTGCTTTCCTTTTTCTATTTTCTTTGCTTATCTTTGTTTCTTCCTTGCTTTTCATCGGGTTTCTTTGTTTTTTCCGGCTTTCTCTATTCCTATTCTTTTGCATTGGTTTCTTAGTTATTCATTTTTTCATTTTAGGTTTCTTTGTTTTCCCTTTTGGTTTTATTGGTCTTTTTTCTTAGTTTCCTTGTTGATTTTTGTCGGTTTATATTTTGCTCAACACAAGTCAACTTTTTTTAGTACACAATCAATATTTTTCATATACATCAGAAACCTTTTTATATACATGTCAAACATTTGCACACATGGTTAATATTTTTGGAATACTTTTATTTTTGGGTGTCATCTTTTTCCATACACAACTTACACTTTTGTTTTAATGAAATAAATTTTTTTATTATATGTTTAATATTTTCAAATAGAAGAATAACAGTTTTGGGATACATGGTCCACTTTTTCTCCATTCACATTTAACATTCAAATGCTTGAAAAACATTTTTCAAGTACAAGATAAACATTTTTTTATCCATGGTCAATATTTTTTCCATACACATTTGATATTTTTTCAAATGCTTGATTAACATTTTTAAAATACACGATCAAATTTTTTCAAACACATTGTATATCTTTTGTATACATGAGAAACATTTTACCTATACAAATTTTTTTTTTCAAATGCTTGCTCAACAGTTTTTCAAGTATTTTTTATCTAAACTGGTCTCTGTAATATATTTATTTAGATATTTTGAAGCATAAAAAAATAAATAAAAACCCAAAGAAACGAGGTTGTGGCCTTTCACGTGTTTGGGCTGACCCATCTCCCACTCACCTTCGCGCGAGGCTTCCCTATATGTGACGCCTGGATAATTAAGCTACAGTGAACCTAATGATGCCACGTCAATTAAGCTACTGTTGATAAACTCATGTTGATTCGACACCGATTCAAATTCAAATTCAAAATCAAAATCAAGTCAAACGGTAAAGTTTTTAAAATATTAAAAATAAAATGTTCAGGTTGTGAGAAATAATGCATAGCTAACTTTGGTAATGAAACCACACTTTTATAAATTTTTTTGAATGCTCTAAAATGATTTAAGAAGTAGTTAAAACAATTAAATAAATGCATGTTTTGTTTTATAACATCCTAAACTATGTTATTTGGGGGTTAAACCTTTCTGTGACCGAGGTATAATTAATGATACTAATTTAGTTACAACTTTTATGTTATTTGGGTGTTAAACCTTCGCATGGATCTAGTTCTCGTTGGGTGTATATTACATGATGGGGAGGTCGCTGGCCTACACGGACAATGAATCCTACACAACGTCCAATTGGAGACATGTACGTACGTTTTGTTCATCTTCTTTCAAACACGGTACAGACCCAAGCGCTCATACATACGCGCATACACTCACCTTTATGAATGTACACACGCACACCCTATCTCTATGAGCATCTCCGAGAGACTGGGCCAGCATATCATCTTGAAATTTATGAAGTCACTGCGGGCGCCTCATTATCGACGGGAACGTCTCCTCCCACTGAAAGCACATCGTCGAAACTTCTGAAATAAATTGAGGAATAACGCGAGCATCAGGACTTGAACCCTGGTGGGCCGGGGATACCGGTGAGGGATAGACTCGTACGTATGTTGGGTTGTTTGTTTGGGCCTCGCCCTTGCTATTTTCCTCGCCCTAAGCGAACATTTCTTTCTGGTAGCTAAAAAAGCCGAACATTTTTTTGGATCCGGGAACAATTTTTGAAAGCGGGAACATTATTTGAATTTGTGATTTTCTTTTGAAAACATGGAAAAAAATTGGATAACGCAATATTTTTGCAATTACCGAACATTTCTGAAAAACCAAACCTGTTTAAATTTGTTCTATCTCTGTTTCTTCTTTTACATGTTTCTTGTTTTCCTTTTCTTTCCGAATTTGTATTTTACTTTGACCGCAAAAAAAAGAGAGATAGAAACGAAAAAACAAAAAATGAAAAAGAAAATGGGCCGTCCCAGTCAGGGGCACCGCTGTGCGACGCGCCCGCAATTCGCCCCAATGGACTTTGCCAACAGAATATTGTACGTCTTTTTTTTTTTGAGGGAAGAATATTGTACGTCTTTGTAGGCAGCAAAATACGTACGTAATCAAGAGTCTGTCTGATTCCCAAATTCTGAAGGTGGGCCTTACTTGAGTTTCTATTTGTAGGCGACTAGGAGGAGGCGTTCCGACTTGATTTGCCTCGCGGCCAACCCGAGATACAGTATATAATATAGGGGCTGGGCTGTGCGGCATATCACACAATCAATTCCCTACCTCTCGAAAAATAAAAAGATAACCACGGACGATGGGATCCTTCTTCTCTTCCCCCGGTGCTGACCCCGACGCCGACGCCGACGCCGTCGACTTCCCTTCCTTTGGTCGCCAGAGAAAACAGTGAGAATTCCGTCTTAATTTATTTATTATACTTCCATACGTTCCCCTCTCTCTCTCTCTCTCCCAATTTAGTTTAGTTACGACTGAATTGAATCTATATATCGTAGTACTTTTGTTCGTGTGTGCATGCATGTTAACGTATATATTTGGTGACAGTGAGCGTGATGCCCTTGCTGCCAACATGTACACCATCTTTGCCCTCGGCCATTACAACTCCAGGAACCCGGTAAGTATTTTATGTCATGGAATCCCCCATTTGGATATACTCCTCCATATATGGCCTAATGCGTAATTTAAGATTTACTTATACCACCAGTAAGATCACTAACTATATGTTCGTGTGTGCGCACGCAGGATGCTATGTTCTATCCTGCTGCAGAGCCCATGGAAGAGCCCAGGGCCGCCTGCGTCGGCTTCAGGCAGGACTTCTGGTACCATGTCGGCTTCTGGGCCCGACGGAAGGATGCCACTGACGACAATGAACAAAAGTACTTCTTCGCCGAGCTGCGGTTCGAGCGCCGGTCTAGACGGCTGGTGGTCGAGACATGCACCCTCTTAGGTAACTTACATAATCTATCTAGTTCCTCCAGATTAACTAATTGTATTCATGCATGTTAATTCTATTTATGTATGTGTGACATGTGACAGAAAAGCCGATGTGCCGTTTCAAGAGTAGGTGCGCGTTCTGCCCGGATAGATTTCAGATCCTGCACCCGAGTGATGCTGAAGAGTTCACTTGTGGGAAGAAGAGGCACAAAAAGAAGTTCTTCAGGGCGAGAAATATGCTTGGCAGGCCTTTCATGCTTAGATAGACACGCTAAACTTAGCTAAGCACTGTTTTGTTACCTTATATTGTATATTGCTTGTTCAGTTTATTGTTTATGAGAGTTGAAAAAATGTAAGATAGCGTTGGCGTTACTACCAGATTACTTTTTGGTTGTTGTATACTTCACCAATGCTCAAGACTGATCCCGCTATTAGTATTGATGGGTTGGGCCAACATGTGTCTGATTTTTTTATATGATTTCATGTGAAATAACCATTCCACGCCCCCAGCTTGTAGTCCCACTGCCTCTCCCGCGCCTTCTCCTCACCCACCGGTGATGAAATCGACATTTAAGCCGCTGGTGATTAGCCCCGTCCTGTCACCGCCAAGGTCCATTTGCTTCCCAATGAATGCGCAAGCTCTGCCGGAACTGCTTTTCTTGCGAGATGAAGATTTTGATGAAGACTTTGAGGATTCCTTCTTCTTGTCATCAGAGTCATCATCTCTGCTAGACTTCTTCTTCTTTGACCCCTTTTTTGAGAGAGGGTAGTTAGCGATGTAATGGCATGCCTTTTTGCATTTGTGGCATGTTCTCTTGTCGTAGTCTCAAGCAGAAGCTTCTCCAGTGTTCTTCGAGTCATACTTTGAAGACTTTCCAGGGTGATTTCTCTTGGAAAGCTTCTGGAATTCTCTCACAAGCATTAGCTAGCTCTCTGCCAGTTTACTCGGCACCATTAGTAGTGCAGTCAGATGCTTCTTCCTGAGATGAAGAGATTGCCTTGGCCTTTGCCTTCAGAGCGCGAGGTCATCCATAGCCAGGACCATACATATCTCTCTTCTTAGCTTGCTGAAATTCATGAGTATTGAGCCTCTCAAGAATATCTGCCAGATCAAGTGCTTTGTAATCAGGACACTCTTGAATCATCAGGGCTAAGGTGTCCAAGGAAGTATCCAGAGACCTCAGCAATTTCTTCACAACCTCATGATCAGTGATGTCAGCAGCACCGAAAGCTTGAAGCTCATTGGAGATATCGGTGAGGCGATCGAAAGTCTGTTGAATATTTTCATTGCCGAGTCTTCTGAAGCGGTTGAAGAGATTGCGGAGCACATCAACACATGAGTCATGCTATGTGGAAATGCCTTCATTGACCTTGGAAAGCCTATCCCAGATATGCTTTGCAGTTTCTAGAGCACTCACATAGCCATACTGTCCTTTGTTGAGATGTCCACATATGATGTTCTTCGCTTGAGAGTCGAGTTGCTTGAATCTCTTCACATCAGCAGTGTTGATACTAGGAGCAATATCGGGAACGCCGTTCTCAACGACGAACCAGAGGTCGTTGTCAGTTGCCTCAAGGTGCATGCACATCTTGTTCTTCCAGTAAGGATAGTCTATGCCATCAAAGATGGGGCACACAGCGGATACCTTGATCATACATGCGGTCGACATAACTAAAACTCCAATTGGTTAAACCAGAAGCACACAGAACAAGGGAGTACCTTGCTCTGAAACCAATTGAAAGCGCAGGTTAACTCCCAGAGGGGGTGAATGGGAGATTTTTTAAATTCGTCAAACTCCGAGGAATTTGACAAAAATCGGAGTGAAGAAATAGATGCTCAATCACTATGTCTCTGGGTTTTTCCTCACTTAGAATTCTCTCAAAGTCAACAGAGGATGGGTTGCTCTCCTATGACAAGTGTCAAGTTCTCTCGGAGCAGCCAACCAACAAGTGGTTGTGGGGGCGGCCATTTATAGCCAGGGGTCAACCCGACATGAATTGTCACAAATGTCCTTCTGTTATTCGACCGTTGTCAGGATAAGGATCCACTCAACAGCTGGCCCGTGGCACAGCAATGGTCAGAATTTGAACTCTCAAATTCGCAGAGGCACTCAATTTCCTCACTTTTAGGCAGATCGCACTGGCGAAATCCAAACTCCTCAGTGTGACCAAATTCGTCAGTGACCAGATGAACTTCGTCACTGTCGCTAGCAATTTCGTCAGCTGTACATGAGATTTCCAAAGGCTTCACTCGAAGCGGCTAGGGTAGTATAGGTTTGAGCATCACTTTGGAAATGTGAAATATGTTTCACCTAGACCCCCTTTAATAGTACGGTTTTTCCTATGACTCAAATAAGATGAAAGAAACTACGAAAACAAAAGTCTTCAAGGTTCAAAGTCTGCACATCAATTTCTTCAAAGTCCGTACCAGTTTGATCACCAATTTCTTCACTTGAAAAAATATATTTTTAGGGGTCCTCTTCCATGTGTTAAACCAAATCTTCCGGGACTGTAACTCATGTGGACACTCACAAACACATTAGTCCCTCAACCTATTTGCCTTCAATACTCCAAAACCACTAAGGGGGAACTTGATGCACTTACAGTCGTGCGCTTGCCTAAACATAAGAAGACCGTTCATTGCGAATGGATCTTCGAAAGAAAGGAGGGTTTGTCTCCTAGTGAGCCTGTGAGGTTTAAGGCAAGGTTAGTGGCTAAGGGCTTCAGTTAGATACCAGGTGACGACCCACAAGTATAGGGTATCAATAGTAGTCCTTTCAATAAGTAAGAGTATCAAACGCAATGAGGAGCAGAAGGAAATGACAAGCAGTTTTCAGCAAGATATTTTCTGCAAACACTGAAATTATCGGTAACAGATAGTTTGGTGGCAAGGTAATTCGTAACGGGTAACAAGTAACAAGTGTTACAAAGGTGCAACAAGATGGTCCAATCCTTTTTATGGCAAAGGACAAGCCTGGACAAACTCTTATATGATGTAAAGCGCCCCCAAGGACACATGGGAATTATCGTCAAGTTAGAATTCATTATGCCCACTTATGATTAACCCCTCTTGCAAGCATCCGCAACTACGAAAGAAGAATTAAGATAAATCTAACCACATCATAAAACATGTGGATCCAAATCAGCCCCTTACGAAGCAACGCATAAACTAGGGTTTAAGCTTCTGTCACTAGCAACCCATCATCTACTTACTACTTCCCAATGCCTTCCCCTAGGCCCAAATCATGGTGAAGTGTCATGTAGTCGACATTCACATTACAACACTAGAGGAAAGACAACATACATCTCATGAAAATATTGAACGGATAGCAAATTCACATGATTACTTATAACAAGACTTCTCCCATGTCCTCAGGAACAAAAGTAACTACTCACAAAGAATGTTCATGTTCAAGATTAGAGGGGTAATAAATATCATTAAGGATCTAAACATATGATCTTCCACCAAGTAAACCAACTAGCATCAACTACAAGGAGTAATCAACACTACTAGCAACCTACAGGTACCAATTTGAGGTTTTGAAGCAAAGATTGAATAAAAGTGATGAACTAGGGTTTCAGATGAGATGGTGCTATTGAAGATGTTGATGAAGATTGATCCTCTCATGATGAGAGGATCGGTTGGTGCTGACGATGGCTTCGATTAGCCCCTCACGGAAGGAAGTTTCTCCAGCAGAATCGCTCCGTCAAAGCCCTAGATTCCTTCTACCCAGGTTCCACCTCGAGACGGAAGCTCTTCGTCCCGAAAGCCTTCTCGTGATTTTTTATAGGTCAAAACGCTTCATATAGCAGAAGATGGGCATCAGAGCCTAGCCAGGGGGCCCGCAAGCTCAGGAGGGCGCCCCCCAGGCTTCTGCCCACCTGGTGGCCCCCCTACCGGTACTTATTCACCCAATATTTTTTATATACTCCAAAACAATTCTTCGTAAAGTTTGAGGACATTTGGAGTTGTGCAGAATAGGTATCTTAGATCCTTTTCAGTCCAGAATTCCAGCTGCCGGCATTCTCCTTCTTGATGTAAATCTTGTAAAATAAGAGAGAAAAGGCATAAGAATTTTATCCTAAAGTGTAATAGCAACCCATAATGCAAAAAATATCAACATAAAAACATGATGCAAAATGGACGTATCACCAGTTATTGATTATAATGATGTGTTCTCTCCAATTGTCAAGCATCGTTCCATTCTTGCATTTTTGGTATTATTGCTATGCATGATCTTGAGCTTTTGATTAGTTAGATGTCTAGACTGCTTTTCTGCATGGTGAATCGGACGAGGAGATTTACATGGACCAACTGGAAGGTTTCATAGTGCCTGGTAAGGGGAAATTTGTTTGCAAGTTAAAGAGGTCCCTATATGGTTTGCAACAGTCTCCGAGACAGCGTTATAAAAGGTTTGATTCATTTATGATAGCACATGGATTTAAGAGGTCTGCATTTGATAGTTGTGTTTACATTAAATTTGTTGATGGATCACCTATATACTTGTTGTTAATGTAGATGGTATGTTGATTACTTCCAAGGGAAAGAAAGAGATCAATATATACTTTAAAGGCATAGTTAAGTAGTGAGTTTGAGATGAAGGATCTTGGTGCTTCTAAGAAAATTCTAGGTATTGAGATTACAAGGGGACAAAAATTCTGGTTTGTTATTTCTTAGTCAGTAGAGTTACATTAAGAAAGTTCTTCATCGTTATAACATGCATGATGCTAAGTCAGTAAGCACTCCCATTGCTCCTCATTCCAAATTATCATCCTCTCATTGTCCTAGTAATGATGAAGAGTTTGAGTATATGTCAAGAGTTCCACATTCCAGTGTTTTTGGTTCTTTAATGTATGTCATGGTGTGTTCTAGGCCTGGTTTGTCTTTTGCAATGAGTTTGATCAGTCGATACCTTCATGGTACTTCCAGGTACATTGGAACATTGGAAGGCTATTCAGTGGATTTTCAGGTACCTTCATGGCACTTCCAATGCTTGTTTGAAATTCGTCAGGACTGGTGAGGGACTAGTTGGCTATATGGATTCAGATTCTGCTTTTAGCTATTTGGACAAGAGGAGGTCCCTTACAGGTTATGTGCTCATAGTTGGTGGTTGTGCCGTGAGTTGGAGGGCAACGTTGCAGCCAGTAGTTGCCCAGTCTACCACTGTAGCAGAATACGTTGCTATTGCAGAAGCATGTAAAGAATCAGTTTGGCTGAAAGGTTTGTATGCTGAGCTTTGTTGAGATAATTCTTGCATTAACTTGTTTTGTGACAGTCAGAGTGCCATATACCTCACTAAGGATCAGATGTTCCATGAGAGAACAATGCACATTAATTGTTGTCAAATATCATTATGTCAGAGACATTGTTGAGCAAGGTAAACTAAAGGTATGCAAGATTAGTTGGTATAACTCATTATAATCAAAGCTACTTCCTATTGCTAAGTTTGAGCTTTGCTCAGACTTAGTTGGTATTACTCATTAGCCCTAGTGGCTGTTTGGCACCGAAAGTGTTTTATTTGTTGTTCAGGGAGGAGGTTCTCATTCATGCTACAAGATGGAATTTGTCTCAAGGTGGAGTTTGTTATGTTATGCTTCAAATTCAAGTATAAAGAGAAAGGCTAACTTCTGACGAGCGAGCGGAGCGAGGCCCGTCGTCTATAGGCTTGGGCCGATCAGTATTGACCTAGGTCACCTGTGTTATATATACCTCTTTTAAGCCGCCGCATGGGATAAGTTGATCAGTTGCAAATCCTCGACGTTTGTAACCTTCCCTGATATAGTGAAGTTTGGCTGGCTGGCGCCCAAGCTTTTTTCCCCTTTGTGCTGGAGGGGTTTTCCACGTTAAATCTTGTGTCCCTTGCTTGTTTTCGTTCTTCATCGTATTTGATTGCATGTCGTATCTCTAACCATGTTGCAGATAGGTTGATTGTTTCATGGGGTAGAAAATAGAAGGGCAACGAGATTGTGTTCCAGGTGGATCCCTTGCCCACTCAGCCAGCAGAAAAGGGCTAGTAACTTGTTAGTCGAGTGTGATGTTATTGTTTGTTGGAAGTGGGAGAATGTGGGATCGTCAATCCTTTATTAGTAACAACGCACTATGTTGTTTGCTCCATGGATTATTATTTGTTGTTGAATAGAAATGGCTTGCTGCATTGTATGTTGCTTTGTTCTGCTCGCTGCTGCATTATTTTTGAGTGTCAGAAAATTGTTGACCCTTTGCCGGATATTGAGCGCTCTATTATTTCGATGACCCTTTGGCGTCCTTGGCATATTTGAAACGAGGCGGTTCATCACAAACCCCCACCCCTATGGAAGCATCCAGAAGGCTCCTCGTGAGCTATCTTGATTCGCTGGTCGGCATAAAGATGGATCTTTCCATTGGTCATCGCAAATGAAAATCAGTTGTTGCTTATGATAACTCGGTTTTCCACCCACATGTGATAATGGTCGATGAAGTGGCAAGTGGTGTCCGCCTGAAGCAGGTTGGGTGAAATTAAGCACTGACGGAGCCTATACTGAGGATGGTAAAGCAGGTGCTTGTATGTTGCTAAGAGATGATAAAGGCAGTATTATCTTCTCGTCCTACAGGGAGCTCTTCTCTTGCCGTTTTTTGATAAAGGGCAATTTTATTATCTCAAAATATAGCATCAAGCAGATACAAAACATTATGAGTAACACCCGGGCTCTGCATAACTAAGATACACACAGTCAAATTCAAAAGTCTGACAAAAATCATGAAATAAAAACTGACATATCGGCAACAGTAGAGTCCTATATACTGACAGTATGCCTATGTCGAAGGTGGTGGTGGATCAATCTGGAGGTTATGCTACCACCCATGTTAAAAAAAACCTCCCTAGTCACACGCTCCAACCGCGTACGCACAACCTTGAACAACGGTTGGTGCTCGGGTCGTTGTAGCATAGACCACGTATGAAGCGAGTGCGTACAACGGAACTGCAGAGGAGAAGCATTTTTTCATTAGAAACTAAATCGTTTCTACATAGACAAAGCGACCAAATTAAGGCATACCCTCCCACCCTTATAAGTGCTTTCAACTTATTTGGAATACCGTCCAACCACTGACCGAATACATTGTCAACACTTGTGGGCGGCTATAAATTTGATGCTATTTGGACGATTGACCACGTAGAACGTGCAAATTTGCATTGGAAAATGAGATGTTTCATTGTCTCGTCATGAGTACAAAAACAACACTTCTTACTCCTTGGACAGTTGCGTTATGCGAGGTAGTCTTTGGTTAACACAACTCCCCTAGAACATACCACATGAAGATTTTCACTTTTAGTGGAATCTTGGACTTTCAAAATTTCTTGTTATTCCTCACTGGTACCTCGGAATGCATGGGCGTACGGTACATAGAGTCTACTATGAAAGACCTTGATGTAGTAATTAAGGTACCAGCGAAACACATCCCGGCTCTTCTCTTCTCGTGATGCTTTTGAAGCCGAGTTATGCGCATGGAAGGATTGTCGTTTGCCATCCAGAGGAGTGACTTACCAATCATGGTTGAGATGGATTCTATTATTGCAGTGAAGTTGATTGGCACGAAATTGGATAGATCGGTCTACTCCTCGCTCATTAAGGTGATTAGGCACGTCATGGGTCTTTATGAATCTTGCATTACTCATGTTAATCGTACTTAAAATAAGGTTAGCGATAGCTAGCTAAATTTGCGCGAATAGAAGGCAGAACAATGACTTGGGTTGGTTCTGGCCGTCAGTTGCATTAGAGCTGACTGTTGCTGAATGTATGCACTTTATGAGTTGAGTAATACTACATTACTTCACCCGCCAAAAAAATGTCGGAAAACTGTTTGGCTGCCGTTCGTGATTGGACGTTAAATATGGTGTTGATTTCGGACTTCTGGGTGTTCAATATTCAGTTTTCGTTGGCACTGGTTCGTTATAACTTATAAGTGCTGTTATTGCGCGTGGCGTGTTGGATTGATTACTTGATTCGCACTAGCAACAAGAGCAAAAAACGGGCCTCTCTGAAAGCTACCAACAAACAAGGTACAGTATATACTATGCCAGATGACAAAAAATCAAGGTATACTAGTATAGTTCAGATACACTAGCAAGAATGTACGCAAGCAGTTACAAGTCACCCATGCATCCTTGTACATTAAAACCTGAATAGCTACACAATCATGGGCAAACGGCCGGCCGGTGCCCTTCATCGGAGGTAGTACAGCTTGTTGGCGATGTATTCGAAGGGGTCAAACAGGTCACTCCTTCTCCATTTGTTGTTCCTTCGAAGCAACTTGGGGTCGATTGGCTTAACGTGCAGCTGGACGAACTCATGGAATGCGGAGAACTTGATCCACTTCAAGGGGCCATCTTCCTCGTGATTATCCATTACCCGCAGTAGCAGGTCGCCACCCTCCAACTCGTACTCGAAGCACACCACGCCGTGGCCATCGTAGTCGTCCCAGGTCATGTCTCCCTTGATCACGTGCCTCAGGACCCCTGGGTACACATCGCTGCTGTCGTAGTCGTCGTCTAGCAGAAGCGCACCGAGCACCGGCCCGTGCTTATAGATCATCCAGGCTAGGTCAAGCGGACGGAGCTTGCCGCCGAGCGGCCCGGCCGGTATGTGTCTGTCGTATGAATCGAGGGGGAGAGATATATCATTCGGGACCTTGGTGGTGGGCACTCCGGCCGAATGCTTGATGGTGTCCAGCACGTCGCCGAACCATGCTCCATCTTCCGGACCCCACACCTGCCTCCTCCGGCATTTCTTCTTGAGACTAGCCATAGTGCATAGTAACATACACTAGTAACATACACATATCCCTAGACTATGTTACTACCTTCATAGTAGGTAGTAACATAAGTGTGGTAACATGCAAAGCTTCATTTATTATGTTATAGACTCATATTGCATTGGGACATGTGATGTTACAGTAACTAGCTAAGTTACTACAACTACCTCTCTCCTCATTAACTCATTGCCACATAAGCAAATTTGCTGAGTTGGACTCGATGTTACTGCTGAAGTTACTCCCACTATGGCTAGTCTGAGGGCCGTCGGATTCTTGGCAGCGAAGGTGAACTTGCCGTGTCCATGCACCCTCTCGAACTCCAAGCGGTGCTGAGCTTCCACACACATGCTGGATGAAGCGATGGAGCAAGACCCTACACATCAACAACTCAAATGGATGCGCGCGGCTGGTCAGTGTGTATACTACTGTAGCTAGGTTCGATCAAACCACAAGCTATGGTACACATCAACACATCATAAACCAGATGCAAATTAGCGACTCACCGTCATCGTTGATTAGGGGCTTCCCCATGACGCTAAACCAGCTCCAAGAAGCAGGCGGCCGGCGTCTTCCACGGCCCAAGAACTGCCGGTAATACCACTCGGATAACCGCTGGGCCCAGAAGCGTGCGCCGGCCTCGAAGACTACCTTCATGCGTGTCAAGATTGTGCCGTTTCTTGCACGGGCGATGAATATATCTGGCGTGCGCAGCAGTATCTTCTCACTGCTACCTTTGCCCTCAGCATCCTCTGAGACAAACTCAAGCATAAGCGCTCTTGTCTATTGAAAGAAAAAACCATGGCACTGACATCAAATTGCATGCGTAATGTACATATTGCTACTAACCAGGACAAACGCACGCAACCATGTAAACGGAGAAGTGCAAAAATATGCACGGGATACCTATATGAAATACCTATAGTTTGGTTGTTATTTACTACGTTTGCAGTTCATGGTTGCGAGTAAAAATATGCTGCACACAACCTCTAATAAATTATGCCATTAGTTGTTATTTTGCGAGTAAATTATACCATTAGTTTCAGAGCTGGATTCTCTGTACATATCATGGGGAATAGTAGCAGCTACAAAGCATGTTAATTACTTATAAAATGAAATATTGCACCCCTACGTGTACCCTCACTAAGCAACAACTAGCCCCACAACTACTTGGGCTACCGACGCCTGACCACCAGTTTACCAACATCGTCTTCAGTTAACATCATCAGACAAAGATGGAGAATAAAACAAATCGCGTCTAGGGCAGGGGAGGAGAGGATCCTCATTCTCACCAGAAAGTTCAGTGTGGTGTTGGTGTGGAGGGACTTCGCCGGCAGCGGCCGGTGCGTGGGCGTGTCGGGAGTCGAGCACCCACTCGTAGCCTCCGCAGCTGAAGCCAGCCTTGGCTTCCTCGCCTGCCCGCCGGCGCCGCAAGCCGTACTCCTGGGATGGGAGCTGCGAAACAAAGTGATAGAAACATGAACAAGAATGATCTGATATGGGGATGCAAATTAAGGAACGCCCGCTCAAGAACCCAAAGCCATCGCGATCAAAGAATTACGCAGGGCGAAATTTGTGATCGAAAACGCACGGCGAAATTGAAGAACAGAGTTGGCAAGAAACCAAGAATCCGAGTCCGCGAACGGGCGAACCAGCCATCTTTCGACGAATCAAGAACTCGCTGTAATCGATCGTGCCTGGGCGACTGAAGGCCCAGCTTCAAACGATCGCAATGACGGTGAAATTTCGGATCAAGAACGCACGACGAAATTCGAGAACAGAATTGCGCAAGAAACAAAGAAACCCAAACGGCGAAGGGCGAACCACTACCAGAAAAACTGTGGTTGCCGACGGCCAAATCTATGCCGACGGCCCCCGTCGGCATCTGTGGACCTATGCCGACGGCCACGGAAAGGCCGTAGGCTTATAAATACCGTCGGCATACATCAACTTATGCCGACGGGGCCGTCGGCATAGACAAGGCCGTCGGGACCGCCTGAGTTACGCCTACGGGGCCCGTCGGCATAGCGAAGGCCGTCGGCATACCCGTGGCCCACCTGCTCGGTCAGCGCTGACCATTTGACGGCGTTGACCCTACGCCGACGGGCAGTAACGGCGGCCGTCGGCATATCAGTGGCAGAGGTATGCCTACGGCCAAGCCGTCGGCATAGGCCCCTCTGCCACGTCAGCGATCCGTGTGCCACGCCACGTCAACGATCCGTGGGACAACCTCCGTGTGTGCACAGGTATGCCGACGGCCTGGCCGTCGGCATATGTTTAATTTACTTTATTTTTTTATTTTTATTTTTACTCTGTTTTTTTATTTTTACTTTATTTTAATTTTTGTTTTTGTATATGATAATTATGCCTTATCTAAAAAAACATACCCGATGGTATATCGATTGCCCCCCGTTACGAACATCGCTATCGCCGTGTCACGGAGGG
>LR880967.1:1009228396-1009239550 GCA_904067115.1 Aegilops sharonensis | reverse complement strand
GCATAGTTATGAGAATATCTAGGCATGATCATGTATATAGGCATCACGTCCATGACAAGTAGACCGACTCCTGCCTGCATCTACTACTATTACTCCACACATCGACCGCTATCCAGCATGCATCTAGAGTATTAAGTTCATAAGAACAGAGTAACACATTAGGTAAGATGACATCATGTAGAGGGATAAACTCAAGCATATGATATAAAACCCATCTTTTTATCCTCGATGGCAACAATACAATACGTATCGGTTCCCCTTCTGTCACTGGGATCGAACACCGCAAGATTGAACCCAAAGCTAAGCACTTCTCACATTGCAAGAAAGATCAATCTAGTAGGCCAAACCAAACTGATAATTCGAAGAGACTTGCAAAGATAAGAAATCATACATAAAAGAATTCAGAGGAGATTCAAATATTGTTCATAGATAATCTTGATCATAAACCCACAATTCATCGGATCTCGACAAACACACCGCAAAAAAGAGTAACATCGAATAGATCTCCAAGAAGATCGAGGAGAACTTTGTATTGAGAATCAAAGAGAGAGAAGAAGCCATCCAGCTAATAACTATGGACCTGAAGGTCTGAGGTAAACTACTCACACATCATCGGAGAGGCTATGGTGTTGATGTAGAAGCCCTCCGTAATCAATGCCCCCTCCGGCGGAGCGCCGAAAAATTCCACAAGATGGGATCTCACGGGTACAGAAGGTTGCGGCAGTGGAAATAGGGTTTCGTGGTGCTCCTGGATGTTTTCAGGGTACGTAGGTATATATAGGAGGAAGAAGTAGGTCGATGGAGCTGCGAGGGGCCCACAAGGGTGGGGGCGCGCCCAGGGGGGCAGGCGCGCCTCCCTGCCTTGTGGCCTCCTTGCTTCTTTCTTGACATCCACTCCAAGTCCCCTGGATTGCGTTTGTTCCAAAAATAACTCTCCCGAATGTTTCATTCCGTTTGGATTTAGTTTGATATTCCTTTTCTGCGAAACACTAAAATAGGCAAAAAAAACAGCAATTTGGCCTGGGCCTCCGGTTAATAGGTTAGTCCCAAAAATAATATAGAAGTGTATAGTAAAGCCCATTAAACATCCAAAACAGATAATATAATAGCATGGAACAATCAAAAATTATAGATACGTTGGAGACGTATCACCCGGGCAGATCATCCATATCCTCATTATCATGCTGATAGCCCGATTCGTCATATGGTTGAGTCATCATATCTAAGTCACCCTCATATGCTTTTGTATTGTGGAAATCCATTGGGTCCTCCGTCTCATCATCCATTCTCTGTTCTACGGGACCGATTACATCAGCCAGTACTATTGCACCCCTTTTATCACGTCGTCCGCCGCTCTCACCCGGCACTACAGGAGCTGGTAATTGCGTAGGTGGGGTGGTGGTTTCCATACATGCTTGTTGATGTGTGGTTATTGGTGTGCTCTCGGCCGGCTCCAGACGAAGAAGATTCTTCGGCCATAGCAGCACCCAACCCTTGCAGCTTCCAATTCACCGTGGGGTCTCGTCGTCCTCTCCCCCATGCCGTACTGGAGGAGGCAAATCCTCATGCCCCGATGTCACACTCGACAAGGTAACCCTGAAGTGCCCAGTGGGCATCGGCTGGTTGTGGAATGTGAGATCCAAGGGCTTCGTTATCACCCCCTTTCCCGCGTCCACCTTCTGTCCTTTGATCAAGTAGAGTATGGTGCATGTGGTTTCGTCGGCCTGCAAACACATGTCTGCGGCGCAAAACATCCGAAAGGCAATGGAAATGGAATATTCGAGATATATATGTTCATGCGACATGTAATTACCGTGAGGGCGTCGAGCTCAGCCAAAGACGAAGCCCCGCCTAGCGCGCCAGAGACTGAGGACGGGCTGCTATGAGCGGGTGCGGGTGCGAGACGAGGCCCGTGAGCAAGTGATGGTGCGGTGGTGTTGTTGTTCACGGAGTTGCTCGCGACAAATCTGGGCAACGGGAAATCATGTACTGTCTTGTATTGATTTTCCTTCGTCCAGTTGATGATAGCCGGGACCAAGTTAGTAGCGAAATCATTTCTGCAGGCAGTTACAGCGGCATTGACTGCCTGCTGTAGCAACTCATTTTTCTCCTCGGCTGTTTTTTTCGTGTCCTGAGCTACTCTTTTCCTCGAACGCAAGCTTCACCTTCTCGTCGATGTCCGCCTGACTAAACTTCTTTTTCTGCTTCTTGGCCTCCGGGCCCTCGTTGTAAAACACCTTCCATGTGGCGCCGTCTCCTGCGCCGTGCACACGACCATATTGCGGCCGCTGGCCCAAAGGGAGTCCCTTAAGTTCGTTCAAGGCCCGGTTGAGAGGGGTGACCCACTTGGGCCTCATCGGAGAAGTAGGGCTTTCGGCAGCAAGCTGGTGTTGCTTCTCCTGCAGAAGGAACATGAGCCATTTAGGAATGTGTAGTCGACTAGATTTGAAGCTAAATGTAAGGTGGTAAAAGAATAATTACCCATAGTCTAATCAATCTCCTCGTGATCTGGTCCATGTAAAAAACCTTCTTTTCCTTGTCCCACTTGTAGTGGGCCCTGATGAAGTCACGCTCCAAGGGGTTCCGAAGGGGTCTGGGAGACCCGCGGCTTCACGTTCCGTGTCCTCCTTATCCCATATGGGCCTTTTACCGAGGTAGCCAGGGCTTCCGAGGCCATGCTTCCCCGTGTTCCTTTGCTGAAGGCTCTTGAATTTCGCAGCCTTAGCCTTGGCTGCCTCGGTAGCGCAAGTGTCCTTTAACTTTTCGAACTCCTCTTCCGTAAGTGTCGGATTTTCCTCCAGAATCTTGGACAGAGGTTCCTCAACCTCAATAGCTCGTTTCACCCTCCCTTTCCAGGAGGCCAAATCATTGCTGAACATGCCCATGGCATGATTGTTAATCTTTTTCATCTTCGGATCATCCCACGGTTGTTCTATGTTATCATCCCGGTCGGGGAACTTGAATCTCTTGTGCAACTTCGTCAGGAGCAACTGCGTCTAATGTTCTTTACTCCTTAAGTCATCGTCGTTGATGCTCGCGCATTCCCGTAGGATGCATCCTACTTGGTTCCCAAAGCACTTGCGAGGTTCTTCCGGCTCTAATGGCTCAAACTTGCCAGGTGCCATCTTTGTGATCACCAGTCGTCCAATGCCTACTTTGTTAGGTTTTCGTATCCTCTGCTTCTTCTGCTTCTTCTTTTCGGTAGCGGCATCGGCGCCGGTATCTTCCCCGCAGGTACCTTCCCCGCCGGTCTCGGCGCCGCCGTCGATGTCGATGTCAGCGTCAGTACCATCATCAAGGCTGACCTGCATCATCGGCGCCGGTATCTTCCCCGCCGGTATCTTCCCCGCAGGTACCTTCCCCGTTTCTTCATTGTTCGACGTGTTTCCTGTGATTAAGTCTCCTCGTTTAATTCTAAAACTATGAAAAAAATGAGAAATGACATAAAAAAGATCTATGTTTGCCGGAATGTTGTTTCCCAGCAACTCCCGACACTCGATATGCCAAAATTCACGGAAAATTTCAGCATGACCTTTGCTAAAAAATGGACTTATCGAGCGCCTGAAATTCACCGGAACGGAAATGAATCAACATTCCGGCGTAACATAGGCCACTCGTATCATTTACCCTGCACATAATCATCATGTCCAAATGACATGTCCAAATTCCAAATATGACATGTCCAAAACATGACATGTCCACATGTCACATGTCCACTTCAAATTTGCATATAAAAGGAGGAAAAATATAGAACTTGAACAAAAATGCAAGAAGTCATAACAATATTTGAAAGTAAAATTCAGCCTACCTAAATTTGCTTTAACAAGGGATGTTGATTTGGACAATTGTTTAACTAATTCTATTTTTTAAATACTAATTCTAATTAACTAACTAGCATTATAAAATTTAAATAGCAACAATTACTTAAACTAAAAAACCTAGCTAAATTCATTACTAAATAGATAACCTAATTAACCTACTGCCCTAACTAAAACCTAAGTAAATTAACCAAAGAACCCTAGCTAGCAGAGAGAGGAGGAGCGGTGGGGGGCTTACAGAGGGTGCAGGCCCGACGACGGCCGAGGTTGGGAGGGGTCGGGGTCGGGCTCGGGGCCGGGGCCGTGGGCGAGCGTCGGGGCCGGGGTCGGGGGCGTGGGTTAGCGCCGGGGTCGGGGGCGAGCGCAGGGGCGCGGCGAGGGCAGGGCTCCGGTGGCGCGACGGGGGAAGAGAGAGTGGGGATTTGGGGGAAAAGAGGCGGGATGAAGAGAGAGTGGGGATTTTGGGGGGTTAGTGGACATAGCAGTAGCGCGTTTAAACTGAACGCGCTATAGCTAAGTTAGCTATAGCGGTTTTACGCAGAGCGCGCTACTGCTATTACAGGTAGCTATAGCGGCTTTATGAGGAAACTGCTACTGCTACCTTGACTAGCTGTAGCTCTTTTTTCAGAAAAGCGCTACTGCTATAACCAGTACCTATAACAGTTTTCCTGTTTGTTTCCTTCTATTTTCTTTTCCTTTCTTTTCTCTCAATTTTCTTTTCTTTTTTTCTGAGAGCAGTGAACGAAGGGAAGGCGATATATATTGCATCATTTGACGGTTAAGTATGTATACAAAATAGGAACACATATATTTCTCATTGGACCCATGCATAATGGCTAAGTGTGTATAGAAAATAGGAACATATATATTAAATCATTTGAGCGATAACATACGGTTCCTCACCGTTGACGTTTTCGTTTTTGAGTGAGCTTCTTTCTCTTCTTGTTCATTGAAGAATAATTGAGCCCCTCATTGTGACTTTTCCTTTTCCATGGAGTACGATTTTTCTTAAGTAATGTAGTATTGATTCTTCTTTTGACGTATACTTCATCGTCATCATCATCTTCCCTCATTGGGTTGCCGTAGTGGTCGTAGTCTTCCTCGTTGGCGACTCCATCCATTCCAATGATGTTCCTTTTGCCTCTCCTCACGACAACACGGCTGGGATTGCGCGGGTCGGTTATGAAGAAGCATTGTTTCACGTGCTTAGCGTGTACCCATGGCTCGTTTTTTGCGATAGCGTTCAGGGTAGCGCTCTTGGCGTCGGGTATAGTCATTGTAGTGAAATACCGGTTTTCTCTTTCGACATTCTTAGCCCATCTGACACGGAACATCTCATGTTGTGAAGTCCAGAGTAGTCAAGCTCCCAGATCTCCTCGAACCTTCCGTAAAATCACTCAGTTGCGCTGTTGTCGCTGCCGGTCATGCATTCCATCGTCACCCCTGAGTTCTGATCATCACTGTCCATATCTTTGGCCTCCATGTAGAACGTGTATCCGCTGATATAGTATGCCTGATAGGTGACGAGGTTGGGAGAGGGGCCATGTGCTAAGGCGTATATGAGCAATCCGTCCTTAGAGCCCTCCTCCGGGGGATTAGCAATAATATGCTCTTTGAACCAATGCAGGAACGTGGAGTTGTGCTCTCTAGTAAATTCGGCGTCCATCCTGCATACCCCCCGGTGATGATACTTCTTTGCGATAATTTCTTTGTGGAGTGCCATGAAAGGATCTACCTCGTCTAGGTGCTGTAGCACTACCAAGTTTGCTCTGTCAAAGTCGTTGCATCGAACTGAGTATGCCATGTGCAGTTAACGGGCAAACCAACACCAACACCAGGCGGCTGGTCTGTGCCATATAGAAAATTCTCGCAGAAAGAGATGCACTCTTGTGTCAGGTAGCCCTGGATGATGCTTCCATCCGGACGGGACATGTTACGAACGAATCCTTTGATGATCCCATTCATCCTCTCAAACGGCATCATGTTGTGCAGGAATGACGGCCCCAGGTCTATTATGTCGTCCGCAATATGGACACACAGATGCACCATGACGTCAAAGAACGCGGGCGGGAAGTACATCTCAAGCTCATTCAGTATCACAACGATCTCTTCCTGTAGCCTTCGGAGCTGCTTCACCCTGATCGACTTTCGAGAGATGACGTCGAAAAAGTTGTAGAGACCAATAAGCGTGTCACGGACATGCTTGTCCATTATCCCTCTAAGGGCAACAGGTAGTATCTGCGTCATCATCACATGACAGTCATGGGACTTCATCCCGCTGAATCTTTTCTTGTCTGTGTCTAGATATCTTCTTATCTTGCCACAGTAATCGGAACTAATTTTGACTCCGGTAAGGCACTTAAAGAATTGATCAATCTCAGCCTGACTTAAGGTGAAGCAAGAAGGGGGGAAATAATCCTCTTCCTTTACTTTCTTACCCTTCTTCTCCCGCGCCTCTGTCTCTGTCTCTGTCTCGTCTGACTTTTTACAGGGTGGCATGTGCAGATCTTCCCTGATATTCAAATCTTGCAAGTCTTTCTTGCCTTCGGCCCATCCTTGGTCTTACCCGACATGTTCATCAGTGTCGCGAGCAAGCTCTCAAGAACATTCTTACATATATGCATTTGATCAAGGCACTGAGGTGTATCGAGTTTGTGCCAGTACTCCAAGTCCCAGAACAAAGACCTCGTCTTCCATACCTTCAGCAGTGGCTCCGGCGCCTTTTTCATCGTCTTTCCCAGCGCGGGGCACTATTCCCAGTTTTTCAACAGCTCATCGATTTCGGCACCTACGTGGAGGTCCTCGATGCTCAGCGTGACCATTGAATAGATCTCCATGGTTTCTCCACGGGTCGTCCGGTTCGAGCCATCTTCGATGCCCCATGTACACGATTTTCCCAGTCCCGCCATCTTTCCTTGACGTTAGCTGCTGAGACGTCGTATCATCCATGCACCGCGTGCATCCGCAATATCCATGGCACACCTGGCCTGCGACATATCCGTAACCGAGATAGTCGTGCACCGTTGTGATCAGTGCCGCTCTCATGTAGAAATACTCACCTTTGCTGTCATCCCATGTCTTGGCCGGTGTTTTCCATAACGTGTCTAACTCCTCTTGAAGTAGCCCCAGATACAGATTAATATTATTTCCTGGTTGTTTCGGCCCTTGAATCAGCATGCTCAGGGGGGAGGTTGTACATCCATACAAACACGGCCCATGTGCTATGGTTGGTGTTCTGGTTGCCAAACGGATTCATGCCTTCGATACATGCGCCGAGCACGATGTTCCTTGCATCACATTCGAAATACCGATAGAAGCCGTTCAACGCTCTCCACTGGTTTCCACCCTTGACGTGTCTTAGCTTCGGATCATCTCCATCATCGGGCTTCTTCCTCTCCGCGTGCCAGCGCATGAGCTTTGCTTCCTTGGGATCTACGAAATACCGTTGGAGACGAGGAGTGATCGGTAAGTACCATACAACTTTCTGGGGATATTTCTTCCCGACCTTCTTGTATCGAGAACCATTGCACACCGGACAACTTATTTTTTCTGCGTGCTCCTTCCGATAAATTATGCAATCATTGATGCATGCATGGTATCTAACGTGCGGCAAATCAAGAGGGCACACGATCTTCTTGGCCTCATCCACACTAGTAGGACATAGATTCCCCGCGGGAAGAGCATCCTTTAGGTACTTGAGATGCTCATCGAGGCTAGTGTTGGTCCATTTGTTTTTAGCCTTCGTCTTCAAGAGTTGGAGCGTGAAACTCAAGCGGGTCACCTCAGGATTGCAGCCATCATACAATGGAGTGTTCGAGTCTACCACAAATTGCTGCAGCTTAGCCTCCTCTCTAGAAGCAGCTCTCTCAGTACTCGTCTCCTTGCGAAGCAGTGCTTGAACATGAGGGTCCCGCACGATTGAACTTAGTACCGACGAACTCTGCGGCGTGGAGTCCACGTTCTCTCCGCCGCCATGTCCGGCCCCTTCTCCTCCGCCATGTTCGGCCCCTTCTCCGTCGCCATGTCCGGCCTCTTGCCCGCCACCATTATCAATCATCTCTTTGTCTTTCCACGTGTCGTCATTGCCTGCCCCGTCGGCGTCCTCAACATCATCATCCTCATCTTCAATTATCCACCGAGTATAGCCATCCATGAAACCAGTCATGAGCAGGTGCGCTTTAACACGACCATCGTCATAGGGGTCGAGCCAAACTATTCCTTTGCATTTTCGACACAGACATAAAACCTCTGTCAGGTTATTTTTTTTCATGTCCTGCATCGCCGACCGCAACCACCTGTCCACCATCGTTCCACTGACCATCATGAACGTCTGCACGGTAATAATAAACAATTGATTATAAAAATGTGTGCATGCATTAAAGTCATACAAAAATTCGGCATGACCTTCCCTAAAAATAGGACATATAGATCTAGAGTTTGCCCAAAATTCGCCGAAACGGAAATAAATCGACATTTCGGCAAAACATAGGCAACTCAAAAGCACAATTCGGCGTCAACTCATGCCACACACACAATTTCCATCATATCACCCAATTATCATATCGCACACACACACACCTATTTCCATTCTTGCAAAAGCATGAATTTTTAATCACCTATCGTCTCGAGATCGAGCACACGGCGAAGATGATGATGTAGAGATCAAAAGTGGACAAAGCTCTTCTTGACAAAGCTAGATCTAGTTAGGGGCACATAGATCACTTCACCAAATGCTACATCTACCTAGCTAGCTAATTTGGGAGGAGACAACTTCAACTAGTGGAGGGGGAAGGAAAAAGAGAAAGGAGATGCATTAATGGAGGTGGTGGAGTTAGCTAGGAGTAATAAAGAGAGAGAAAGGTAGGTAGAAGAGGGAGAGTAATGGAGGGAGAAGTATTGAGGAAGAAGCAAAGTGAGGGAGAAAGGAGGTGGGAGGTAGGGGAAAGTCAGGAAGAGAGGAGATAGGGGAGAGGGGAGGAGGGGGAGGGAAAAAAGGTGGCATTATGCCGCGTCTTAGCAGTAGCGCGGGCTGCAAAGCGCGCTACTGCTAAGAGAGTAGCAGCAGCGAGCTTTCTGCACACACGCTACTGATAAGCGGAGCTCGCCATGTGGCCAGTTTCAAAATTAGCAGCAGCGACCAGAGAAAAAAGCGCACTACTACTATTACATTAGCAGTAGCGCAGGTCGCATCAGTGCGCTACTGCTAAACTTAGGTTGGTGGGTACTGCCGGTCGATTTTACTAGCAGCGCGTTTCAGCTAGGCCGCGCTACTGCTAACTAGGTAGCAGTAGCGCGTGTCTTCAAAACGCGCTACTGAAAATTAGCAGTAGTGCCCGTTTTTGTAACGCGCTGCTGCTAAGATTCTGTGTACAAGGTTTTCCCCAGTAGTGCCAAGGCGTTTTTTTAGCGCCGGCGATAAAAATTCGGCCCAGTCGCGCCCCCAGGAGCCCCTTTTTCGCCGGTTAAGCCCGAAACTAGCGCCGGCAAACCCGAGCCAAACCGAAGCCCTCGGGGGTCGCCTGGGAGCGCCGGCCAAAGCGAAAACGGGCATGGGTCCGCTCTGTCGGCGAGAGGAGGTCCTTTTCCCGCTGTTTTGCCCCGCTTTTCCCCCTCGGTTTCCCTCCCATTCTCCATTCCTCCTACCATTCACCTCCTCCTTCCCTCCAGCCGGCCGCCATGCCGCCAAAGAAGTACATGGCCCCCCGCGCTGCTACGGATGCCACCGCCGCCGCCGCCACCCAACCAAAGCAGAGGAAGCAGAGGGCGCTGTCGTCCCAGCCCCCGGGCATGTCTAACGCCGACTGGAAGGCGGAAGTTCAGCGCCGGGAGGCTGTTACCACCGACCGGCGGAACAGGGCCAACGCCAAGAAGGCCCGGGACAGGGCCAACGCCAAGAAGGCCCGGGACAGGGCGGCGCTCGTGACTGCGGCGGCTGCGGACGTGGCAGAGTAGGCGGATCGCGCCGCCGAACAAGCTGATGAGGCGTCTCGCACGGGATGATGAATCTACGCGGCGTCCACGGCCCGTACGCATCCTGTAGCCAGCAAAGCATCGGGTCTCCTGCCGGCTTCTCGTCATCGCCACACCCCTGGGGCTGCACGCCCTCGCCGGGCTACGCCGACGGCGATGCGCACGGCGCGTTCAACCCCAACATCACCTTTCCACATGGCACCTGGCCCAGCGCACGCCCTTGCCCGCCTTCGCCGGCGTGCAGTACCACCCGTACACCTACTTGCCGCCAGCCTACGCATCCTCCCCGACGCCACCTCTGCGCCGTGGTGCGCTGCTCTTCTCACAAGCCTCCTCGTCGCATCTTGGCGACACCGACGCGACGGAGGCCGACATGGACGACATCATCACGACCGGCTCAGCCGTCGCCGCCGCCTCCCCCGGGTTCACTGCCCAAGATGATACAGTGGACCTCAACGGTGACATGGACGGCGAGCTCGACTAGTGCGGGGAGGAGCCAGAGGAGGAGGAGGAGGAGGAGCCGGCGCCAGCTCCGGCGAGGAAAGGGAAGAAAAATAAGAAGCGGGCGGCGAGGAGTGGCGAGCCGCGCGTCAAGTGGGCGTCCAAGGAGGACGAGTGCCTCGCTGAAGCGTGGAAAATCGTCTGCCTCGACCCGATCACCGGCGCGAACCAGAGCATCGACACGTATTGGGAGCGCATCAAGGCTGAGTTCGACGAGCGCAAGCTGGTCGACCCCTACTTCGCCCGCGTCCACATGCAGCGCGGCTCGAAGGCCATGGTGAACCATTGGGGGCTCATCCAAACGGCGTGCAACAAGTGGCATGGGATCGTCGAGGAGATCGCGGCTAGCCCGGAGAGCGGCGCCAACATCGAGGGTCAGGTATGACACACCGGTCTCTGCCATTTCTTTTCGCCATGTGCGCCGCTAACTATTGTTCCTCACCGCAGATGGTGTGAATGTTCGCCACGTATCGTCAGGACAGCAGCACCGATCAAGATTTTAAGTACCTCCACGTCTTCTCCCAGATTGAGAAGTGCGAGAAGTGGGCGGAAGTCCGGCGCACCCTCGCCAAGGCCAAGGAGCCGTACAAGCCGGACACGCCGACGCCGGGCGCGGCCGACGGGCGCCCGGACGGCAACAAAAGGGACAAGTCGGAGAAGCACGCCGAGTCGGCTACCGCGCGTGTGCAAGAGTCCATCGAGCATTGCATCGCCGACACCCAGACCCGGGCAGCCCAGTGGGAAGAGAAAACCGAGGTGCGGTGGTCGGCGTTGATGAATAACAACGCCGTCAAGCTCGACCTGCTCCGGGCCAACGTCGCCGCGAAGAAAAGGCACACCGACCTGGCTTTCCTGATGGGGGGGG
>LR880967.1:1009204581-1009219149 GCA_904067115.1 Aegilops sharonensis | reverse complement strand
AACATGTCGAATATTTGAATATGCCTTGAAGTGTGTGCTAAGACTTCGGAAGATCCTATCTTGAGTACACCGAGGTCCATGGCAAACGTGACACATTCTTTAGTTGTCGGTGGGTCCTTGGTTCGGCCCATGATTGGTAGGCCAACGTGGTGAGTACGCCCTAATCTAGGACACTGTTACCATGTTCACAAAGAAACCTAGAATCGGAGTTTGGGGCAATAACTAATATCGGCACATGTCGCACTGGATTCAGTAAAAATACATATTATTTCACGAATATGTCAAAGAAGTATGTAGAGATGAAAGAAATGGCTTCCGAGCCAGTCATCTATAGGTTCCGCAAGTTCCATTTCAGTAATACCAGACTTCTCTCCGCCATAGTTTCCCCAAGTTATTTACTCATGGATCTCGTTTTGGAGGTCAATTTTTCTCGCCAAAAGACACAAAAAGTCGTGTCACGATGCATGGAAGGAAAGATAAGATTGACAAGCCTAAAGGTAGACATTTGCCAATTACTGTATGGTGCTCTTTTTGTCAGAACACATAGAGTACATTATTTCTATACAGTGATCCAGGAAATTAAACAAAAACTGCCATGTTGAAACAGCTAGCAATTAACTCAATCAATATCATATGAATAGTGCTAGGAATATTTTTTTTATTCATCACATATGACAAGGTAGACATATGAGTACATACAAAGGTGAGTGCGAGCACGCCCTTTTATATTGGTCTCAACTCTCCTTTACTCATGTGGTACATGGGCCTTTGAGACCTTTTAGAAGTTGTTGTGTTATATGGGTTTAAGTCCATAAATTCCAACAAATGATAATTGTGCGGAAAGCATAAATCATTGTAGACTGTGTCTATATCGAGGTAAGCTTCCTCCTTGCAAGAAGGGTATGCTCAACATATCGCTCTTGGTGAAGAATTCATTAGTGCGCCCGTCCATTCCACACCTTTCACGGAAAAATTCCTTTTCATGCCCCTCCTTTCCACAGCCAATTTCTGCATTGCTTGGATGCAAAATCTTGGATTCGTCCGGACAGAAAGCACAACTGCTTCTGAAGCGGCATAGCGGCTTTTCTTCTGTAGAGAGAGAAAGAGAGAATTAGGTAGGGGCCAAAGCGTTTCAACATTAGGCCGTCGGGATATGCATATACACATACCTAAGATGGTGCATATATGGACAATCAGGTCGTCGGAACATTGGTCATAGCGCAGTTCAGCAAAGAAGTTCTGCTCCTCGTCGTGGTTGTCCCTCCGGCGAGCCGAGAAGTTGAGGTGGTACCAAAGATCTTCCCTAAAACCAACGCAGTCGGCTTTCATCTTCGTGATGGGCAGATGAGGACACAGGAACTCGGCACCCTGCATGCACAATATCGATCGATCTCAACTAAAAGGATAACGAAACTAGTAGCGCTTCATTGATGCCCATGCACTCATGCCAGAGGAAATTAAGAATTTCAGGTTAAGAGAATACTATTAGTTGCTTTTGAATTCGCAGTTGGTGCGCACGTACGTACCTGGTGGTTGGAATTGTAATGTTGGAGGGCGTGGTCGGCAAGCTTACAAACGAAGCAGGCGTCGAGCTCTCTGTCATCCAACACAAGTAAGGAAAGCAAACTTTTAGACATTATTGAGAATAAATGAAGCTCTTCCAAACATGCACATTTTTTCTTTGTCATCAATCAAACATGAAAAGATATACTAGCTAGGAGTATATTCAGTGCATGGAGTAGGTACTACGTACTCTTGTGTGCGCGGGTTGGGGACTGCATGCGCTTCGTCCATGAGCCGTTGAAGCCGAGCCACAACATCCTTTGGAGCGGCGATTGTGCGCGTGTAATCCACGTATTCGGCGCCGGCGACGGAAGAGAACCAGGATCCCATCCCAATGGATCGATCGATCCTCCTCTACTTCCTAGCTATAACGATCGTCGATCGTGTACTTATATGCTCTTCTGTCCGCCTACTTTTGTCTATCGATCGTCGTGTCACGCAGCTGCAACCCAATCGACCGAATTTATACACACAAATTGTGGGAAACTAAAATATGTCTGTTGGATGGATCTGGTTCTCGCGTTGGGTAAGGACGAGGAGGGAGCTGGCCTACACGGATTATGAATCCTACATAACGCCCAATTGGAGACACGTGCGTATGTTTTTTTTTTTTGAGGGGAAGACTCGTACTGGGCCAGCCCACCCGGCACGCTAGCGCGATTCAGCTGCGAAAAAGTTTACATCGGAGTAGGAGGATACCTAGCGATTTGATCCGGCCTATATAGATCATCAACTCTTTTTTTTTTTGCGGATGAAAACTTATATATCCCAAATAATAAAGCACGGATTGACTTTGTCGGGTTCACCGTCACAATACGCCCATCCAGAAAAGGCCAAGCGAACGAAACAGCCCATGAGCCGTCCCTTACACCCACGTAAAAACGTTTCGTAAAAACGTTTCGTTTTGTATAAGAACCGGAAACACCTACGGTCCACGCACCGGTTGGATCCTGCCTTTTCGATTGGCTTGATTCACATAACATTGGATCGATTGTGATCTCTCGTCCTAGGTCCACTGCAACCGAGGTGAGAGCGCTCGCAATCGTCGGCAAGACTGGCAGCGGCGGACAAGGAGCTATTTAATGGATTCATCACCTGCCGCAGGACGGCCGTACGTGGAGACGGACATGGAGCAGGACGAGGGCCATCGAGATTGAGGCGTCGGCTAGCACAGCAGAACCTGCCACCATGGTTGAAGTTGACGATGACAATGGCAAGGATGTAGATGCAGGTGGGACTGGACGCGGAGAACGAGCTCTGTGCAAGCTGCCCGCATGGATTAGCATCTAGCATGACGATGACCTGCCGCTGGGACCAGTCGGGACCGGACCGGACCGAAGTGCCCAGCGGGCCTGTCCCCCTGAACCGGACCGGCGAGGCGAAAGCTCGGTCAGGGTGAGGGATCTAGCGACGGCGAGGGAGCGCTAGCTGCGTGTGTGTAGCTCGGTCAGGGTGAGCGATCTAGCGATGGCGAGGGAGCGCTAGCTGCGTGCGTGTGTGTGCGCCTTTGTGCGTGCTTGCGTGCGTTTGTGCCATGCCCTGTCCTAAAGAGCAACTCCTCCGGATGCTTGCTGCAGACAAAGAGGCAGTCCATCTATGGTAGCGTCTCATCCTGTGGAACTCCGCCGCCCGGCGGCACCGTCACCACATACTATGTACGTACATCGTTGCTTCAAATTTTAGATTACTAATCAGCTTGTACTGCAATACCAACTGTACGTACATCATTGCAAATTTAGACATCATCTGTGGGGGACTACCATGACGAGATCAACTTATTGTTCCTGCGGGAACAAGACGGGGCACACCAACGTATATGTGCTCACCGATGTGTTTGTCGGCACCCGAGATGCCCTTGGAACCAACACATGTGAACTGAGAGATTGCTTTAGGAAGAAGGAAGAAGCAGTTGTTTTGCCTGCACAAACTTGACAACTTTTCTGTTCTATTTCTCTGCTA
Organism: Aegilops sharonensis; assembly: GCA_904067115.1. NCBI lineage: Eukaryota > Viridiplantae > Streptophyta > Magnoliopsida > Poales > Poaceae > Aegilops > Aegilops sharonensis. The sequence continues at coordinate 1,009,215,627 of LR880967.1, read as the reverse complement.
TTTATTCAGACTCGCAGAACAGGAACCGAGCTTCATGGCTTCTGACTCTGCGTCGTCGTGATCAACAACGCTGATGGCTTCTGACGGTGCTCGGGTATGCGGTGGTTCACTCAGGGGGTTGCCGGTGGTCGCAACGACGAGGAACGGCAGCCGCGGCGACTGTGCTTTGTCGGACCTGCTTGGAGACTCGGTCAAAAACCGGATCGGACCGAGAGTTTGTCGGGCCTAATTTTCATAACCAGACCGACCAGTTTTCTCATCAGTCAAGGATGCCATCGAGTGCATGCCATCGACGGCTAGCTGTGGACGACTGCCTCACCGCCTCCAGAAAATATGGATGCAAGGGATTCCGCTACAAACATTGCGGAGTCTGTGCGGTTGCGGTGCCGTGACATCTACAATACGTGGAAGAAGCTCTCGGTGTTATTTACAGATGATGTTAGGGGTTTACAGACCGGAAGTTTCAACCTCCTTTTTAAAAAAGAAAAAAAATCTACTTTTGACTGGTCAATCTGGTTTGAAATACAGTGTATGGTTTCCTTCCAACTTGCTAATTCAAATTTACTTATTTTAAACTCTATAATAATAACAATTATAAACATCATAATAATCTAGACAATATCTTTCAAGGTATGTTTTTTTACATCTTCTTATGTTAGTTTGATGTGAGATGGGATGTAAATACAGGCCTCTAAATAATTTAGCAGAGTTGTTATTTACACATCCGTAGGGTATCATTGTCAAGGGTGAGATAAAGTATAAGCGGTGCCAATGTAGGATCCATTTTCAAATTGAGGACGTGGACTGATGGAGAGGGTTCTTCAGGGTAAGGGTGCTCGATATTTTTTCGGAAAAAGATATGGTGTCGGCAATCGGCGCATTGTGCAACCACACAAGTGTCATCTATTCTCGTCAAGGAGTGAAGATGTACAACCCATTGCTTATGTGGTGATGACATCATAAATGTGCCGTATGCTCGTCTTGTTGTAGAGTTGTCCTATTTTTTTTCTCCGTTGCAACGCACGGGCATTTTTGCTAGTATTACTCAATCACATAATCCTTACAATCATCAACTTGATCCTATAGAGATTGGGCTTACAGTTGGGAGATTGATTGACGATTGAGGACGACGAACGACGATGGGGTCCTGGCTCTCTTCCCCCGGCGCCAAGGCTGACGCGCCGCTGTCGGCTTCCGTTCCCGTGCCTGTCAGGCAAAACAATGATTAGTTTCAAAATAAAGGTACGTACATGTCCTATATATAATATTTTCTTCGCCTTAAAATAAAGGGACATGCTACGCGTCCGCCGGCTCATATTTTTAAAAGATCAGCCGGGTCACGAACCGTCGGATTTGCCGCAAGCGACCGAGGGCGCCTCCAGAACTGCAACACGGATCTTGTTGCAGAATTATTTCTGCAGCATAGGTCTTGTTGCAATTTTTTTTTGCAATGGCTGTTTTGTTGCAAAAAGAAAATTGCAGCTAGGGTTTTGTTGCAACTCTTTTTGTAGCTGAGGTTTTGTTGCCGAAAATTTCCACAACAGAGATTTTGTTGCAAAACTAGACCCATCATAGACCATTGCAACATCGCATATGTTTCTGAAATATAGCCTCTGTTTCGGAAGCGTGTTCAACAAAGGACGGCATGATAGCCTTCACTTGGACGCGTGCCATGCAGGGGAGGTGGAGGACACGGCCACTGCGATCCACCGGATGATGGTAAGCTTTTCCCCAAAATAAATGTCTTAACTTTCGTATAACTTTGTATTAAAGTTGGGCAACGCTACGCATCGGCTGGCGGATCTGTTGCAAAGATCCGCCGCCACGTGAGCCATTAGATACAAAGTGAGATGATCGTAAGGTTCAACTACCACCTTTGCAACAAGGATGATGTTGCGTTCGGACGTTTGCGACAGAGTTCATGTTGCAGAGTTTTTGCAATAAAGATATTGCTGCAGAACCTCCTGATTTCCTAGTCCTCTTATTGTAAGAGACATGATTATTAATTACATAAAGTTGCCAAAGTTCTAAAAAATATAGGATGCCGATAACGCCCACACGTGTGGGCATTAAGGGGTCTGCCCACACGTTTTTTGTGGTGTCTAAGAGGATCAGCCCACACGCCTACGTGTGGGCAAAACAAGTAATGCCCACACGTCTCTTTTTTTCCTCGCGGTCCCTTTCACACGCCTACGTGTGGGCAAAATAGATAACACTCACACGCCCGTACAACAGGCCTCCTAACTCATGGTCCCGCACGCCCCGCGTGACAGTCACCACGCGTCCCGTAGTTGCCATGGTCCGGACCCGCTTACATATTCGTTTAACTGCAGTTGCCATGTCGCTGAACTACAGTTGCCATGTCGGACAACTACAGTTGCCATGGTTGCTCAAATGCAATTGCCATCTCAGGTCAAGTGCCATATGCCATTTTTGGACAACTGCAGCTGTTGCCATGTATGGTTTGGTTTATTATAGTTGTCATGATTTGAAAACTTTAGGGGTTGCCACCTACTAACACTAGACAGTTGCCATGTATGGTCTAGTTTACTACAGTTGCCATGATTTGAAAACTTTAGGAGTTGCCAGCTACTAACACTAGGCAGTTGCCGTGTAGCGCTACAAAGAGACGTGGCAAAATAACATGTTCGGATAAAGAGAGAGTTGCCATCTGCTTACAAGCACACTAGGGCAGTTGCCATGTACCCTGCAAAACACATGGCAACTGACATGTTCAGGTAAAAGAGAGAGTTGCCATCTGCTTACAAGCACACTAGGGCAGTTGCCATGTACCCTGCAAAACACATGGCAACTGGCAGCTTTGGGTGTGGGAGAGGAGACGGGCGTGTGGGCGAGCTGATAAATGCCCACACACCAGCCCCTGTGCGTGAGTGAAAACTGACGTGTGGGCGAACTGCTAAACACCCACACACCGGTCCCTCCGTGTGGTGAAAACGGACGTGTGGGCGACCGGATGAATGCCCACCCACCAGCCCAGTCCTACGTGGCACCACAAACACGCCAAGATTCGTGCAACCATAAACGGACGTGGATCTACGTGTGTGGGCAAGATGCAAACGTCATCACGTGTGGGCTTTAGTATTTCCGAAAATATATTGTTGCAAATCAAACTGTGGTCAAACTACTCAAGAAATATTAGTGTTAATAAATAATTATTTTTAGTTTTTATGACTTTTGATCAAACTGTGGTCAAATTATGGTCAACTCTGGTCAAACTATGGTCAAATTATGGTCAAATCTGGTCAAACTGGGGACAAACTATGGTCAAACTACTTGAAATATTAGTGTTAATAAATAATTATTTTTAGTTTTTTTACTTTTGATCAAACTGTGGTCAAACTATGGTCAAATTTGGTCAAACTACTTATTCAAAAAATATTAGTGTTACTAAATAATTATTGTTTTCTAGAATAATAGAATAATAGTTTCAAACTCAAATGGTGCTTAATGCTCAAGTTCAACTTCTAAGGGTTCATAGAATTGACAGCTTAGTATTGTTAGGAGAATAACTAGTCCAGACTTGGAAACTAGGAGGAATAGAACTCGAAAGTTAAGCGTGCTCAGGCTGGAGTAGTGAGAGGATGGGTGACCGGCCGGGAAGTTAGACGATTTGGAATGGGTGGTTCATAATTGAGCAGTGATTAGAGATTAAATTGTCAAATAATTCAGAAATTTGAAAATAAAAAAAATTGAAAAAAATCATTTTTTTCAAAAAAACAAAATTTCAAAAAAGTCCTTTAGTCCCGGTTGGTGTTACCAACCGGGACTAAAGGTGGAGCTCCACACAGCGGCCACGTGGAGCTGTTTGGGCTTTAGTCTCGACCCTTTAGTCCCGGTTCCAGAACCGGGACTAAAGGTCCTCTAGAACCGGGACTATTGAACCGTTTTCTACTAGTGGCATAAGTATGTCATTTTCATTAACAATAGTCTCACCATCATTCCGTGCATCGTCGTCGTTTGGATCTACATCATCATCACCCAATGGTCTAGCGTCATCGTTTATGACCACATCATCGTCAGGTTGCTCTTGATAGAACACTCCCTCGTATGTCATGGGGTTAATGTTGTAGTAATCGTCTTCGTTCGGGTCCGGTAGCTTACCATGCGGCGACACCTTGAACACAACTTCCCTACCCTTTAGGTACTCTTTCTGGCATGGGTAAGGCAGATAATAAACTTGTGTAGCTTGGGTAGCCGCAATGAAGAGATTGGCTCCGGCATAGACGGTTGATGGTTTAACTTCGACCAAACCAATGGAAGGCGTATGTTTTACCCCCTCCCGCGGATCGAACGATCGGCATTTGAACCCAAGCAGACTTAGGGTTTCGCGCCCTTTTTGGAATGTAATCTCGTATATATTTTGTACCCTTCCGTAGTAGTCTACTGAATTTTGACCGGGGGTGTACACTCCGGTATTTATAGTTTTGGGATCATGCCGACTGTTCTGGTGCTCCTCTGCATGGAAGCGATACCCATTCACATCATACTTTTTACATGTCATGACGGCAGGGTCAAAACCCATGGAAACCCATCTCAATTCATCATCCATAGATATGTTCGGATCTTTTCCTTACAAGTATAATTGAAATTTATGGGTGCATTAGTTCGGTTAACTAATAAATGTTGTACTAGGTATTTAATAGGGGAATGTGGAAAATTTCTTTCTCCATGAACCATACAATTTTACGTCCAGGGTTTCCATGACAGGGAAGAGTAAGTGCCTCCGCCTCAGTAGGAGGATTCATTGCCGTCCATTCCTCTTGAACGAAATCACTACAAGAAGAAAAGCGGTGTTAGACTGGGACTAAGTGAACATAGAATATGATGTTGTGCAAGACATAAAAGGGTGTAGTGGTATTACCTCATCCACGCTTCCTCAACTTCCTTGATGTTGTGCAAGATATAGAACATGAGGTCCTCACACTCTTGTCGTGGCATGTTATAAGATTTCGAGGCCCCAGCCCTGCCACCTTGCCCGTTGAATAGATGGAGCTTGGGTTGATACTTGGGCTCTTCTATATTGTATCGAGGAATCTTATTATGCAGATGGGGAACGTGGTCTGGATAGTACGATGTCCTGAGGTCTGACACCTCCTCTAGGATAACTGCCTCAACTATGGAAGCCTCAATCTTAGCTTTGTTTCCACATTTCTGTTGGAGATGCTTGTTCTGTCTCTTAGGGCCATACTGCCAACGCTGCACAGGCTCCCCCAACAATACCTCGTTCGCGAGGTGCAGAATGAGATGTGGCATCGGAGTAAAGAAGCCTGACGGAAAGATCTTTTCTAGCTTGACTATCAACTCCGGTGCATTCTTATGCAATTGTTCAATCACGTCTTTACTTACTTCTTTAGCACAAAGCGTTGGGAAGAAATGGCTTTGCTCGGCAAGAACTCGCCAGACATGCTCGGGGACATAGCCTCGAACCATCACCGGCATTATCCGCTCAATCCATACATGGTAGTCATGACTCTTCAGGCCGGTCACTTTGCTCGTTGAAATATTGACTCCCTTACTTATATTCGATGCATAACCATCGGTTAACTTCAAAATGTGTTTTAGCCAGATAAGTACTTCCTTCTTTTCTGGTGGTTTAAGGACAAAGTCAGCATCTGGCTTGAACCAGTTTCTTTGACCGCCTGTGGGAGGCTTCATGATTAGACGTGGTCTATCACAAATTCTCTGTTGATCGGCCCTAGCTTTAACGTTATCCTTCGTCTTATCAGGAGTGTTGAGGATCGTGCGGAAAAGGGACTCTGCGACATTCTTTTCGGTGTGCATCACATCGATGTTGCAAGGAAGTTTGAGGTCCTTGAAATAGGGAAGCTTCGATAAGGGGGTAATGTGAGTCCAATTGTGCGTCTCACCATATCCCTCGAAGCTTTTGGCTTTGGCTTTGGCTTTGACTTTAGGCTTGAGAGGTTTTAGCTGAGCAAGAACATCTGCCCCCGAAAATGTTGGAATCTCGGTTACTTCACAACCCGACCTTTCGTGAAGTTCTTCTTGTCTTCCATGTCTGGATGGTCTGGAGGGAGGAACTGTCGATGCAGGTCAAAGGCTACATACTTGCCACCCTTACTCAGCCAAATCATTCGCAGAGCCTGCATGCCCACTGGGCATGGCATCTTCCCACTTGTACACGATCCGTAGAATAGAGCATAGCTGAGAAAGTCATGCATGCAATAGTGCAACCAAACTTTCATCAAGAAATTTCTCTGCAGATCCCGGTCGTATGTCAACCTCGGAAAGTACCAAGAATGGTGCAAATCATCCACCAGCGGATGCATAAACACACCCAATTGCTTCCTCAGGTATTCAAGCCCCAGAATGATGAGCGACAAGAACATGGTCTTGCATTGCGTTAGGGCACCGGGAGGGAGATTGAGCGGAATTACCAACACGGCCCAGCAGCTGTATGGATTGGACGACATACCGTATGGATTGAACCCATCACCTGATATGGCTATTCTTACATTCCCAGCCTCGGCTGCTTCCTCGGGGTATTCTTCATCGAACGACTTCCATGCTTCACCTTCCGATGGCTGTACGATTTTATTTGAATTGTACCTTATACCTTCCTTGTGCCACTTCATCATTTTGGCAGACTCCTCCGTGATGAAAATGCGCTGCAGTCTTTCTATGAAATGGAGATACCGAAGAACCTTAGCGGGGATGGCTAGCTGCCTTTTCTCACGATCCTCACCGACCACCTCAAGGTACCGAGACGAACCGCACTCCCTACAGTACTTGTCATCTGCATACTCGTGCCTAAACAAAAGGCAATTCTTCAGACAAACATCTATTTTCTCATAATACATAGAGAGTGCCTTCATGATTTTCGTTGTAGCGTACATGCATTTCGGCAGTTCATGACCCCCAGGGAGGCTCTTAGCCCATACTCCTAGTAATGCTTCGAAGCATTTCTTGCTACAGCCGTACTTATCCTTGACTGCAATCAGTTGCAAGATGGCATCCAGCTGAGATATTTTCGCACCCGCATAAAGAGGTTTCTTAGACGAGGCCAAGACCTCCAAGAAGGCCTTTGCGGTTGCCTCCGGCTCCTCCGGTTCATTCTCTGAAGGTGTCGCATGATACGTCTCCGTCGTATCTACTTTTCCAAACACTTTTGCCCTTGTTTTGGACTCTAACTTGTATGATTTGAATGGAACTAACCCGGACTGACGCTATTTTCAGCAGAATTGACATGATGTTGTTTTATGTGCAGAAAAAAGAAGTTCTCGGATAGTCCTGAAACTCCACGGAACGTCTTAGAATAAATAATAAAAAATCCTCGCCAAAGATGAAGACCAGGGGGCCCACACCCTGTCCACGAGGGTGGGGGCGCGCCCTCCCCCCTGGGCGCGCCCCCTACCTCGTGGGCCCCCTGGAGACCCTCCGACGCCAATTCCAACTCTATATATTGGGTTTCAGAGAGAAGAGTACATCGCGTTTTACGATGCGGAGCCGCCGCCAAGCCCTAAAACCTCTCGGGAGGGCTGATCTAGAGTCCGTTCGGGGCTCCGGAGAGGGGGATTCGTCGCCATCGTCATCATCAACCATCCTCCATCACCAATTTCATGATGCTCACGGCCGTACGTGAGTAATTCCATCGTAGGCTTGCTGGACGGTGATGGGTTGGATGAGATTTACCATGTAATCAAGTTAGTTTTGTTAGGGTTTGATCCCTAGTATCCACTATGTTCTGAGATTGATGTTGCTATGACTTTGCTATGCTTAATGCTTGTCACTAGGGCCTGAGTGCCATGATTTCAGATCTGAACCTATTATGTTTTCATGAATATATGTGTGTTCTTGATCCTATCTTGCAAGTCTATAGTCACCTATTATGTGTTATGATCCGACAAACCCGAAGTGACAATAATCGGGATACTTCTCGGTGATGACCATAGTTTGAGGAGTTCATGTATTCACTATGTGCTAATGCTTTGTTCCGGTTCTCTATTAAAAGGAGGCCTTAATATCCCTTAGTTTCCATTAGGACCCCGCTGCCACGGGAGGGTAGGACAAAAGATGTCATGCAAGTTCTTTTCCATAAGCACGTATGACTATATACGTAATACATGCCTACATTACATTGATGAATTGGAGCTAGTTCTGTGTCACCCTATGTTATGACTGTTACATGATGAACCGCATCCGGCATAATTATCCATCACTGATCCGATGCCTACGAGCTTTCCATCTACTGGTTTACGCCTATTTACTTTCCCGTTGCTATTGTTACAATCACTACAAAATACCAAAAATATTACTTTCGCTTTCATTACTCTTTTGTTACCGTTACCACTACTATCATACTACTTTGCTACTAAATACTTTGCTGCAGATATTAAGTTATCCAGGTGTGGCTGAATTGACAACTCAGTTGCTAACACTTGAGAATATTCTTTGGCTCCCCTTGTGTCCAATCAATAAATTTGGGTTGAATACTCTACCCTCGAAAACTGTTGCGATCCCCTATACTTGTGGGTTATCAAGACCTTTTTCTGGCGTCGTTGCCGGGGAGCATAGCTCTATTCTTTGAGTCACTTGGGATTTATATTTGCTGGACACTATGAAGAATTTGAAAGACGCTAAGGCAAAGATTTATCCCTCAACTACGAGGGGAGGTAAGGAACTGCCATCTAGCTCTGCACTTGATTCACCTTCTGTTATGAGTAAGCTTGCGACACCTAAACCTGCTTCTGCTATTCGTTCTGATATGTCGCATGATATTGATGATGCCACTTCTGCTATGCATGATACTTATGATGAAACTACTTCTATGCCTGATACTACTGTGCCACTTAGTGAATTTCTTGAGGAACAAATTGCTAGGGCTAGAGAGAAAGAAATTATTGAAACTGATTATATTGATGAAAGTGATGATGAAGATATGCCTGTTATTCCTGAAGGTTATCTTTTTGATAACGAATCTTCTTTAGCTATTCTAGCTTGCAGAGATAGATATGAACTCAAGAGGTTATTAATTAAATGGAGTAAAGAATCTCTTAGAGATAGAATTAAACCTGACCCTGCTTTTGCTACTTCACCTATTTGTGTTCCCGATAAGGATTATGAATTCTCTGTTGATCCTGATATAATTACTTTGGTTGAATCTGATCCTTTTCATGGTTATGAATCTAAAACTGTTGTGGCACATCTTACTAAATTAAATGATATAGCCACCCTGTTCACTAATGATGAGAGATCTGCTACTTTTATATCCTTAAAATATTTCCGTTCCCATTAACGGGTGATGCTAAGATATGGTTTAATTCTCTAGATCCTGGTTGTGTGCGTAGTCCCCATGATATGATTTATTACTTTTCTGCTAAATATTTCCCTGCTCATAAGAAACAAGCTGCTTTAAAGGAAATATACAACTTCGTGCAACTTGAAGAAGAGAGTCTCCCACAAGCTTGGGGGAGGCTTCTCAAGTTACTTAATGCTTTGCCTGACCATCCTCTTAAGAAAAATGAAATACTTGATATCTTTTATAATGGACTAACCGATGCTTCCAGAGATTACCTGGATAGTTGTGCTGGTTCTCTTTTGAGGGAAAGAACACCAGATGAAGCTGAAGTTCTATTAAATAATATGTTGACAAATGAAAATAATTGGACACTTCCTGAGCCAGCTCCTGAGCCAATTCCTGAGCCTAGTCCTAAACCAACTCCGAAGAAGAGAGGTGTTCTATTTCTCAGTCCGGAAGATATGCAAGAGGCAAAGAAATCTATGAAAGAAAAAGGTATTAAAGCTGAAGATGTTAAGAATTTACCTCCTATTGAAGAAATACATGGTCTTAATTTACCGCCTGTTGAAGAAACATATGATCTTGATCCATTACCTATTGAAGAACCCCCTGATCCCGATAACCCGACATAGGTAGTAAAGGTAAATTATCTTTATAGATATGATAGAGCTGAAGTCCCTCGTACTAAAATTGCTAGTCAGTGCTTGGATGAGTTTGATAACTTTATGTTTGAGCAAGAAGACTTCAATGCTTATTTTGGTAGACAGTTGAAACAAACCTCCTATATGATTAAACACTTGGGTGATTATATGGCTAATGTTAGATGTGAACTTAAACTCATTAGCAAACATGCTTCTATGGTTACCACTCAAGTAGAACAAGTACTTAAGGCTCAAAATGATTTGCTCAGTGAAATGAATAGTAAGAAAAATGATTATGCTGTTAGAGTGGCTACTAGAACTGGTAGAATGACTCAGGAACCTTTGAAAGGACATGCGGTGCCCCCATGTGTGGTTTTGGTAATTGATGACATTCTCTATGGACTAATGGTTGCATTGAGTTATATTTGAAGAATTTGTCCATAGGCATTTCTTGAAGTCCATGTGTTGGTTTCAAGGAGTTTATGTGTTTGACCAAGGTGGTATTAAGGAATTATCCAAAGATTGGTCATGTGAGTGTTGAGCTTATTGCAAGCATGTCTTGAAGAAGAAGATTGTGTGATCCTTCATGTTTACCTTCAAGACATCATCCAAACGAAGAGAGTTGGAAAGGTTCAAGGTTGATCAAGACTAAGTCAAGAGTGAATCAAGTTGATCAACTCACAAATGGTAGAAGATGTACCGAGAGGGATCAAGTGATCCCATGGTATGGTAAGCATTGTCCTTTACGCTTTGTGTGCTAACCCATGGTCTTCGTGAGAGTTCTTTGTGGGGTTAGGTTGCGGTGTGCAAGTTCAAGTGATGCATCACGAAGAGATCAAGTGCTTGAAGCTTGCCGTCCATTGTGGTGACAATGGACTTGTGAAGATGTGCGGAAGAGTGGCTCACCCATAGTGGAGTATGGGGGAGCAATCAACTAGTCTTCTTCGAGCCAACGCAATCAAGAAAGGTGGTCCCACTTGAGGGAGTCAAGATCGTCATCATCTAGCTCAAGTGGACCATGTGCAAGGCAAAGGTTTGCCCTTGATAGGTTTTCTATTTTACCGGTCTCATGGTAGTTGTGGAAGACCGGGTTATAGGATCGATAGCCGTACTATCAAGGGGGGCTCT
>LR880967.1:1009182775-1009202139 GCA_904067115.1 Aegilops sharonensis | reverse complement strand
CTTTACTTATGCACTTTACTCTGTGATAGCCATATTGTTCTTTGTCATATATCTTGCTATCACATAGTTGCTTATCTTGCTTAGCATAAGTTGTTGGTGCACATAGGTGAGCCTAGTTGTTGTAGGTTTTGTGCTTGACAAATTAACCGTTAGGTTTATTCCGCATTTGTTCAAGCCTAAACCGTAATTATTTTAAAGCGCCTATTCACCCCCCCCCCCCTCTAGGCGACATCCTCGATCTTTCAACCTTTGTATCCTGAAGGCCACCCGAAGAGAATTGAGCAAGATTCTCAGAGAAATAATACTGATATACCTAGTCCTTCTAAAAATAAGAAAAAGAAAAATGATAGGACTTTGAAAACTTCTAGCGAACCTATTGCTGAACCATCTGAGAATCCAAATGATATATCTATTTCTGATGCTGAAACACAATCTGGTAATGAACATGAACCTAGAGAAAATAATAATGATGATGTTCATGATGATGCTCAACCTAGTAATGATAATGATGTAGAAGTTGAACCTGTTGTTGATCTTGATAACCCACAATCAAAGAATCAACGTTATGATAAGAGAGACTTTGTTGCTAGGAAACATGGTAAAGAAAGAGAACCATGGGTTCAGAAACCCATGCCTTTTCCTCCCAAACCATCCAAGAAAAAGGATGATAAGGATTTTGAGCGCTTTGCTGAAATGATTAGACCTATCTTTTTGCGTATGCGATTAACTGATGTGCTCAAAACAAATCCTTATGCTAAGTATATGAAGGATATCATTACCAATAAGAGAAAGATACCGGAAACCGAAATTTCCACCATGCTTGCTAATTATACTTTTAAGGGTGGAATACCAAAGAAACTTGGAGATCCAGGAGTACCTACTATACCATGCTCCATTAAAAGAAACTATGTTAAACTGCTTTATGTGATCTTGGAGCCGGTGTTAGCGTTATGCCTCTCTCTTTATACCGTAGACTTGATTTGAATAAGTTGACACCTACTGAAATATCTTTGCAAATGGTCGAAAAATCAACTGCTATACCTGTCGGTATTTGTGAGGATGTGCCTGTGTTGGTTGCAAACGTTACTATTTTAACGGACTTTGTTATTCTTGATATTCCCGAGGACGATAGTATGTCTATTATTCTTGCAAGACCTTTTCTGAATACTGCAGGTGCTGTTATTGATTGCAACAAAGGCAATGTCACTTTTCATGTTAATGGTAATGAACATACGGTATACTTTCCGAGGAAACAACCTCAAGTCCACAGTATCAATTCTATTGCAAAAATTCCATCTATTATTTTTGGAGGTTTTGAATTTCCACTTCCTACTGTCAAGAAGAAATATGATATACTTATTATAGGGGATGTGCATATCCCCGTTGAGGTAACATAGTGTTATTCGAAATTTCTCAGGTTCCATGTTAATCGAAATGAGTTTGTTAACAAGACCTGATCAACCTTGTTAGCGGATTCCTTTTGATGATCATGAGACGGATGAAACTAGAAGGCACGACCTTCTGTACCCTCTTTATACTTTCTGTTATTTAGTTGAAATAAAGTAAAAATAGTATTTATCTGTCTATTTCCTGATTTATCCGTGCAATATAAAAATATCCCGAAAATAAAAGTCCTCAGAATGCCATGCCAATTTAATATGATTTTTTAGAGAATATTTGAGGATTTACTGTGCAAATATTACCGCGGGGGGGAGCTGCCACCTGACCACGAGGGTGGAGGGCGCGCCCTACCCCCCAGGGCGTGCCCCCTGCCTCGTAGGCCCACGGTGGCGCTCCTCCACTTATTCCTGCACCCATCTTCTTCTTCTTCCTCCCACAAACACGAAAAACCAACTCAAGCATGAGTTCCAGCCCCGTTGCTGTGATTTTCGATCTCCTTGCTCAAATCATCTCTCACAAAACTGCTTGGCGAGATTGTTCCTTGGTATGTGACTCCTCCATTGGTCCAATTAGTTTTTGTTCTAGTGCTTTATTCACTGCAAATTTGTGCTAATAGGTGACCATGTTCTTGAGCTTGCATGTCAAATTTATATGGTTCCAAGTAGTTCTAATGCTTGATAAAGGCTCTAGGCACTTGTAGGATTAGTTGCTATCAATTTTATTGAAGTTGGTTCACTTTTGTTTGAAGTTACTAAAAATTTCAGAAATTTTTCAGAGAAAACAATATGCTTAGGAAGATGTTCCAAGGTGGCTCTTCAAGGAAGCAAGGCCCCAGGCTTGCTATGCGTGATGCTGACGAGGAACCACCAAGAGACGCTCTAGTGCGGCCTTGTGAGTGGCCTTCGGAAAATTTTATGGATCGTGCGGGAATAAAAGAAGAATTTAACGCATATTTGCGTAACGCTAATCTGGTGGACTTTGAGGCAGACAATTGCCCACAGTATCATGATCTCACTAGCTCATTTGTGAGGAGGTTTGAGTTTTCATCTTCGCGTAATTCCCCTTCTGTGATGTTGATCTTTATGATAAATCTTATACCATGGACTTAGAGGATTTTACTGCTGCTTGCAAACTCCCACAATGGGGTAGTACTGTTGATCCCCGTAAATCTGAATTTATAGAATTTCTTGCTAGTATAACTGTAGGGGAATCTAGAGATATAACGCAAGCCACCATAGGGAGCATTCACTTTCCTGCTATACATTATTTTGCTCTCTTCATCGGTAGGTGCATAAATGCTAAGGATGAAGCATGTCACATGTGTGTCCCTGATCTCAGTATTCTCAGAAGTGCTGTGTTAGGAGACCAATCTTATCATTATGAGAGCCATTGTAGCTCGTAGGTTGCATCATAATAGATATAATGGAGATTTCTTTGGAGGAATTTATGCAACCCGCTTAGCTAATTTTCTTGAGATAGATATTCGTGAGGGTGATATGGAGTTGCCCCCTACTTATTTAGATTTTGATTCTATGGTCCACCACCAGTTTGTCGAGAGGACTGAATCACCTCTCCAGTATCGACTAATCTTTAACAAACGGCATGTTGTCCGTATTACTCTTCCTGCCCCTGCCTTCTTTGATATTCAGACAAAAGGAAGATATGTTATTACCAGAGAGGAGGCAGATGAGTACGAGAGGAGAGCGGAGGCGGCTCAACGCCACGCTGCATCTCAGGAGGCGGTAGCCGCTGCATCGCAGTACGACCCCAGCTACACATACGGGTATTAGCCAGGCTATCCCTGGCAATAGACCAACTTAGGCCAAAAGCCTAAGCTTGGGGGAATACGTATTTCTCACCAACATTACATTTATGTTCACACACACTCATTGCTAGATGTCGGTGCTCATAGTCTTTCACTGTAATATCCATGCTAGTTTATTTTCTTTTTCCTGCTTTCTTCTTGTGTGTTTGTTAAACTTTAAGAAAACAACAAAAAATTAGTGTAGCATCTAGTTAGTTTACTTTTCCTGCTGTAGTAGTAATAATTAAAAAGGAAACCCAAAAATATTTCCTTTTCTTCTTTTACTTGTTGGGAGCTTTCCTGTGTAAATAGTTTTTATTTCTTTTCTTTTCTTTGGGGGTCGATAGGAGAAGACCATGATTAAACTGTTGAAATGGCTCTTATATGCATTATTGTTGATTTAACCAAGAGCCCATATTGCCTTGTCTTCTCCTGTTTATTGAATGCTCGCAGATTCCACTTAGTCCAATGCACGTGCACTCTTATTATTCACATCGTTCGGTCGTGCAAGTGAAAGGCAATAATGATTATATATGATGGACTGACTGAGATGGGAAAAGCTGGTATGAACTCGACCTCTTTTGTTTTTGTAAATATGATGAGTTGATTGTTCTTGATTCAACTTATTATGAATAAACATGTTTGCAATGACAATTAGAGATCATAGTTGCTTATGCCATGCTTGATTAGCTATGAGTTATAATGGTTTACCTTGTGTGCCAACATGCTATTAGAATGATTGTGATGTGGTATGATGGGATGGTATCCTCCTTTAAATGAATTGAGTGACTCGACTTGGCACATGTTCACGCATGTAGTTGAAAACAAATCAACACAGCCTTCACGATATTTATGTTCATGGTGGATTATATCCTACTCATGCTTGCATCCAATGTTTATTAATTTTAATGCATGTCCATAACTGTTGTCGCTCTCCAGTTGGTCGCTTCCCAGTCTTTTGCTAGCCTTCACTTGTACTAAGCGGGAATACTGCTTGTGCATCCAAACTCCTTAAACCCCAAAGTTATGCCATATGAGTCCACTATACCTTCCTATATGCGGTACTTACCTGCCGTTCCAAGTAAATTTGTATGTGCCAAACTCTAAACCTTCAAATAAACATTCTGTTTTGTATGCTCGAATAGCTCATGTATCAACTAGTGCTGCCCTTATCTTCCGTGTTAGGCGGGTTATTCTCAAGAGGAGTGGACTCCGCTCCTCACTCACGAGAAAATGGCTGGTCACCGGGATGCCCAGTCCCATGCTTTATGCAAACTAAATCAAAATAACTGCAAACAAAACTCCCCCTGGGACCTGTTGATTGTTGGAGGCACTCGTTGTTTCGAGCAAGCCGTGGATTGATGCTTGTTGGTGGAGGGGGAGTATAAACTTTATTACCATTCTGTTTGGGAACCGCCTATAATCTGTTTAGCATGGAAGATATCGTCATCTCTTAGTTTTTATGTTGACAATGAAAGTATGCCGCTCAAAATATTATTCAATCTCTGTTTTAAAAACCGAGCTCTGGCACCTCTACAAATCCCTGCTTCCCTCTGCGAAGGGCCTATCTATTTACTTTTATGCTGAGTCATCACCCTCTTATTAAAAAGCACCCGCTGGAGAGCACCGCTGTCATTTGCATGCATTACTATTAATTTATATTGGGTATGACTATGACTGGATCTCTTTTACCATGAATTACAATGTCTAGTCAGTCCTTGATCTTTAAAGGTGCTCTACATTTATGTTTTGCGGTCTCAGAAAGGGCTAGCGAGATACCATCTTGTTATATCATGTTGTGATTATTTTGAGAAAGTGTTGTCATCCGAGTTTTATTATTATGGCTCGTTAGCTGATTATGCCATTGATATGAGTAATCATGAGACCTGAGAATTATTGCAAACGTGGTTAGTTCTAATCTTTGCTAAAAACTTGAATGCTGGCTTGACATATTTACAACAACAAGAGCAAACAGAGTTTGTAAAAGTTTTTCTTTTCTTCCTTTCAGTTTGTCAACTGAATTGCCTGAGGACAAGCAAGGGTTCAAGCTTGGGGGAGTTGATACGTCTCCGTCATATCTACTTTTCCAAACACTTTTGCCCTTGTTTTGGACTCTAACTGGTATGATTTGAATGGAACTAACCCGGACTGACGGTGTTTTCATCAGAATTACCATGATGTTGTTTTATGTGCAGAAAACAAAAGTTCTCGAAAAGTCCTGAAACTCCACGGAATGTCTTAGAATAAATAATAAAAAATCCTCGCCAAAGATGAAGACCAGGGGGCCCACACCCCGTCCACGAGGGTGGGGGGCGCGCCCTCCCCCCCTGGGCGCCCCCTACCTCGTGGGCCCCCTGGAGACCCTCCGACGCCAATTCCAACTCTATATATTGGGTTTTAGAGAGAAAAAAATAGGAGAGAAGAGTTCATCGCGTTTTACGATAGGGAGCCGCCGCCAAGCCCTAAAACCTCTCGGGAGGGCTGATCTGGAGTCCGTTCGGGTCTCCGGAGAGGGGGATTCGTCGCCATCGTCATCATCAACCATCCTCCGTCACCAATTTCATGATGCTCACCGCCGTACGTGAGTAATTCCATCGTAGGCTTGCTGGACGGTGATGGGTTGGATGAGATTTACCATGTAATCGAGTTAGTTTTGTTAGGGTTTGATCCCTAGTATCCATCGTAGGTTTGATCCCTAGTATCCACTATGTTAAAAAAAACTATGTTCTGAGATTGATGTTGCTATGACTTTGCTATGCTTAATGCTTATCACTAGGGCCCGAGTGCCATGATTTCAGATCTGAACCTATTATGTTTGCATGAATATATGTGTGTTCTTGATCCTATCTTGCAAGTCTATAGTGACCTATTATGTGTTATGATCCGACAACCCCGAAGTGACAATAATCGGGATACTTCTCGGTGATGACCATAGTTTGAGGAGTTCATGTATTCACTATGTGCTAATGCTTTGTTCCGGTTCTCTATTAAAAGGAGGCCTTAATATCCCTTAGTTTCCATTAGGACCCCGCTGCCACGGGAGGGTAGGACAAAAGATGTCATGCAAGTTCTTTTCCATAAGCACGTATGACTATATACGGAATACATGCCTACATTACATTGATGAATTGGAGCTAGTTCTGTGTCACCCTATGTTATGACTGTTACATGATGAACCGCATCCGGCATAATTATCCATCACAGATCCGATGCCTACGAGCTTTCCATCTACTTGTTTACGCTTATTTACTTTCCCGTTGCTATTGTTACAATCACTACAAAATACCAAAAATATTACTTTCGCTTTCATTACTCTTTTGTTACCGTTACCACTACTATCATACTACTTTGCTACTAAATACTTTGCTGCAGATATTAAGTTATCCAGGTGTGGCTGAATTGACAACTCAGTTGCTAACACTTGAGAATATTCTTTGGCTCCCCTTGTGTCGAATCAATAAATTTGGGTTGAATACTATACCCTCGAAAACTGTTGCGATCCCCTATACTTGTGGGTTATCATCGCATTGTCGTTTTTGTAGCAATGACATCATCTAGCATGTCCCTTACCCCATCGTCCGCGTAACCATCGATGCGTTGTCGCATCACCTCCTCTGTACCACAGTCCTGGTCGGCTAAGTTTATCAGCGGCATCTCAAAGTTTGGCATATATCCTTGCGTGCGAAGGTGGTCAGTCATGTCCTTCTGATTTCTACGGTGACGTCTGGCACATCTCGCACAGGGAATTGTGGGATAATTCTCATTGGACTACGGAATATCTCCTTCAAATAAACATCGGTTTTTGCGATCCACTCTGATGTTACTCGATTCCGACGGATAAAACCACTGTACATCCACTAATTATCTGCCATCTTCTGCTTTATTGGGAGCCACAAACAAAATTAAGGATTCATTTAAATTAATCACATCGAATTTTCATTTTCTACCATGTTGAAACCACCTACATCTCTAATAGGTAAAGATCGGTCCTAATCCCTCGAGGATGTGTAGATTGAGTATGTTCTCCATGCTCTACCCCATTCCGAGACAAAATTTCGGCAACACCTCCCGCTGTTCTCCAGATACATGTCTCGGCTAATAGCCAAGCGAATGTGCTCCGGAGAACAACGGGAGGTGATCTCTGCCAGAACTACGTCGGTATTTCCCCAAAGAGGAAGGGATGATGCAGTATAGGGAGGGTAGGTATTTCCCTCAGTGATGAGACCAAGGTTATCGAACCAGTAGGAGAACCTCCTCACACCACGTAAATAGCACCTGCACACAAATAACAAATACTCGCAACCCGACGTGTTAAAGGGGTTGTTAATCTCTTCCGGGTACGGCGCCTCAAGATAGGCAAATAAAGTGAGGTAAAATGTG
Source organism: Aegilops sharonensis (assembly GCA_904067115.1). NCBI lineage: Eukaryota > Viridiplantae > Streptophyta > Magnoliopsida > Poales > Poaceae > Aegilops > Aegilops sharonensis. The sequence continues at coordinate 1,009,194,554 of LR880967.1, read as the reverse complement.
TAGATAGGATAAATAGGTCGCGGAACAAATAAATTGCAGCAAGGTATTTTTGTATTTTTGGTTTAATAGATCTGAAAATAAATGCAAGAGAAAATAGATCGCAAAGGCAAATATGATGAAAAGAGACCTGGGGGCCGTAGGTTTCACTAGTGGCTTCTCTCGAGAAAAAAAGCAAACGGTGGGAAAAAAATTACTGTTGGGCAATTGATAGAACTTCAAATAATCATGACGATATCTAGGCAATGATCATTATATAGGCATCACGTCCAAGATTAGTAGACCGACTCCTGCTTGCATCAACTACTATTACTCCACACATCAACCGCTATCCAGCATGCATCTAGTGTATTAAGTTCGTGAGAAAATGGAGTAATGCAATAAGAATGATGACATGATGTAGACAAGATTCGTTTATCTATTGCGGAGATATAGATCTCATCTTATTATCCTTAGTAGCAATGATACATACGTGTCGGTTCCCTTTATTCGCTAGGATTAAGCACCGTAAGATCGAACCCACTACAAAAGCACCTCTTCCCATTGCAAGATAAATAGATCAAGTTGGCCAAACAAATACGAGGCTATAAGCAATCATGCATATAAGAGATCAAAGAAGACTCAAATAACTTTCATGGATAAAAACATAGATCTGATCATAAACTCAAAGTTCATCGGATCCCAACAAACACACCGCAAAAAGACTTACATCATATGGATCTCCAACAGACCATTGTATTGATAATCAAGAGAGAGAGAGAGAGAGAGAGAGAGAGAGAGAGAGAGAGAGAGAGAGAGAGGAAGCCATCTAGCTACTAACTACGGACCCGAAGGTCTACAAAGAACTACTCACACATCATAGGAAAGCCACCAATGGAAGTGGTGAACCCCTCCATGACGGTGTCTAGATTGGATCTGGTGGTTCTAGACTCTGCGGCGGCTAGAATTGTTTTTTGTCGACTCCCCTAGGGTTTCTGGAATATTGAGGTATTTATAGAGCGAAGAGGCAGTTCAGGGGGCACCCGAGGTGGGCAGCATCCACCAGGGCGCGCCTGGGCCTCCTGGCGTGCCCTGGTGGGTGCTGCTCCCCTCGAGCAGCCCGCCAGGTGCTTCCTTGGCCCACTGGCTTTCTTCTGGCCCAAAAAATCCTCCAGGAGTTTCATTCCGTTTGGACTCCGTTTGATATTGATTTCCCGCAATGTAAAAAACATGCAGAAAACAGCAACTGGCACTGGGCACTATGTCAATAGGTTAGTACCAAAAAATGATATAAAATGACTATAAAAGGATTCTAAAACATCCAGGAATGATAATATAACATCATGGAACAATCAAAAATTATAGATACATTGAAGACGTATCAGGAGGCACCACCGAAATCCTGTCTCGGGACGGGGTAGAGCATGGAGAAACATACCCAATCTACACATACTCGGACTGTCCGTGGAAAACGCTGGACAATCTGAAAGAGTTGCGGTGATAAATATGCAATTGAATGCATATTTATCGATGCAACCCTTTCGGATGGGAGACGCCTAGTTTACGCGACTTGACTTGAGAATGAAATCCAGAGACTTGATTCGTAGCTCACCCTCGGCTGTAGAGGAAGTAGTCGAACAACGGAGGGACAATCGGGGACCAACAGCTCCTACCATGATCACTCCACCGAGATGGAACACCACAAAACCTGCACCGCGACAAAAATTAAGAACACCACAATATCATCATCCTCATCATCATCATCTAGCAATCACCAAAGCATAAAAAAATCATCATCATCATCATTTATCATCATCTAACAATCAACATCAACTATCATCTCTTCCGCAAAAAAATCATCATCTATCATCATCATCATCTAAAAATTATCAAGGGACAAAAAAATCATCATCATCTATCATCAACATCATCATCTATCATCATCAACATCGTCATCTATCATCTATCATCTAACTATCATAATAATTTTTTTATACATAAGAACATCATCATCATCTAACTATCATCATACATAATGCATCCATCCATCTAATTACATAACTATGAACAACAACTAAATTAGCAATAACATTGCTACAGAGAGGGAGGGAGCTCACAGTGGGGGAGGGCCGGCTCGGGGGGGGGGGGGGGGCCCCAGCGCAGTCATGGTCGATGGATGTCCGGAGCAGGCGGCGGAGGGCCGGCGCAGGGGAGGGTTTGCCGCGTGCGTGGCGGGGGCGAAGGCCGGCCGGCCCGAGTGTGGCCGGGCACGGGGCGGCCTAAGCGGGTGCCGGGGCGGCCGGGCCGGGCGGGGGAGACCGAGGGCGGCACTACGGCGGCCGGGACGGGGCTGCTGGCCAGGACGGGGGGGGGGATGGGGCGGCGACGGGGGAGAAGGGGGCGGCGGTGGTGGGGCGAAAAGGGACGCCGGCGGGGGGGGGGGGGCCGGGGGGGGGGGGGGGGCCCCAGCGCAGTCATGGTCGATGGATGTCCGGAGCAGGCGGCGGAGGGCCGGCGCAGGGGAGGGTTTGCCGCGTGCGTGGCGGGGGCGAAGGCCGGCCGGCCCGAGTGTGGCCGGGCACGGGGCGGCCTAAGCGGGTGCCGGGGCGGCCGGGCCGGGCGGGGGAGACCGAGGGCGGCACTACGGCGGCCGGGACGGGGCTGCTGGCCAGGACGGGGGGGGGGATGGGGCGGCGACGGGGGAGAAGGGGGCGGCGGTGGTGGGGCGAAAAGGGACGCCGGCGGGGGGGGGGGGGCCGGGGGGGGGGGGGGGGCCGGGGGGGGGGGGGGGGCCGGGGGGGGGGGGGGGGCCGGGGGGGGGGGGGGGGCCGGGGGGGGGGGGGGGGCGAGGTGCGGTGCGGGTGAAGCCGAAGGGAGCGAGCGGCGGCGTGGCAGAATGGGGCGGAGCGGGTGGAGCCGAAGGGAGCGAGCGGCGGCATGGCAGAAGGGGGCGACGGCGGTGAGGCAGCAGGGAGGGAGCGAGCGGCGGCGCATGTTGATAGAGAATGAGAGGTCGGGGAGGGGGTGGGGCGCCCGATAAGATAAGGGCATGGCTATGCCGAGCCATTGGCATAGCCCTGGCCTTATCCGGTAGGGCCACGTGGCCACCTGTGCCGACGGCCAAGCCGTAGGCGTAGGTTTTTTCATTTTTTATTTTTATTTACATTAACTTTAATTTATTTTTTAAATGTGCTACATTTTTAATGTATCCACAATCCTTCCTCCCATCCGAAGACCCAGTGCGATATTTTTGTGGCATAGACGCCCCCCCTACTGGAATAAACCCTAGCCAACGCGCATGATTCACCATTGAAGTGATGGCCGCACTGCCATCTGTGGAGGAGGGCCACACCCCGGAGCCTCATTTTCGAACGTCTGAGCTCATCGACTGGACTAACCCTAGCCTGACACGCACGATCCACCCCTCCAAGTGACGGTGGTAGTGTCGTCCGTGGAGGGGGGCCACCCCAGGTACCCAGGCCCGGCTAACCCTGACACAGACGACCATTGGAACTAGCCCTTTGACTTTCACACATGCATGAGGATCCGTGCGATGTTTCGATTGCATAGCTAGACCCGAAGGCCACCGGACCGGACTAAACCCTAGTCCAAATAACCAGATGATCTAGCCCTTTGACTTTCGCCGGACGGGCTTTGACCAGTGGACTCTTCCACCTAGTTGCGATACGTCAGCCTATAGCAATATCATCGAATAGGGTCTGGACCCAACCAGCCATTAGATTCACTCTGGCTCGACCCAACGCGCACGATTCCCCCCTCCAAGTGACGACGGCACTGCCGTCCGTGGAGGGGGCCACACCCAGGAGCCCAAGAAGGGCATCTACACTTGCCACAACACTTCCACACATGCATGAAGACTCGTACGATGTTTCAGTGCCATAGCTCCACCCCGAAGGCCACCTCGAATCCTAGTTGACCAGGAGATCTAGCCCTTTGACTATCGCCGGACGGGCTTTGACCAGTGGACTCTTCCACCTGGTAGCGATAGGTCAGCCCATAGGAATATCCCCGAACACGGTCTGGACCCAACCCACCACTAGATTCCCTCCGGTTCTACCGTACCCGCACGATTCCCCCTCCAAGTGACGGCGGCACTGCCATCCGTGGAAGGGGGGCTAACCAAGGAGCCCCAAGAAGGGCGTCTACGCATGCCACATCACTTTCACACATGCATCGGGACCCATGCGATGTTTCGGTGGCATAGCTACACCCCGAAGGCCACCCCGAATCCTAGTTGGCCAGCAGATCTAGCCTTTTGACTATCTCCGAACGGGCTTTGACCAGTGGACTCTTTCACCTGGTTGTGGTAGGTCAGCCCATAGCAACATCCCCGAACAGGGTCTGGACCCAACCCGCCACTAGATTCCCTCCATTTCTACACGACGCGCATGACTCCCCCCTCCAAGTGACGGTGGCACTGCCGTCCATGGAGGGGAGCCACACCCAGGAGCTAAGAAGGGCATCTACGCGTGCCACAACACTATCACACATGCATGAGGACCTGTGCGATGTTTCGTTGGCATAACTACACCCCGAAGGCAACCAGACCGAACTAAACCCTAGTCTAGTTGATCAGATGATCTAGCCCCCCCCCCCACCTTCTCCTATCATGAGCACTTGATCAACAACGCCAAGAAGGAGTATCAACAGAGCCTCTCCTCCTAGCCTCTCCTCCTCCTAGCGCCGGTGGCCACTCCGGCCCCGGCGGCCACCACCTTTTCCTCACCAGTGACCACTCCGGCCCCGGTGCCCACCCTCCTACGGCTAGATGGCTCCCTTTGCCCTCAACTTTGACCGTGGCAAGAAGTTTCAAGCGGATATGAGGACCAAGTTTGGGCACCTGGTGGTTTTCTCTCTGGGCTTTCGTCAAAGGGAATTCACCCTGGTGGTTTATTTCAGCAGAGCATCTTTCAAACTTGATGCACACACAGTTAGTGTTTCTCTCAATGCAATGTTCGGGGGCTATGCTCAAGGTTTTCGAGTTCGTCTTTTAAGGGATAGATCTTACAAGTTCTCTGTTGCTTCCAAGTCAGTTGGGTTTGAGATCTATAATGTCGGTAGAATTGTTGAGAAGGATTTTGGGATGGTTTTTAGTCTTTGGAATTTTGGGGGACCTAGTTGGAGAAGAGAAGAAGTTGTCTATTATGCTGAGCTTGAGAAAGAATGGACACTTGTGGGTAGAAATGGTAGAGTGGTGGTGCAAAACTCCGGTGATCGCCGGAGCTACGCCACCGTTGCCAGAGAGGGAAGATCAGTTTTTGAGAGATTATCGGGCCCTATTCATGTCGGTAATAATCAAGACTTAATTAGCTCTTCATCTCGGTCAGCACCTGTGCAATCAAGCCCCCAAATTGAGCCACATGTGGTTCAACGTACGCATTTTGCGTCGCACGTAATGTGCCATGCATGCGGGGCCAACGGTCACTTGGCCCGTTTTTGCACTAAGCCGAATTTGCATGGGCTGTGGCCTTTTATGAAATTTGGCTCGTTCCCGAGCCCACCAGGGGAGGAATGGGCCGTTGAGGAGGTGGAGGCCTGGTTCCGCTGTGCTGGGCTTGCACCACACATTAGGCAGGTTACTTCTTTTCCGGAGCTGGTCAAGGATCTTTTTCCAAATTTCCAACCGAGATCGACGCCTACCTCCTCGCATTCCACTCCACTTACCAACTCTGCTTCCACCTCTGCTCCTGCCTCGACAAGCTTGCCTGCGCAGTGTTCCTCGCCGGAGCAGGCATTGGTGGTTTCCTCGTCAGAGTTGACCACGATGGCCAACATCCCAATCGATCCTCTTCCCTTTGTTCCGCACGGGTTCCAGATACAGGAGGTGGAAGGAAGAACTGGGGTTTGCAGAGCTATCTTACCGCACCATCCAAGAAGGCATGAAGATTGTGCGATTGCTTCTATCCATCCGCACCCCAATGAGGTATTTTTCCCCAATGTCCGTGAGGTCCTAGAGGAATTTCTGCAAGGAGTGGAACAAGTAGGGTTTAGGGAAATCCAACCCTACCCTTTTGGTGAGGCGTATGTTCAGTTTGCGCATGTTCGTGATCGTGATAGGCTGATACGACAGAGTCCGCATACTTTCGGAGATGTTTTTATCTCTTTCTCTAAGCACAACGAGGGCAGAAACTGGCGTCACGTGCATTTCAATAGGACCTGTTGGCTGCTGTTCGTGGGGGTCCCTTTTGATTTATGTAACACAGAGGATGTGGCCAAAAGCAATCTCCAAGTGGGGCAGAATCATCAGTTGGGAAAGAGAGGATGCATTGAGAGGCAAGATTCTGGTAAAAGCTAGAGTTACTGATCTTATTGATATCCATAAAAGCATCAGGTGGTCAGAGGGGGGACAATTTGAAGAGGAGTCATGGACTAGTTCTGTGGAGGTTTTGCTTGAGGAAATGTTGGGTGGAGGGTCTGCAGATGAAGACCCAGTTCCACCTGATGGTGTTGACCCACATCTAGTTCCCCAGCATGCAAATGATTTCCCTGGTTTCCAGCCATTGCCTGTGCACAATATTCATGCACAGAATGAAGATTGGGATGCTTGGGAAGAGCATCAGGAGCAGGAGCAGCACTGGCTTTCCCTCAACCAAACCCAGAGTTTCCACTACAACAGCAAGTGGAAATTCCAGTGGCACCTGAGGATGGGGCTGCTAATAGCAGCATCACTACAACTGTCTCTCTGTCTGATGGCCTCTTTTCCATTATTCACTCTGCTAGTGAAGAAGTCAATCAAGGGGTTCAACCAATGGTTATGGGTCTTTTAAATATTGCCTTGGCCTATAATGCTGAAGAAGAGGAAGAAGATCAGCAAGTGGTTGGCAACATTGCTGAGAATGACCAACCTCCAATTGTGGCAGAACAGGCTACTAATGCAACTGGTGTTGCTCCTGAGAGCAATAGCAACTCAGCTGGTGCAGAAATGGTTGTTGCTCCAAAGGTAGGGGGCCATACATCTGATAGTAATCATGGTTTGGAGCTGACTGTCTCTGCAATAATGAAGACTCTGAAAATCATAATGCAAGGACAGCTTCTGAAGGAACATTTGTGGCACATATCAGTACTGTTGCCACACTTGACAAAGGAAAAGAAGATGTCCCTATTCCTCAAGTGGGAACATCCTCGGACCTTAACAAGAAAGGTACTTCACTTGATACTAGTAACATATTTGACCTACAGTCAATTGCTGAAACACATGCTTTGCAAGTTATTGATGGTGCTCACTTAATTTCTAAAGAAGGGCTAGGCCTTTGGATCCAGCACTTTGCACCAGCTACCTAGGGAGGAACCAACACTTTCAAAACTGACATACCTGTAAGTTGGTTTAATTTCATCATTCACCTATTGTTGACTCCTGATAAATTTGGGTGGACAATGCATTTTTTGAAGTCTGAATTGTGGAAACTTCTGACTGCCAATTGTGATTGTGAAGATACTATGTTATTCCATATTCCTGATGTATGTGCTACATCTCATGCACCCATTTGTAAGGACTTTATGCTAGGTGTGGGGAAGGAAAATGAAGGAATTAGTTCAGCTGCACACTCCTCCAGTGGAGCTGGCAGTCCTTTAAAGCAAGTGTCTCCCAACAAGGTTGTGTTGCTGTCAATGGGAGAAGCTATCTCCAGGAAAAGGAGAGAGAAAGAACCTCTGGTTGAAACTGAGGTAAGAAGAAGTGACATGATTAGGAAAGAAAATAATGGATATAGAAGAAATCTTGTGATGCTAAGTCATGCTTGCCATGTAATGCTATACCTCATGTTCTTTCAAATAAAGTGGTTAAAAACCTGACAAAATCTTTCTGCAAGGTGCCTGAGGATGAACTTCATGAGAAACCATCTAAGAAGCCCAAAAAGAAAGGACAGGAAGAGGTGGCCAAGGTGTCCAAGTCCACTGGAGAGGCTGCCCATTCCAAGACAAAATGATGATGATCATGTCACTTAGTACCTGTCAAAGTGCCATAATGTTGATTTTCATTTATGTGTGGGTTGTCTATCTTATGTTTGCTTGGATGTTGCAAATCAGACAATGTAAGCTTATGGGTGTGTGCCTAAAGTGGCCCCTTTTGTTACTTGGTGCATTATCTGCTTTGTATGACTTATGGATTGGGTGTCTATTGGAAAATACTGGTTTTGCTCAGCTTCTTCCTGAAAGCACTTCTAGTTATCCCTCGTTGCAATGTGTTGTGGGAGGAAAACTTTTGTTATTCTAAGATTTAGCTAGGTTGCTTACAATTTAACACTCTCACAGTTTGTGGCAATTACCAAAGGAAGGTCTTTGGTACTAGTGTTGAAAAACATTGGTTTCACAATGAATAATAACATATCATGGAACATTTTAAACTGGAATGTTAGAGGAATTAATGCTTCTGATAAATGGCTAGCAATCAGACAGAAAATTGAAGAAAGTGTTGCTGGGATTATTTGCATCCAAGAAACTAAGAGAGAAAACTTTGACCTGGCTTATATTCAGAACTTCTATCCACAAAGATTTAATAAATTTGAATACCTACCATCCATTGGGGCATCTGGAGGCATTCTCACACCTTGGAATGGCACTATGTTCACAAGTGAAATGATTTTCCAGAAGAAATTCTCCCTATCAATTCAGTTTACCTGCAACTCTTCTTCTAAGACTTGGATTCTCACAAATATCTATGGACCTTGCAACCACGAGGATAAGATTGAATTTATTGACTGGTTTGGCAACATTCAAATGCCTATTGATGTGGATTGGATTATAATGAGAGACTTCAACTTCATCAGATCACCTAAAGACAGAAATATACCTGGAGGAGATGTAAATGAAATGTTACTATTTAATGAAGCAATAAGCAATCTTGGGTTGATTGAACTACCACTGAAAGGAAGGCAATTTAGTTGGAGCAACATGCAGGACAATCCACTGCTTGAGAAGTTGGACTGGTTTTTTACATCAGCTGCCTGGATGACTAGTTATCCTGACTCTTCTGCACTGCCGATGGCAAAGCCTATTTCAGATCATTTGCCATGTATGATTAAAATTGGCACAACTATTCCAAAATCCAAGGTCTTTAGATTTGAGAATTACTGGCTCAAGCACAACTCTTTCAAACAGGTGGTCTAGGTTGCATGGAACATTCCAGTGGGTTTCACAGATCATGCTAAGAAGATCAATGCCAAGTTTAAAAACCTTAGAAGTGCTCTAAAATTATGGGCTAAAAGCTTGTCTTGCCTGAAGAAGCAGATTGAAGAATTAAATGAGTGTATATTTCTTTGGACTTCATTGAGGAATATAGAGATCTATCTGACTTTGAAAGTAACTGTAGAACCATTCTTAAGGAAACCTTGCTAACAGTGTTAAATAATCAGAAAATCTACTGGAAGCAGGGAGGAAAAATTAAAGGAGTTAAATTTGGGGATGAAAACACAAAATTCTTTCATACCAAAGCCACCATCAATCACAGGCATAATAAAATTGCAATGCTGCTCTATGAGGATCAGGTTGAAGTTACTAAACATGAAGGAAAAGCTGCTATTTTATGGGAAGCATTCAAAAAAAGACTGGGTCAATCTATTGGACATACAATGCATTTTGATCTAAATGACCTTTATGATCATCAAGTAGACCCACAAGTGTTCCTGGACTTGGAAAACCCATTCACTCAAGAGGAAATTGATGATGTGGTAAAAAACCTACCCACTGATAAATCTCCAGGTCCTGATGGTTTTAATAATGAGTTCATAAAAAATTGCTGGGATATTATTAAGGGCGATGTTACTGCTCTTATAATGGCCAAACATGCTGGTAATGTGGATCTAGAAAGCATAAAGACTTCTTTTTATCACACTGATTCCAAAAAAGGAAGTGCCACTGTCCCCAAATGACTTCAGACAAATTTCTTTGCTCAATGGTGTACTGAAAATCATCACAAAACTGTTGGCCAACAGATTGCAGAAAGTAATTCTAAAAATGGTACACATTAATCAGTATGGTTTCCTCAAAGACAGAGTAATTAAAGATTGTCTAGGGTGGGCCTATGAATATATCCATCAATGCCACAAGTCAAAGGAGGAAATGTTAGTTATCAAATTGGATTTTGAAAAAGCCTTTGACACAATTGAACATCAAGCAATCATTGACATTTTTAGAGCAAAGGGATTTGGTGAAAAATGGATTTCTTGGATGCATCTATTGTTCACTTCTGCATCTTCACCTGTCATGTTAAATGGTGTGCCTGGCAAAAAATTCTATATCAAAAAAGGAGTAAGACAGGGTGATCCATATTCCCCTCTAATTTTTGTGCTGGCTGGTGATCTTTTGCAATCTATACTAAATAAAGCCATGAGATTGAATTTAATCACTACTCCACTACAAGTCAACTCTTGCCTGACTATCCAATAGTCCAATATGCTGATGACACTGGTTATTATGCAAGCAGATGCTAGGTAGCTCATTTGCCTCAAAGCTTTACTTAACACATTTGCTTCATCAACTGGTCTTAAAGTCAATTATGGCGAATCAATCATGGTACCTGTCAATATTGCTGAAGAGAGAGTAGATCTTTTTACGAACACTCTCCAATGTACTAGAGGGCATTTTCGATTCACTTACATGGGTCGACCATTGGGAATTTACAAGCCAACTGTTGAACAATGCTTACCTTTGGTCAACAGAATTGCTAAAAGACTGGCTGGAATTTCATCCTTCATGACTCAGGGAGGAAGGCTACTACTAGTTAAATCAGTCCTTGCATCTCTTTCAGTATTTTTCATGACCTGCTTGGACATAACAATCACAATTAAGAAGCAGATTATAAAATACTTAAGGCACTGTCTTTGGAGAAGTCCTGATCTGGAAGACAGAAGACCTGCAATGGTAGCTTGGCACACTGTCTGTAGGCCCAAAAACCAAGGAGGGTTAGGAGTCTTAGATATCTACACTCATAGCAAAACCCTTCTCATGAAAAACTTACAAAAGTTCTTCAACAAACATGACATACCCTAGGTTAACCTAATTTGGGAGACTTATTACAGTGATGGGAAGCTTCCTGGAGACACAATGATTGGCCCCTTCTGGTGGAAATCCAATCTGGCACTCATTGATCAGTTTAAAGCACTGGCAAGATGTAATGTGGGAGATTGGGAAAAGTGCTCTTTTTTTGGGATTATTTATGGCACCAATCAGTTCTTAAACAAAAATTTCATCACCTGCACACTTTTGTCAAGAATCCCGCAGTAAATGTCCATCAAGTGGTTCACACTGAATACCTTCAAGATTTATTCCATTTGCCTTTGACAACACAAGCTAATGATGAGTTCTTACGAATGGAGGATATTTGCATATCTTTGAGGCAATCTAAATTTCTGGATGCTCTGGACACTTGGAGTTAAATTTGGGGGAATGAATACTATTCCTTAATCAAAGCATACAATGTTCTGATTGGACATAAACAAACACCACCTCACTTTAACTGGATTTGGAAGAGCTCATGTCAGCCAAAGCATAAAGTCTTTTTCTGGATGCTGTTACATGATAGAGTTACACTAGTAGAATAAGGGCCTATTGTCCCGGTTGGTAAGGGCCTTTAGTCCCGGTTCCTGAACCGGGACTAAAGGGTCAGTACTAATACCCTGACCCTTTAGTCCCGGTTCTATCCAGAACCGGGACTGATGGTCCTCCACGTGGCCTGTCTGCTGAGCCCAGGCAGGAGTGCCTTTGGTCCCGGTTGGTGGCACCAACCGGGACCAATAGGCATCCACGCGTCAGCATTTCCATGGATGTGTTTTTTGTTTTTTTTTGA
>LR880967.1:1009140221-1009161421 GCA_904067115.1 Aegilops sharonensis | reverse complement strand
GATCCCAACAAACACACCGCCAAAAGACTTACATCATATGGATCTCCAAGAGACCATTGTATTGATAATCAAGAGAGAGAGAGAGAGAGAGAGAGAGAGAGAGAGAGAGAGAGAGAGAGGAAGCCATCTAGCTACTAACTACAGACCCGTAGGTCTACAAAGAAATACTCACGCATCATCGGAGAGGCACCAATGGAAGTGGTGAACCCCTCCGTGATGGTGTCTAGATTAGATCTGGTGGTTCTGGACTCTGCGGCGGCTAGATGAATATTTCTTCGACTCCCCTAGGGTTTCTGGATTATTGGGCTATTTATAGAGCAGAGAGGCGCCTTGGTGGGTTGTCCCTGATACGTCTCTAACGTATCTATAATTTTTGATTGTTCCATGCTATTATATTACCTGTTTTGGATGTTTACGGGCTTTACTTTACACCTTTATATCATTTTTGGGACTAACCTACTAACCGGAGGCCCAGCCCAAATTGCTGGTTTTTTTGCCTATTTCAGTGTTTCGAAGAAAAGGAATATCAAACGGAGTCCAAACGGAATGAAACCTTCGGGAGCGATCTTTTTGGAACAAACGTGATCCAGAGGACTTGGAGTGGAAGTCAAGAAACAAACTAGGCGGCCACGAGGGTGGAGGGCGCGCCCCCTGTCTCGTGGGCCCCTCGAGCGCCACCGACCTACTTCTTCCTCCTATATATACCCATGTACCTCGAAAACATCAGAAGCGACCACGAAAAACTATTTCCACCGCCGTAACCTTCTGTATCCGCGAGCTCCCATCTTGGAGCCCTCGCCGGCGCTCCGCCGGAGGGGGAATCGATCACGGAGGGCTTCTACATCAACACCATAGCCCTTCCGATGAGTTGTGAGTAGTTTACCAAAGACCTTCGGGTCCATAGTTATTAGCTAGATGGCTTCTTCTCTCTCTTTGAATCTCAATACAAAGTTCTCCTCGATCTTCTTGGAGATCTATTTGATGTAACTCTTTTTGCGGTGTGTTTGTCGAGATCCGATGAATTGTGGGTTTATGATCAAGTTTATCTATGAGAAATATTTGAATCTCCTCTGAATTCTTTTATGTGTGATTAAGTTATCTTTGCAAGTCTCTTCGAATAATCAGTTTGGTTTGGCCTACTAGATTGATCTTTCTTGCAATGGGAGAAGTGCTTAGCTTTGGGTTCAATCTTGCGGTGTCATTTCCCAGTGACAGCAGGGGCAGCAAGGCACGTATTGTATTGTTGCCATCGAGGATAAAAAGATGGGGTTTATATCATATTGCATGAGTTTATCCCTCTACATCATGTCATCTTTCTTAATGCATTACTCTGTTCTTTATGAACTTAATACTCTAGATGCATGCTGGATAGCGGTCGATATGTGGAGTAATAGTAGTAGATGCAGAATCTTTTCGGTCTACTTGTCACGAACGTGATGCCTATATACATGATCATGCCTAGATAATCTCATAATTATTCGCTTTTCTATCAATTGCTCGATAGTAATTTGTTCACCCACCGTAACACTTATGCTATCTTGAGAGAAGCCACTAGTGAAACCTATGGTCCCCGGGTCTATCTTTTATCATATAACCTTTCCATCTACTTTTATTTTCATCTTTTACTTTTCCAATATACAGCACAAAAATACCAAAAATATTATCCTATCATATTATCTCTATCAGATCTCACTTTCGCAAGTGGCCGTGAAGGGATTGACAACCCCTTTATTGCGGTTGTTGCGAGTTCTTGTTTGTTTGTGTAGGTGCATGGGACTTTTGAGTAGCCTCCTACTGGATTGATACCTTGGTTCTCAAAAACTGAGGGAAATACTTACGCTACTGTGCTGCATCACCCTTTCCTCTTCAAGGAAAACCAACGCAAGCTCAAGACGTAGCAAGAAGGATTTCTGGCACCGTTGCCTGGGAGGTCTTCGCTCAAGTCAAGACATACCAAGTACCCATCACAAACTCATCTCCCTCGCATTACATTATTTACCATTTGCCTCTCGTTTTCCTCTCCCCCACTTCACCCTTGCCGTTTTATTCGCCCTCTCTTTCCCAATCTCCTCTCTTTTTCGCTTGCCTTTTTGTTTGCTCGTTTGTTAGATCGTTTATCTTCGTTGTCATGGCTAGTCCTCCTATCCTCGTTATTACTCCCAAACATGAAGTTCTTAATTTTAAGCAAAGGGAGGGAGAAAATCTAAAAGATGCTTGGCATAGAATTTGCAATGCTCAAAATAGATCTACTAGGAAGCTTTCTACTTCCGTTCTTCTTCGCAACTTTTATGTAGACATTACTCCTTGGAATAGATGCATTCTTGATACCATTACTGGAGGGAATTTTTTGGATAGTCATACGTTTGATGCTTATAATGCTATGTTGGATTTGTTTGGTCCACCTCATCTCTTGGTTAATGGGACTGTTTTAACTCTAGAACATGTGATACAAAGGCTTGAAATTATTCAAAATAAAGTTGCCACTGTTGAGTTGATTGAAAATTTGGATAAAAAGATCAACAACCAAATTACCCAATATGGGTCTAGGGTTGGAGTTACTTTGAAAAATCTTAAGGAGAAAGAACCCATAGTTAACGAAAGAATAAATCTAGATTCTTTAAGAATTGGTAAACTTGAAGATATTATTACTAATTTAGGTTCTGCATTTTCCTCCGTGAAAAATACTCCAACTGCTCCTACCAAAACTACCAAATTTATTTATGTTCCTAAAAATAAGGGTGAATCTTCTAGTAAGGAAAATGCGGACCTCAAATCAATAAGTGTTCACCCCAGTTGTCTCTCTATCGTAAAGGAACCTTTTGCCACAAACGAATTTCTTGATTTCTTGCCTAGGAGTTTAGTCATTGCTAGAAAGAAATAAACTCCTAAGGATTATAAGTGCTCTATTGAAGAATTAAGTGCCAATGAGGGCACTACTTAGATCTATCCTCGCTTTTATGCCTAGCTTGGGGCGTTAAACAATAGCGCTAGTTGGGAGGCTACCCAATTTTTTTTTTACTTCTGTTTAGTAATAAATATTTCATCTACCTTCTCTTTAGATGTGTTTTTATGTTTTAATTAGTGTTTTTGCCAAGTTAAACCTATAGGATCTTCTTGGACGATAGTTATTTGATCTTGCTGAAAATTCTAGAAACTTTCTGTTCACGAAAAAAATTGTTTAAAATCACAAGAACGTGATAAAATACTGATTCCAATTTCAGTAGATCAATAATAAAATGATATAACACTTATGCTATGTTGAGAGAGGCCACTAGTGAAACCTATGGCCCCCGGGTCTATCTTTTATCATATAACCTTTCAATCTACTTTTATTTGCATCTTTTACTTTTCCAATCTATATCACAAAAATACCAAAAATATTATCTTATCATATTATCTCTATCAAATCTCACTTTCGCAGGTAGCCGTGAAGGGATTGACAACCCCTTTATTGCGTTGGCTGCGAGTTCTTGTTTGTTTGGGTAGGTGCGTGGGACTTTTGAGGAGCCTCCTACTGGATTGATACCTTGGTTCTCAAAAACTGAGGGAAATACTTACGCTACTGTGCTGCATCACCCTTTCCTCTTCAAGGAAAACCAACGCAAGCTCAAGACGTAGCAGTCCCCTCCTCGGGACTCCCCCCAGGTGCAACCAGGGCCCAACTTCTTCCTTTTGGTCCATAAAAAATCATCGTAAACTTGCATGGCATTTGGCCTCCGTCTGATATTGATTTCCTGCGATGCAAAAAAATGCAGAAAACAGCAACTGGCACTTGGCACTATGTCAATAGGTTAGTACCAAAAAATGATATAAAATGACTATAAAATGATTGTAAAACATCCAAGAATGATAATATAACATCATGGAATAATGAAAAATTATAGATACGTTGGAGACGCATGAAGCTACACCCCGAAGGCCACCCCGAATCCCAGTTAACCAGGAGACCTAGCCCTTTGAATATCGCCGGACGGGCTTTGACCAATGGACTCTTCCACCGTGTAGCGATAGGTCGGCACATAGCAACATCCCCGAATAGGGTCTGGACCTAACCAGCCACTAGATTCGCTCTGGCTCGACCCAACGCACATGATTCCCCCCTCCAAGTGACGATGACACAACCGTCCGTGGAGGTGGGCCACACCCAGGAGCCCAAGAAGGGCATCTACGCATGCCACGACACTTTCACACATGCATGAGGACCCATCCGATGTTTCGGTGCCATAGCTACACCCCGAAGGCCACCCTTGATGTCTACTACACAGCTTATTCCTTGTAGACGTTGTTGGGCCTCCAAGTGCAGAGTTTTCTAGGACAGTAGCAAATTTCCCTCAAGTGGATGACCTAAGGTTTATCAATTCGTGGGAGGCGTAGGATGAAGATGGTCTCTCTGAAACAACTGTGCAACCAAATAACAAAGAGTCCCTTGTGTCCCCAACACACCCAATACAATGGCAAATTGTGTAGGTGCACTAGTTCGGCGAAGAGATGGTGATACAAGTGCAATATGGATGGTAGATATAGGTTTTTGTAATCTGAAAATATAAAAACAACAAGTAGCAAGCGATAAAAGTGAGCGAAAACGGTATTGCAATGCTTCATAACAAGGCCTAGGGTTCATACTTTCACTAGTGCTAGTTCTCCTGAAAATGGTAACAGAATTAGATCATATAACAATCTCTCAATGTGCAAGAAAGAGTCACTCCAAAGTCAGTAATAGCGGAGAACAAACGAAGAGATTATTGTAGGGTACGAAACCACCTCAAAGTTATTCTTTCCAATCAATCCATTGGGCTATTCCTATAAGTGTCACAAACAACCCTAGAGTTTGTAGTAAAATAACACCTTAAGACACACATCAACCAAAACCCTAATGTCACCTAGATACTCCAATGTCACCACAAGTATCCGCAGGTTTGATTATACGATATGCATCACACAATCTCAGATTCATCTATTCAAACCAACACAAAGAACTTCAAAGAGTGCCCCAAAGTTTCTACCAGATAGTCAAGAAGAAAACGTGTGCCAACCCTATGCATAAGTTCACAAGGTCACAGAACCCGCAAGTTGATCACCAAAACATACATCAAGTGGATCACGTGAATAACCCATTATCACCACAGATAAGCACATGCAAGACATTCATCAATCCGATAAGATAACTTCAAAGGGAAAACTCAATCCATTACAAGAAGGTAGAGGAGGAGAAGAATCATAAGATCCGACTATAATAGCAAAGCTCACGGTACATCAAGATCGTGCCATATCAAGAACAAGAGAGAGAGAGAGAGATCAAACACATAGCTACTTCTACATACCCTCAGCCCCGAGGGTGAACTACTCCCTCGTCATGAAGAGCGCCGGGATGATGAAGATGGCCACCGGTGGTGGATTCCCCATCCGGCTGGGTGCCAGAACAGGGTCCCGATTGGTTTTTGGTGGCTACAGCAGATTGCGGCGGCGGAACTCCCGATCTTCGTTTTGTTCTGGAAGTTTGGGTATATATAAGAGGTGTTGGCGTCGGGAACAAGTGTGGAGGGTCCACGAGGCAGCCATGAGGTAGGGGGCGCGCCCTCCTCCCTCGTGGTGGCCTCGGGACTCTTCTGGTCCATCTTCGATGCTCCGTGGGCTTCTTCTGGTCCAAAAATAATCTCCGTAAATTTTCAGATCAATTGGACTCCGTTTGGTATTCGTTTTCTGTATATCTCAAAAACAAGAAAAAACAAAAACTGGCACTAGGCCCTAGGTTAATAGGTTAGTCCCAAAAATCATATAAAATAGCATATAAATGCATATAAAACATCCAAGATGGATAATGTAATAGCATGGAACAATCAAGATTATAGATACGTTGGAGACGTATCAACCCCGAATCCCAGTTGAAGAAAATGACGCTCCACGTAAAAATAAAATAAAATGATGCTTCGACCAATGAACTCTTCCACCTGGTTGTGATAGGTCAGCCCATAGGAACATCCCCGCACACGGTCTGGACCCAACCCACCACTAGATTCCCACCGGTTCTACCGTACCCGCACGATTCCCCCCTCCAAGTGACGGCGGCATTGCCGTCCGTGGAGGGGTGGGGGGCCTAACCATGGAGCCCCAAGACGGGCGTCTACGCATGCCACATCACTTTCACACATGCATCGGGACCCGTGCAATGTTTCGGTTGCATAGCTACACCCTGAAGGCCACCAGACTGGACTAAACCCTAGCCCAGTTGACCTGATGATCTAGCCTTTACTTTCGCCAGACGGGGTTTGACCAGTGGACTCTTCCACCTGGTTGCGATAGGTCAGCCCATAGCAACATCCCCGAACAGGGTCTGGACCCAACCAGCCACTAGATTCGCTCCAGCTCGACCCGACGCGCATGATTCCCCCTCTAACCAGATTCCCTCCGTGTCGATCGTTTCCCCCCTCCGTGACACGGCGGCAGCGACGTCCGTGAGTGGGCAATCGATATACCATTGGGGTATGTATTTTGTTTAGATAAGGCACATTTATGTTGTGGAAAAAAGAAAATAATAAATAAAATATGGAAAAATTGGGACAAATTCTATGCAGCTGCGCACACGGAGCGATGATGCCCTGGATCGATGAGGTGGCGAAGCACGCGGATTGATGACGTGGCAGCGGCCATGGGCTAGGCCTACGCCGACGGCTATGCCCTCGGCATACCTCTGCCACACCACGCACCCCCTTTCGCCTCGGATCGGTGACGTGGAGACGGCGCAGATCGGTGATGTCAGCAAATCTATGCCGACGGCCGCCATTAGCACCCGTCGGCGTAGGTCCAACGCCATCAAACGGTCGCCGCTGACCGGGTAGCCGGGCCCGGGCTATGCCGATAGCCCTTGATATGCCGACGGCCCCCGTAGGCGTACCGCGAGCGGTCCCGACAGCCGTAATATGCCGACGTCCCCCGTCGACATACATGGACATATGCCAACGGCTTTTCTACGCCTACGGCCTGACCTAGGCCCTCAGGATATGTCCATTTATGCAGATAGCCCCCGTCGGCGTACATGAGGCCGTCGGCAATAGCGTAAATTCTGGTGATGAGTAGCACTGGTAAGGGAAGCGCTACTGCTAAGTAGGTATAGCAGTAGCGTGTGTCAAGCCACGCTACTGCTAAACGTTAGCTGTAGCGTTGTATCAGTAGTGCCGCTCCCCGCGCTATTGATAGGCATTAGACCCGCACTATTGCTAGGCTTTTCCCTAGTAGTGAAGAAGGACCCGTCCATAGACAACGCCACTCGGTCCGGTGGTGGAGGTGGCCACGACAGGGCCGGTACAGAGCACTTCGCCTCAGGTATAACGTGGGCAACATCCATAGGCATCTTCCCTTTTATGATTTCATCAGTAGTGTACCTCCTCGCTTGGTTGGTCGATTTTATATAACTGTCAAGAAAGTCAGGAGGACGTGCTTCCTTGCCATGCACCAAGCCTGAACGGAGTTGCCAAATTCGCCAAATAAACATACATGACGATCATATCCCGAACATCACTTTTAGTTGTAAGACTGGATGATTTCTATTAATGGAAATTGGAGAGGGCACTCTCTTTTATAAAAAAAAAAAAAAAATCCCGAACATCATCAAAACACACCAGGACATTTATGGATTGTTGTAGAATGTTGCAATAATAATTAATCAAGGGCTGTGTGCATCGGTCCTTTCTCAAAGAAAAGAAAAAGTAAGTAAGTAACAAATATGTGTTGTCAGCTGGGTGTACAAGCAAGCAACAGGCGCCAACTCCATGGAACCATTGTCCACTAGGTAGGTCTGCCATAGTTGTCAAAAAGTGTGGAGAAATCCATGATGCGCATTCGTGTACCGGCCAAAGTGCGCTCATCTGAGACCGGTCAAGAACCGCTGGCTGGTGATGCACAACATATTGGCCACACAAAAAAGACGGAAACATGTCATGTAGGGAGGTTTTCCAACACGGGGAAAATCAATTTATGAGACGGAGAAGAGAATGGCCACAGAAGCAGGCACCGGAGGCGTGGAATCTCCACCGGGCTCCATCTCTCCACGTACGTATCCTGGATACCCTGTCGTGGACCTCGTGGTGCAGTGGCCCGCCCTAATGAGGAATAGAGGTTTGGCCCGAGTTCAACACGCACCTCCACCACAAAATCGTCCATCGGGAATCATTTTGCCTACCGCGGGCCGGCACGCAGGAAGCTGCCGACTCCGCTCCTCCACAAGCTTCACGCGGTCGCAGACACCCGCCCGGCAGCCCCGGCGGATAAAACCGCGCGAAAAGAAAAGCATCCGTCGGAAGCAAAGGCTAAAACACCAATGTCTTTTTTTTGAGACCCAACCAGCCTCAGCGCGCGCGCGCGTGCGTGTGGTGGCGTCGGGGCTAGAGCAGCAGCGATGGCGGCGTCCGTGGCCTTCTCCCCCGCATCCGCATGCAGGCGGCTCCCCTGCTGCAACCCCCTCTCCGCCTACACCGCCGCGCCGTCTCTCGTCCGCCTGGCGCTGGCGGGATCCTCCAGGCGCCTCCGCCGCGCCTGTGCCTCGGCGGAGCCGGCCGGCGAGCTGGACGGGCTGGTGCCGGCGGGGCTGCTCGAGGAGCTGCCGGAGGGCCTCGCCTTCCAGGGCGCCCCTGGCGGCAGCGGAGGCGGCGGCGGCCACACGATGCTCGACCGCGGCATCAACGCGGCCATCGTGCTCGGCGCCATCACCTTCGCGCTCACCAAGCTCCTCACCGTCGACCAGGACTACTGGCATGTAAGGACCTCCTCGATTGATACCAGCCAAAATTGCCTCTTCTCTTCTGCTAATAACTAGCCATAATCTCGATTTTGGGGGTTCGTTCGTGATGATTAACATTTGTTTTCTTGCTTGGATTGGATTTGGTGCAGGGGTGGACTATCTTGGAGATCCTGCGGTACATGCCACAGCACAACTGGTCGGCGTACGAGGAGGCCCTCAAGGCCAATCCGCTTCTTGTTAAGATGATGATCAGTGGCGTCGTCTATTCCCTCGGCGACTGGATAGCCCAGGTGCGTGCCAGTCCAATATATTCCCCCTCGCTCACTCTCACTGTTTTACATCCCCCTTCTGCTGCTGCAATAGCTAATTATGTTCTTGTACTTGTTTGTGTTGCCCCTGCTTATTACAGTGTTACGAAGGGAAGCCCATCTTCGAGTTTGACCGTGCTCGCATGTTCCGGTCTGGCCTCATAGGGTTCGCCCTTCAGGGATCCCTTTCGCACTACTACTACAATCTCTGCGAGGTATCCCCCCATTGTGGTCATACATACTTAGCTCACCCGTACAAGTTTATGTGATGTTGATGAGGTAACTGACACCATGAATGCATCCACTTTCTTGCATCAGTCGGTGTTTCCGTGCAAGGATTGGTGGGCTGTACCTGTCAAGGCTGCATTTGATCAGACAGCTTGGTCTGGGCTGTGGAACACCATCTACTTCGTCGCCTTGGGATTCCTTCGGTGGGAATCTCCGTCCACCATATTCAGCGAGCTCAAGTCCACCTTCTTCCCCATGCTTACTGTAAGCATCAGTCATCTTTTGAATTGTGAATTATTTATGCCCATGTGAATGTGCCAAACTAAGTATCTTTGAACACTGGGACTGTATGCTAGGTTCATGGTATACTACCGGTTGTTATTCAGTTAGAAAATGTAGAGCGTAGAGCGAATTAATACAGCGGTGAGATGCATTTTGCCTCTTCATTCTACATTTATAGACACGTACAGTAGTATTGTCTTCAGGCCTTTTAGGTACACTAGAAACTACAGGTGTGTGTTAACGGGTGTAAATTAACTAAATAAGGTGCACATACATCTGATCTGATACACCATTGTGAAAGAATTTGGCGAGGTGGATGAGTGAAAATGGAAACAAACTGAAATGTGATTGATAAGATTAGTTGGGCTGCAATATAAGAGTATTGTATATTACCTTTTGCCCATTTTATTTATCTTGCTACTCATCGTTACAAAGCTGAAAGTGTTGATCTATCAAAATTGTAATTGCAGGCTGGATGGAAGCTGTGGCCATTCGCACACTTAATTACATATGGTGTGGTTCCTGTCGAACATAGACTTCTCTGGGTCGACTGTGTCGAGATAATCTGGGTCACCATCTTGTCAACGTAAGCCTGATCGTGCTTTCATATTTGATTTCACAAAATTACTCATGCTAACAAACTTCATTATGCATGCAAGATTACTAAACTGTGTCTTCTTGTTTGGTAGTTACTCGAACGAGAAATCTGAAGCAAGGATCTTAGACGATTCCTCCACAACAGATACGCGGGTACATTGCATCGGAACTACTAAATATATGTAGAAATAAGTTCAGCCTTGTCATCTCTGTCATCGTACTGACAGCTGGAATTATACCTTCTTTTCAGGACAACTCCAGATAGCACATACTTCATGTTTTGTTGTTTTATAGATTGGAACAACAGAAACTGCTCCGGCTTGCTTTGAGATTGTATAAATTGTATATACAGTTAGTTACCAGTGCTGCGTGTGTAAAAAACCTTGCATCTATTGCAAACAAATTGTGCTGGCCAAACAAAACAGAAAATAAATGGTCTCAAAGGAGATCAACTCCCGATGAAAATTTGAGTTGTGCAGCAACCATGATTTTGAGTCTCTTTTGGTGGTACCAAGGAATGCTTGAAGAAACTATGCAAGCATGCAAAAAAAAGGCAAGGAGCAAAACATGAGAAGTCTTAGACATTGGCAGATCTGTCTTTCCTAAATTGCATTTGATGGACATATGTCTGAACAAAGGAAGCGCGATGGGAGTATTATAGAACTGTAGAACATAAGTCTTAACCAACATTTCCATAGCAGACACATTTCTCTGAACAAGTTGAAAAGTAGAGATTTTTTTATTTTTTTGGAAAAGGAGGTTAAAACCCCAAGCCTCTGCATCAATCGATGCATACATCCATCTTTTTTAATTATTCAACAAAGGTCTCACAAGAACATGCATCAAGCCACCCGAAGTCACCACTCACACCTACAAACTCGATAATGTGAAGTGCTCTCACTCCCCATATCTAAAATCGGTGTCGTTGCCGATCCATCCACGTAACGTATCGGAACCTACAACCGGTGCAGCAAACCTAAAGCGTACACCAAATGCACACGTTTTAGAGGCCGCCATCATCCTCGAACCGGTGACCCATCTTCAGGAAAGAGATCCGCATCATCCTTGCCAGTCCATCCATGCGTCGACGCCACCACGGCGCCCAACGGCACCACCACCCTGCGCGCAAACTACTGAACACGTCGCGGTCACCGCCGGTACACCGCAGCACCATGCCGCCAAGTACCACCAACCGACACAGCTTGAAGTATCTGGAAGATTTGTCGTCCGTAGCACCTGCCGAACAGGCATGACACAGCGTAGCACCTATCAGTCAGGCATTACTTGACATCTCCACCAGAGCTCTGTGCAAGACGAAGCTGCTCTACCTCCTGCCTCTGTCCTCCAGCACTGCACCAAAACGATACTCCCAAGAGAGAAACGACACCGCAGTGCCGCCATCGTCCGATCTGGAAGACCAAGTCCTAGGGTTTCCCCGCCCTGTGTGGCCGAAGCGCCGGAAAGCTCGCCCAGGAGCGGGGTGGAGGCTGCCGCTGCGAACCCTCTCTTTTCCGGGGGGGGGGGGGGGGGGGGCCCCCTGGCGGGGGGGGGGGGGGGGGGGAGCCCTTTTCGGGGGGGGGGGGGGTGGGGGGCGAAATAAGATGTTTGTGGGGGGGGGGGGGGGGGGGCGCCCGCTTTCTCGCCGGCGGGGGGGGGGGGGGGGGCTCGCGGCGGGCTTTTGCGGGTGGGGGGGGGGGGGGGGGGGCGCCCGCTTTCTCGCCGGCGGGGGGGGGGGGGGGGGCTCGCGGCGGGCTTTTGCGGGTGGGGGGGGGGGGGGGGGGGCGCCCGCTTTCTCGCCGGCGGGGGGGGGGGGGGGGGCTCGCGGCGGGCTTTTGCGGGTGGGGGGGGGGGGGGGGGGGCGCCCGCTTTCTCGCCGGCGGGGGGGGGGGGGGGGGCTCGCGGCGGGCTTTTGCGGGTGGGGGGGGGGGGGGGGGGGCGCCCTCTTCTCGCGGGGGGGGGGGGGGGGGGGGGACGACCTTTCTAGCGACGGTGGGGGTGGTGGGTGGGTAGGAAGCACCGGGATTGGAAGGACGGCGGAAGGGCGTGCGCGCGGGGGGTGGGGGGAATCTGGAAGTGAAAGATGCTTTTTCGCATGACAGTGATGGCCCAGGCGTGGATTTTCCTTCAGCTGGAGCCCCCAAGCGCCCCCAGTGCGCTTGGTTCGGCCTGGGATCGCCGGGCCAAAATATGGGTCGAGCCGGTGGATTTTAGTGTACTAGGGGCGCGACTGGGTGGTTTTTTCGGCGTCGGCATGAAAAAACTGGCTTTGGGGGCATGTTGGGGGCGCGAGTGGAGATGCTCTTAGTCGATCGTACCTCATCCGCACAACATCCACTGGCTTGGTTGTCAAGAATGCGTCGAACTCTTCGTCCTGCTCATCAGGTTACAACCAATATTTTAAATAGTGGGTTATGTTATTTAGCGGCAGTTCGGTTAGAAGCTATGAAAAGCTGTAGTGAAGCTAAGCCCTATTTAGTGTTTTGCTGACATAATGACAAATTGAAAAAATAAGTATAAAATCAGGCATCATATATGATATATCACATATAATTGACATATACACATGTTCGAACATCGAAACCCGAGCACCAGTCACCTAATTCAGTAACCAGGCTTCGCATCAATGCACAATATATATAAGAAACAAGGACAAAGAATATGAAGAAGGATGATTTTGTATAGTGGCTTAGCGGGCTAAATGACTCCAAATGTAGCGTTATAGCGGAAAATAGCAGGCTATTGGCGTCGCTGTCAATTTTTTTGCCAGAAAATTGACTAAGCTTGGCACCTAATGTCAACTGTAGTTGCCATCAAAAAATGTTCGGATTGCCGTGCTTAAAATCCAAACGTTCAAAATTTATCATTTCCGTAAGAACTTTGGGTAGGACAGATCCCTGCACCACCACAACAGTGATAGTACCCAACTGTATTATTCATGCATGTGCGGCGGCTGCAACCTGTCGAACTCCTTGTCCAGCTCGTCCGGGAGCGCGAGCGCGAGCTCCGCGCTCGACAGCACCGTGTCCATGTGCGGCTGCTAGTTCCACGTAAGCCACGATCATGACCAAGCACAGGAACACGACTGGTGGGCAGGATCTGCTCCGGGTAGAACACCAGACCAGCATCAGGAACACCATGTGCACCAAAATCGTTGTCAATGGGTTCCTCCAATTGCAGACGCCGTAGAACCACTTCCCAACGCCGATGGCGCTTGAGAAGAGAATGGTGATGCGGTAGAAGTTGGTGAGCGGCTCCTGCAGCGAGTGCGCTTCCGAGTGCCATGCCTCCGGGAAGGCCTCGTCGGCCTGGTTGCCAACCCAGACGGCGAGCATGATCTCGCCGCGGCTGTGGCCACGATGGAACCTCTTGCCGTGGGCGTCGGAGAGGTTGTACTTGTACCACTGCGGCGCCAGCGGGTTGTCCGGCAGTAGGCGGCGGGGGATGTCGGACATGTCGAAGACCACACAGCCGACAAAGTCGTCGATCGAGCAGGATGTTATTGTCCTTGACGATGACCTCCAGCTGGTTGGACTGCAGGTCGGCGAAGGAGAACTGCTGCCACACCGGGTTGTGGGTCTTCTTCAGGTGCCGCATGACGCCCTTGTAGTTGCCGAGCTTGACCTCCACGTACGACGGGTCCAGCGCGCCGGTGAATTTCACGGTGGGGTCGTCGCGCGCCTTGACAACCCTCACGTACAGGTAATGCATCGGCTCTAGCATGTGGTACGTCGATGACATCGTCATAGCCGTCGTTGCCGCGCCGCGCGGGCTCGACGAGACTGTACGCTGATCCGGGGGACGTCTGCACCGGCGCTGGGCCTGTGGGTTTCGGCGCACGTGAGGTAGAAGCAGCAGGATCGGGCGGGGCGGCAGGGAAAGCTTCCTGACGATCATCCAAGGGGCCTTTGCTCTTCCCCTTGGATTCGGTTCCCGCCACCGCCACCCCTGAGGTACAAGAGCCAGCCTCCGCTGTCTGGCAACCCACAGGAGTGAATGCGTGCATTAGTCTTTTTATATGACTCCCTCAATCTTAAAGTAAGCGTCTATACAATTAACTACAAAATACTCACTACATTCCTCTGATGTCAAAAAAACGTCTTATATTGTGGGACGAAAGAAGTAGTAAAAAAACTTATTCTAAGATGAAGGAAGTACTACCACTAGTAGAAAATAGGGCATAGGTCACAGGGCGGTTTTCACATTAGCCCCGGTTCAGTCACGAACCGGGACCCATGGGGGCATTCGTCCCGGTTCGTGAGCCCAGGGGGCCGGCCGGGGCCTCGTGGGCATTGGTCCCGGTTCGTATGAAACCATTTGTCCCGGTTTGAGCCACGAACCGGGACTAATGGTCCTCGCTCCTGGCCCACAACCATTTGTCCCGGTTCTTAGCATGAACCGGGACAGAAGGCTCGGATTTAGTACCGGTTCATGCCACGAACCGGGACCAATGAGGTGCCTATATATACCCCTCGCCCGCGAGCAGAGCACTCCAGTGCTCTGTTTTTCTCTGGCCGGCGAGGGGAGGGCTTTGTGGTGCTCTAGCTCACCTCCTATGCACATGAGGTGTTCGATGAAATGCCCGAGCCACACTAGTTAAGCTTTGTCCTCTCGAAGCTCGACCTCAAAGCTCCATTTTCCTCGAGATTTGTCTAGGTTTAGCGGCCCGTCACGTCCCATTCCCGTCTTCACCGCCGTCGACCGCCCTCGCCGATCTCGTCGCCGGCAACACCGTGGTGAGCCTCTTGTTCTTATCTTCTTTTTGAAAGAAAAAAATTCTTATTTTAGATAGATACTTGTCTAATTTTCTTACTATTTTATTCCTTCTTATTACATAGTGCGATGGTTTTGGTATCCGCCCCCGTCGGCCCTCGTCCTGTCTATGATTCGGATGTGGTATATATATTATCTTTTTATAACTATTTGATTCATTTATTGTTTATGACAAATATACCGACCAGCGTGACATAGATTTTATTTATCTAGGAGGTGGTTGAACCGGAAATTCTAACCGACCCTATTGTCGAGAGGTTAAATTTAGTTGAAGAGGAAAACAATTACTTGAAGGAAAAAATAAAAAAAATTAAGGAGGAGAAGATGATATTGGAGTTGCATGTTGCGGATGTCGTCGATGATCACAAGATCAAGATGGATGCAATGCGCTTGAAGATTAGAAAGATTAGAAAATATGTCATTCATACCGAGGCTTGGTATCATTATGCCGTTGGATCAATTGTTACCTTGGTTGCGATTATGATCGCATTTGTTTTCGCATTGAAATGTTTTACATAGTTTCAATGTATGGTTTAATTAATTAGATGCTCTGGAGAGCTATATATATGTTGTTAGATGAGAACTATGTATGTACTTTGGTTCTAATGTGATGATAAACTTCTATTAATTTGGTCACTTAATTATCTATTCATGATGTTCTGTAATGGTTTTTGACACACTTAATTATATATAATGCAGGCAGATGAACCGGCAATGGATGTACGGTGACAGACACACCTCCGAGTACATTAAGGGCGTGCATGATTTTCTCGAAGTGGCTGAGGCAAACAAGCAGAATGGTTTTATGTGTTGTCCATGCCCTACATGTGGGAATACAAAGTCTTACTCTGACCGGAAAATCCTTCATGCCCACCTGCTTTACAAGGGTTTCATGCCACACTATAATGTTTGGACGAGGCACGGAGAAATGGGGGTTATGATGGAAGACGGCGAAGAAGAAGAGGACGATGACAACTATGTGCCCCCTGAATACGGTGATGCTGCAACGGGGGAAGCTGCTGAAGATCAAGAGGAACCAGACGATGTGCCCAATGATGCTGCAAGGGGGGAAGCTGCTGAAGATGAAGAGGAACCAGTGCCCGATGATGATGATCTCCGCCGGGTCATTGTCGATGCAAGGACGCAATGCGAAAGTCAAAAGGAGAAGCTGAAGTTCGATCGCATGTTAGAGGATCACAAAAAAGGGTTGTACCCCAATTGCGAAGATGGCAACACAAAGCTCGGTACCGTACTGGAATTGCTACAGTGGAAGGCAGAGAATGATGTGCCTGACAAAGGATTTGAGAAGCTATTGAAAATATTGAAGAAGAAGCTTCCAAAGGATAACGAATTGCCCGACAGTACATACGCAGCAAAGAAGGTCGTATGCCCTCTAGGATTGGAGGTGCAGAAGATACATGCATGCCCTAATGACTGCATCCTCTACCGCGGTGCGTACAAGGATCTGAACGCATGCCCGGTATGCGGTGCATTGCGGTATAAGATCAGACGAGATGACCCTGGTGATGTTGACGGCGAGCCCCCCAGGAAGAGGGTTCCTGCGAAGATGATGTGGTATGCTCCTATAATACCACGGTTGAAACGTCTGTTCAGAAACGAAGAGTATGCCAAGTTGATGCGATGACACAGTGAGGACCGTAAGAAAGACGGGAAGTTGAGAGCACCCGTTGACGGGTCGCAGTGGAGAAAAATCGAGAGAAAGTACTGGGCTGAGTTTGCAGCTGACCCAAGGAACGTATGGTTTGGTTTAAGCGCGGATGGC
Source organism: Aegilops sharonensis (assembly GCA_904067115.1). Classification (NCBI taxonomy): domain Eukaryota; kingdom Viridiplantae; phylum Streptophyta; class Magnoliopsida; order Poales; family Poaceae; genus Aegilops; species Aegilops sharonensis. The sequence goes on along the minus strand of LR880967.1, from coordinate 1,009,144,719 downwards.
ATTAATCCTTTCGGGGAGCAGAGCAGCAATCACAGCACCTGGCCCGTGACTCTATGTATGTATAACCTTCCTTCTTGGATGTGCATGAAGCGGAAGTTCATTATGATGCCAGTTCTCATCCAAGGCCCTAAGCAACCCGGCAACGACATTGATGTGTACCTAAGGCCATTAGTTGAAGAACTTTTACAGCTGTGGAATGGAAACGGTGTACGTACGTGGCATGAGCACAAACAGGAGGAATTTAACCTGCACGCGTTGCTGTTTGTAACCATCAACGATTGGCCCGCTCTCAGTAACCTTTCAGGACAGACAAACAATGGATACCACGCATGCACGCACTGTTTAGATGACACTGAAAGTATATACCTGGACAAAAGCAGGAAGAATGTGTACCTGGGCCATCGTCGATTTCTTCCGACCAACCATCAATGTCGAAAGAAAGGCAAGCATTTCAAAGGCGAGGCAGATCACCGGAAGAAGCCCGCCATGCGTACCGGTGATCACGTACTTGCTATGGTCAATAATTTACACGTAATCTTTGGAAAGGGTCCCGGTGGACTAGCTGTTCCGAATGACGTTGAGGGACACGCACCCATGTGGAAGAAGAAATCTATATTTTGGGACCTACACTACCGGAAAGAGCTAGAGGTCCGCTCTTCAATCGACGTGATGCACGTGACGAAGAACCTTTGCGTGAACCTGGTAGGCTTCTTGGGCGTGTATGGGAAGACAAAAGATACACCTGAGGCACGGGAGGACCTGCAACATTTGCACGAAAAAGACGGCATGCCTTCGAAGCAGTATGAAGGTCCTGCTAGCTACGCTCTTACGAAAGAAGAGAAAGAAATCTTCTTTGAATGCCTGCTCAGTATGAAGGTCCCGACTGGCTTCTCGTCAAATATAAAGGGAATAATAAATATGCCAGAGAAAAAGTTCCAGAACCTAAAGTCTCATGACTGCCACGTGATTATGACGCAACTGCTTCCGGTTGCATTGAGGGGGCTTCTACCGGAAAACGTCCGATTAGCCATTGTGAAGCTATGTGCATTCCTCAATGCAATCTCTCAGAAGGTGATCGATCCAGAAATCATACCAAGGCTAAGGAGTGATGTGGTGCAATGTCTTGTCAGTTTCGAGCTGGTGTTCCCACCATCCTTCTTCAATATCATGACGCACGTCCTAGTTCATCTAGTCGGCGAGATTGTCATTCTGGGGCCCGTATTTCTACACAATATGTTCCCCTTTGAGAGGTTCATGGGAGTCCTAAAGAAATATGTCCGTAACCGCGCTAGGCCAGAAGGAAGCATCTCCATGGGCCATCAAACAGAGGATGTCATTGGGTTTTGTGTTGACTTCATTCCTGGCCTTAAGAAGATAGGTCTCCCTAAATCGCGGTATGAGGGGAGACTGACTGGAAAAGGCACGCTTGGAGGGGGGAACTCAATAATATGCAGGGACGGATATTCTTGGTCTGAAGCACACTACACAGTTCTACAGAACTCTACCTTGGTGACCCCGTATGTCGATGAACACAAGAACAGTCTGCGCTTCAAACACCCGGAGCAGTGTGACGAATGGATTACATGTGAACACATCAGGACTTTCAGCAGTTGGTTGAAAACACGTCTCAGAGGTGACACCACTGTTTGTGATGAGTTGTACTCGTTGTCCACGGGACCATCTTCGACTGTATTGACTTACAAAGGATACGAGATAAATGGGAATACATTTTACACGATCGCCCAAGATCAAAAGAGCACCAACCAAAACAGCGGTGTCCGCTTTGATGTAGCAACCGAGAGGGGAAAGGACACATATTATGGTTACATAATGGACATATGGGAACTTGACTACGGACATGATTTTAAGGTCCCTTTGTTTAAGTGCAAATGGGTCAATCTGTCAGGAGGCGGGGTACAGGTAGACCCACAGTACGGAATGACAACAGTGGATCTGAACAATCTTGGGTACACTGACGAATCGTTCGTCCTAGCCAATGATGTGGCACAGGTTATCTATGTGAAGGACATGTCTACCAGACCGAGGAAAATAAAAGATAAGGAAGCGAATACATCATACGATGAGCCAAAGCGGCACATAGATTTTTCAGGAAAAAGGGACATTGTGGGAGTGGAGGGCAAGACAGACATGTCTGAAGATTATGAAAAGTTTCATGAAATTCCTCCCTTCAAAGTCAAGGCTGACCCAAGCATCCTGATAAACGATGAAGATTATCCATGGTTACGGCGCAATAAGCAAATGACACAAGCGAAGAAAAAGTGAAGACTTTCTCCCGTAACTATTATGATGATAGCATGCCAACTTTGTAATAGACGAGTATGATACCATTGTCCGTTTTGTACAAGAAGTGCATCTAGTTTTTGCCGTAACCCTCTCAACTTTCTTGCACATGCTATGTGGATGAAATGATGATACCATGCCAACTTTCAACCTTTTCAGAGTTCATTTGAAATGCTTTATAAGCCCTGAGTGCAGAGAGGTTAGGCCCGTAAGCCTGCTTTAGAGAGGAGCTCGACAGCTCAGGCGCACCGCACCTTATAAACAGGTGCGCTCTCTTTTAGCTAGCGAGGTGGGACTAAACTCACCACCACGCCGCTGTGCAAGGCCATTGGTCCCGGTTGGTGGCACGAACCGGGACCAATTCCACCCTTTGGTCCCTGTTGGTGCCACGAACCGGTACTAATAAGGTTGTGGCCCCACGAGCACCTTTAGTACCTGTTCGTGGCACGAACCGGTACTAGAGTTTCTTACTAGCTAAGCAGTTTTTTAGTCCCACCTCGCTAGCTGAGAGGCACTAGGAGCGGTTTATAAGCCCTGAGTGCAGAGACGATGAAGAAGAGGCGCAATGCTCACGTTGCTTAGCTTCAAGCCCTGAGGAATAAGGTAGACTGCATCGAGCTATGTGCAGTGTAGTCTACACTATTCCGAAAGGCTTGAATAAAATCAATGCGCATTGCGCCTCTTTTTTATTTTTAATCATTAAAAGCAAAAAGAATTTTCATAAAGAACTTTTTTTATATAAACTTTAATAGCAGAAAGAATTATCATAAAGTAAAATAAATAAGTAATTAGAAACAAAATAAAATAAAATAAATAAGTTTTTTGTTGTAAGTAGAAATAAAACAAAATAAATATAGCAAAAAAGAAAATAAAAAAACTAAATACAGCAAAAAGAATTTTCATAAAGAACTAATGGCACTAATAGAAAGTTTATATGTTTTCTAAAACTAATGGCACTAACAGACAGTTTATAATTTTGCTGACCTAAAAGCAAAAAGAATTAAAAAATAAAGCAAAAAACAAAAGAAAATATAATGCAAAAAATTTAAAAAACTGCCACCTATTGGGCCACCACGGCCTGAATACGAGTAGAAACCCAACCTGGGCCAGGATTCAGGCCCGCAGAAGGCCCAATAGGCCAACAGACAGCACAGTGTGACATTAGGCTCGTAAGCCTGCATTTGAGAGGAGCTCGAGAGGGCAGCCGTAGTGGAGCTTATAAACCACTCCGAGCCCCTCTCAACTAGCGAGGTGGGACTAAACTTTTGGCCGCGGGCAGCGCAAGGCCTTTGGTCCCGGTTGGTGGCACCAACCGGGACTAATGCCCACCTTTAGTCTTGGTTGGTGCCACGAACTGGGACTAAAGGCTTTGCTATATAAGTCCATACTTAGGAAATTTTCGACATACCTCGCCAGTTGCCCCCGACGCCGCCAGGCTGCCCGTGCTCGCTGTTGCCGCCCGCTCCTCATCGCCGTCGCCCCGCGCCCTTGCCTCGACGGGTCGCCGCCCGGTGCTCGTCGTCGTCGCCCTGCCCCCACGCGCCGCCCCGCCTCGTGCTCCCCTGCTCCCGCGCGCCGCCTCGGCGCCCCGAGCCCCCCTGCCCAGCCCGCGCGTGCTCGCCGGCGCCCTCACCACCCCCGCCCCGTCCCGGCCCCGTGCGCCGGCACCCTCGCCGCCCCCGCCCCCGCCGTCGCCATCGTCCTAGCCACCCCCGCTGTGAGAGCCGCCGCCCCGGCTCTGTTTTTTTATTTTTATTAGTTTAATTTTTTTGTTCATATGTGATGTATATGTGTATGTGGCTATAATGTATATGTGAACAAAAAAAAATTATGTATGTAGATGTTCAAAATGTATGAATATATATGTCAAAAATGTTTTTTTGTTCATAGAAAGTTTTTTGTTCATATATAGAAAGTATTTATATATGACAATGGATATATATTCGATATATATGAGAAATGATGATCCACATGGAAAAGTTTTATATATGCAAAAGTTATAATTTTAGAAAAGTTTTATATATCTAGCTAGGAAGGGAAGAAGAAGAAAAAGAAGGATAGGAAAGAAGAAAATAAGAAGAGGAAAGAAAGAAGAAGAGGAGAGGAAGAAGAGGAGATATAAATAAGAAGAGGAAAAAAGAAGAAAAGGAAGAGGAGAAGAAGAAAGGAATAGAGGAGAAGAAGAAAAAATAGAAAA
>LR880967.1:1009128492-1009139592 GCA_904067115.1 Aegilops sharonensis | reverse complement strand
AGAGGAAAAAAGAAGAAAAAGAAGAGGAGAAGAAGAAAGGAATAGAGGAGAAGAAGAAAAAATAGAATATTTTCTATTTTTTCTTCTTCTCCTCTATTCCTTTCTTCTTCTCCTCTTTTTTTTCTTCTTTTTTTTCTTCTTTTTTTTCTTCAATCCTCTCCTCTATTCCTTTCTTCTTCTCTCCTCTTTTTATTTCTTATTCGTTTTCTTATGTTTTATCGGGTCTGTCGTCGTCGATATATACCCCTCCCGATAACTTCAACACGAGGGGGGATAACTTCAACACGAGGGGGGGTCGATATACCCCCTCCCCGATAACATTATTTTCCCGTGTATATATGTCGTCGTTGTCGATATAACCCCCTCCTGATAACTTCAACACGTGGGGGGGGGGGGGGGGCGATATACCCCCTCCCCGATAACATTATTTTCCCGTGTATATATGTCGTCGTTGTCGATATAACCCCCTCCTGATAACTTCAACACGTGGGGGGGGGGGGGGGGCGATATACCCCCTCCCCGATAACATTATTTTCCCGTGTATATATGTCGTCGTTGTCGATATAACCCCCTCCTGATAACTTCAACACGTGGGGGGGGGGGGGGGGCGATATACCCCCTCCCCGATAACATTATTTTCCCGTGTATATATGTCGTCGTTGTCGATATAACCCCCTCCTGATAACTTCAACACGTGGGGGGGGGGGGGGGGCGATATACCCCCTCCCCGATAACATTATTTTCCCGTGTATATATGTCGTCGTTGTCGATATAACCCCCTCCCGATAACTTCAACACGAGGGGGGATAACTTCAACACGAGGGGGGGTCGATATACCCCCTCCTCGATAACATTATTTTCCCGTGTATGTATGTCGTCGTTGTCGATATATAACCCCCTCCCGATAACTTCAACACGTGGGGGGGGGGGGGTCGATATATACCCCCTCCCCGATAACATTATTTTCCCGTGTATGTATGTCGTCGTTGTCGATATATATAACTCCCTCCCAGATAACTTCGACATGATGGACGGTCGATATGTATACCCCCTCTTGACTGTGATAACTTATACCACGGGAGCACCCCCCGGCCCTCTCGCTCGACAAAAACTCTCGAGGACACCCAAACCCTAGAAAAAAACGATGTCGGTCTCCTACCCCCTCCCGCCGCGCCCCTACCCTTGAAGCGTTGCCTAGGCCACCCCAAACCCGGAATAAGCTAGGTCTACGTTTGCACTAATATATCCACCTGCTGTCATGTTTGTGTAATAATTGCCATGTTGTAATATTTGCAAAAACAATGGAGCACGGACGAGATGAGCAAGCAGAAGATGTGTTGGGGGACATAATCTTAGCCGGAGGTGATATCTTGTCGTATCTTAACGACAATGATGGTCTGGAAGAACAGGGTGAAGAAGCAGGCTGCGGTGATCGAAGAGTGGAGGAGGAAAGACATGATTATGATGGCTCCGGTGACCCAATGCTGGTGCAAGAAGGAGCCCGTGGTGACGGCTCCGGTGACCGAACAGAGTCCGGCCAGGTAAATATATTAGTTAAGCCTGTGCTGACTAGCTAACTGATGCATTCATTGTTTTGGTATGTACACATATTAATTAACACTCATCTTTCTTCTTTTTTCTAGCCCTCCGGATCAAGCACAACTGCGGTAAAGAGACGAGGCCCGAAGAGAAAGTTGCGCTCGGATGAAAGGTTTGAGATCACAGCAATCGCGCGCGACGGCCAACCGATTGAACCCCTCCGGACAAAGGATGCTTTTGCTGCTCAGTGCGGGGTTCTAGTTAGGGACAAGATCCCGATCAGCATCCACCAATGGTATAAGCTTAAGAAGGAAGACCCTGAGGTGTCTTATGTCAATGATATGCAGAAAGATGATCTTTGGACTGAGCTGAAGGCAAATTTCACCCTACCGCCAGAGGAGGATCCGGAGAAGCCAGTTATAGAGCAATTAATCAAGTCTCATGCTCTTAAGAAGATGGCAGACCTATTCAGGAGGTGGAAGAATGAGCTGAAAACTTTTGTCGACAAAGAAGAGACACCAGAATTCGTCGGCCGGTATGAGAAGATCAGAGATCACTGGCCCGCATTTGTGGCCCATAAGACATCGGAAAAGAGTAAGAAGATGTCAGCGACAAACAAGCAGAATGCTGCGAAGAAGAAGCTTCACCATCGCATGGGGTCAGGTGGCTACCTCAAAGCCCGGCCTAAGTGGGCCAAGTCTGAGAGGGATCTGCTTGATAAAGGGATCGAACCAGAGACAATGAACTGGCCAGACCGTTGCCGGACTTGGTTCTTCGGGGCTTGCGGAACCTTGGACCCTGTATCAGGGAGGTGTCGTTGGACGGACGAGCAACTTGCAATACCCGTCAAGAAGCTTAAGCACTATATCGATCCAGCGCAGCAAGGGATGTTCGTTCCAGACAGAGAGAACGACGAGCTCACAATGGCCCTCGGGAATCCTGAGCACCCTGGACGGACATGAGGCACGCCAGGCTCCGTTCCGTGGAAGGCTGGTTTTCCGGACGCGGGCGGTTACAAAACCTAGGAGAGGAGGAAAAAAGTGGAGCAGATCCAAATTCAGCGTCTGCACGAAAGGGTTCAAGTGCTAGAGGAACGAGACGGCAATAGAGATGCTGAAACTGCCCCCAAAGCTACACCGCCATCTCAGCGTAGAAGCAGCGTGGCTTCCACTGAGCTGCCTCAGCTGGAGCATGCGGCTACTCCTAGCTACCCCTGGATGCTATCACGGAGCCTCAACATTGCCTCCTTATGGCGGAATGGCAGAACTTGAAAGTCAAGGCGGCTGTTGGCTCTGTTTTACCTACTGAACCTGGCGCAACCTACCACTGCCGGCCGATTCCAGAAGGATATGCTAGGGTGATGGTGGATGAAATAACGGAGGGATTTGAGGACCTCCAGCTTGACCACCATACCGGTGAAGGGGAGACTCGGCTGGGTTTAGCTCTAAAGACTCCATGCCTATGGCGGAAGGAGCTCATCAAGCTTCCGAACTGGACGGCTCCGGTGAGTAAGGGTACTCCGCCTCCTCCTCCGCCTCCTCCTCCGGCGAGTGATCAGGGCACTCAGCCTCCTTCTCCGGCGCGTGGCGGCACTCCGCCTCCTTCTCCGCCAGCGCCGGCGCGCCAGGGCAGCCAGCCTCCTCCTTCTCCACCTCGTCAGCAAGGGCGGAAGAGACCCGCCGCCGCTGCGGCTGCTCCGGCGCGTCGTAGTCCTTCTCCTCCGCCTCGTAAGCAAGGAAAGAAGACAGCCGCAGCCGCTCCATCTGCTCTGCCGGCGTCTAGCAGTACAGCTGCCAGAGGCGGGAGGCAATACAGATTCGGTCCTTCTCTGAAGACTCCAGAGAAGTTACCATATGAGAGGACCGAGGAGGAGAACGCGAAGATCGTGCGAGCCGAAGTGAAGAACTTCTTTGAAGGGGTCAAAGCAAAGAAACATCCACCTCCGGAGGAGAAGGTAGATCCGGTGAAAGCAAAGCGCACTCTGGCTGCCCTGACAAAACCACCAAAGTCTCCGCCAAGAGGCAACTATGAGCGCGTTCTTGGAAAGGCATATGCCGAAGCGGAGCGGTCGGGAAGTACTGTCAGTGATAAAAGGATGAAAGAACGACGAGCTGGGAAAAAAATTGCCCAGCTCGGCGAACAAGCGAACCAATCGTGCCCCCCGCTCAAGGTGTCAAAAGACATCGTCGCTAATGATCCGGGTATGGTGCCCGGTTATAGCAATCTTGGAGATTACCTGCCCGATGATGTACATTATGAAATCATGGAGGTGGACAACCACAAATATCATTACGGGAAGCCTCTCGTCAAAGATGTCAGATCTCTAAGCACGATGATGCGAAGACTACATGATTGGTACATGAAAACCTGCAGAGAGTCTGATGGGATGAGTACTTTGACGCTGAGAGTTAAATCGGAGCATGACCTCGTTGGAATTGAACTGCTGAATGTTCCATTTGAGGATTTCTTCCAGTTTTACAATCTAAAGTCCCTCGATAAAACAACGATCACTTGCTACTGTCTGTAAGTAGTACTACTTCTGTCATTAAGTCTCTCTATATAGCTCAGCTCTTTCATTGCATGTATTTATACTTATCCTCACTATATTATGCAGATTGAAGATCACCGAATTGAAGAAAAGACAAATCGGTGATATTGGGTTCATCAACACAAATCTCATAGATGCATATACGGTTGAAAAACATCCCAAAGAAGCTGAGGCCAACTTGCTACAATCGTTGGTATTAAATCAAAACAAAGATATAATACTCTTTCCTTACAACTTCAAGTGAGTGTTATTGTCTTCTGCATATTCGGTTTCTCTTATTAGTCCAGGTTATGGTAATGTAATTGATGACTTATGCATGCATGCGCAGCTTCCACTATATTCTCCTAGAGATTAAGCTTGAGTCGGGAGTAGTAACCGTCTTAGACTCGAGACGAAAAGATCCCCAGGACTATGCGAACATGACTCAAATGCTCCAGAAGTAAGTTAAATCGATCATTATCCACCATATCAGCAACTTTGTTCATTTCCTGATATCAAGTAATTGTTTTCTTTGTCTGGCATGGTTTGGAGAAAATTCACCTCAAAAGCCCCGGGACTGCCGAACCAGCTGCAATTTAGACACCCGAAAGTAAGTACTATAGTAGCATGTTCCGCGCATCTCCTAGTGATTCAAGCGCTAGTTTGATCAATACCATTTAGCATGCTTGCTTATCAGTTTGATTGACCTCTATTTCTTGTAAAGTGGTTGTGGCAGCAACCCGGGAATAATTACTGTGGATACTACGTTTGCGAGTCCATCCGCTACCATACCTGTGAGCGGGGCTACACTGAAGAACAATATGAAGTGCGTAAGCAATAATATTCACAATTTTATTTTATTACCATCATTTGTGTTGAGTTTCATTTATTCATATATATATGTATTGACCCCCTTCTTCAAATTAGATTTTTCGGAAGCTGGATCAACTCCTAGCAGAAGATCGTATGCGAGGAATTCAAGAGGAATTGGCGGCATTCTTCCTTGACCACGTGATCGCTGAAAACGGAGAATACTATGTGAACCCTGTGTTCCTACAATATAATTAGGAGATTGTATTGTAAGATATAATTATTGTATATATGTAGCCGGTAGTGTCGGATAGATATATGAGAACTTGTTGTTCGACCAATATCTCGGAGAAGGAGAGGTGGTCGATATCACTTCTCTCTGTCTGCATATGTTCATGACGATCTTCTGTTTCCTTCATTTGATTACTAGCTAGCGTGTCTACTCCTCTCCATACGTATATAGTACGTAGCGTCGACCAAGCACGGAGATAAGAGATGACACTTTTCTCTATTAATTAGCTAGCTAACACAATATATGAAACACCTAAATTAACCCCCCAAAACCCCTAAACCAACCCATTTCAAAAAAAACAAAAACCTCAGCTACTGCTAGGGGCTGACGCGTGGATGCCTATTGGTCCCGGTTGGTGGCACCAACCGGGACCAAAGGCCCTCCTACCTGGCCTCCCCGCACCGGCCACGTGGACGGCCTTTAGTCCCGGTTCGTGTAAGAACTAGGACTAAAGGGCTAGGGCATTAGTAACGATCCTTTAGTCCCGGTTCCAGAACCGGGACTAAAGGCCCTTATGAACCGGAGTAAAAACCCCTTTTCCTACTAGTATACTCGTACAAAGCAATTCAAAAAGGACAATAAGATAAGTAGGAAAAAAATCAAGAATCTTAAATTTTCTTCCCGGTCCCCAGCTGGGCATGCCGCATGGCGGAGAGTCTCTGTCCCAAGCAAAGCAAAGCAGAGCAACAGCCATGGTCCAAGACGTACGTGCTAGGGGCGAATTCACTGTTTTGACCCTTTTGCCAAGGTTTGGCATGGTCCGACCCTGGTTCGAAAGAAATTCACGATCAAAATATTACCGACGCAGTCTTTGACGGTAAGACTTCATTGCCTACCTCTAAGAGCAACAAGCAAACAACCATAAAATTTGACAGCACCCAACATGAAAAATACCCCACAACCAAAGCCTTTGGCGGCAGGGCTGCAACAACGAATAGCCTCCTCCGGCCGGTCCAGCCCGCAGGCGGCAGCACCTCGAACTCTAGTAGGCACCATGCATATGGCTCAACACGACCATGCCTGCAGGTGGAGAGGGAAAGGAAAATGGATAGAGTACATGTGGGTGCGTGATGTGTGTGTGTGTGAGAGAGAGAGAGTACATGGCTGTTTGGTTTGTGGCTAAATTTGTCAAAAATTGCCACACGTAAAGTTAGGCAAGTTTGACCAACTTAGATGAGTGTTTAATTCAAGCCACACCTTAGGCACGCCACATTTAGGACCCACATGGCATACACACAAAAAGTGTGGCAAGATTTCTTTAAGCTTGCCAACTTGTGTTTGTGTGGGTGTGAGATGTGTGTTTGTGTGGCCAATGCTATGGCATGGCAGCCACGAGCCCCACGCCGGCAACACGACGCTGACGCCCTGGTCAAATCATGTCCCAATGCCAACCATCCAGTGGATGCATGTGGTCTGGTCTGTCATAAGATGGACCGGCCCGGCATGCACACCACACGCTCTGACTAGCTTGCTGTCGCTGCTGTCTCAAACGGTATTTGGACGCATGCATGCATGTGACTATATGTTTTCGTGCAAAAAAAAAGCAGATCAGAGCTCCAAAGAGACCAGCGCTAATAGGCCTGGCGGTAGCCTATAATGGGCTACCGCAAAAGGCTTTGGCGGCAAGGTATTTTTCATGCCGAATGAATATAACGGTGTAAGTCCTACCGTCGTTGACTATGACGGTAGGCAGTGATTTTTTTTAAACAGGCTCAAATCGTGTTAAACATCGATAAAAGGGTCAAAACAATGAATTCGGCCAAGTGGTTGCGGGCTGCATGTGACTACTCGTCCTTGCAAGGTAGAATTGCTCTTCTCATCATCGTTCAAGCTGAATTTCGTTGAAACTACACCAACCATTCAGAAATACGTAACTTGCTAGGAAGCGCCATGCCAAACTTTTCTCACTTTGACTAATATATTTGTCATGAAATAATTTCATAATATACAATTTTCATAATTGTACACTTGTGTTTTCATACACAAAGTATCAGAGATTATGCAAAATTTAAAACATCATATATCTTCAAATGAAGGGGTCATGTTGTTTCATATAAAACTAATTGAATATTATGGAAATATATCTCATAAGGGATCTAGACATCTAGTAATATTATTTTTTTGTTCCTTTTGTTGCTCATTATTTTATATAGCTGGACAAACTTAAAAAAATGTTTGATTCACATTAATCCTAAAACTACTAGTATTATGAACCAAGGGAAGTATTTAGAAAACGTTCTAGAGATGAAATAGGGATGTGTGAGTTAGCTTCATGGATGGGATTCCTGCCCTGTTCCTTAGAACCTCAACCGATACTCTAGCAGCTCAATGTGGTTCTGGTGCAAGAATCCTACTGCTATACGTAGCAACTTGGAATCATGGAAAGAAATACATAAACTCTCAATTTTGGAACATACCTGGTTACTTCCCATTTCATGAAGCCTATCAATTATATTTTGTGCACTAGCTGGTCTCTTCTCTGGATTGAAGTCAGTACATTCTAAAGCTATCTCATAGCATACACGCATCTGTTTGCATAGTGTTTCTCGTTGTGTTCTCTCCAACCTATCACTCCAATTAAACATTATAGTGGTGAGTTATGGTCTGTGAAATGGATCAGCAACATCAATTGAACAACAAAAATTCTCTAAAAAGGTAAGTAAACTATGTCCCAATAGATTCAGTAAGATCCATCACCATAGATATTGCACTTTCATGTTCGATTGAAACAAGTAGAAATAAAAGATAAACAAATCACTTCAAATGACAACCCATGTAACTATATTTATTTGTTTGCCATTATAATTTTCATTTCTTTCTGTACTTTTTTAGTAGTGGCAGGTTTCTTCAAAGACTTCCCTTTTTTTACCTTCAAAAACTTGGGTACTTGTATGCATTTTAAATTTCTATTTATTCAACATAAGAACTAAGCTCAAGTTTTCCCTTGTAAAATGGTAATTTTACCATTGTTTTCTAGGTGGTTGGGCTGGTGGGGGGCTGGAGCCAGTTGCTGTGTTCACTCTTTCACAGCTAAATTGTGATTTCCGCTACTAGGCGTGCTTCCAGAATTATGAGTACAATGAGGGCTGTCCAATGTATATACGGTATATAAGAAACAATTTATAAGAGTAGAATTAGGAGTACAATGAGGGCTGTCCAATGTTTATACAGTGTATAAGAAACAATTTTTTGTTTTCGACAATGAGGGCCTCACCAGTTGTTGTATTACTCGAAAGACTTGGCAATTTTGCTCCCTGAGAACCCGAATCACAATAACTAGGTATATACCGTGTTGATAACACAATAGCTAGCTAGTTAGATAGCTAGAATCACAATAGGTATATCATCGAATCACAGTAACCAGAATAATAGAATCACACAATAGCTAGCTAGCAGATACTCTCTCAATACATGTAGAAGAGGCAGCCAACAAGTATATGATCGAAAATTCCTCTCCGAAAACCCGAGATCAGGAGACTACGAGAGGAATAATCAATGGATCATGGATGCGAACCGATGAGGGCTGTAATTCCTGTACCTGTTACCGTGTCACCGGATCTAGATGCGAACCAAGATCCCGCGCTGTTCGGTTTCCTCTGGATGTGATCGATCCCTGCCTCTTGCGATCGAGGCATCGAGGGCATAACCCATCGAGCAGGCAGCCCGGGATTGGGAGATGGTCGAGGCTTGACGTGCCAGCGCCGACCGGCCCAATGCCCATGCCATGCCAGCGAAAATAAATACATAGGCCTGGGGCCCCTCAAACTCTATGGGCCCTGTGCGGACCGCACAGTTTGTACAACTGTGAGCCCGGCCCCCGTATCTTGGTAATCTCTCTTTCCTCCATGTCCTAAACCTCACCAGCACAAACCTCACGGCCGGTCTCCATCCCACCTGATATTGGTAGATTGAGTCGTCTCGTCGTTCTTGATCTTGGCCTTAACGGATTGTCAGGCATCATCCCTCGTACCATAGGAAACCTCACAAAGCTAATTAAACACCCTTGTTCTAGTAAAGAACGATCTCTCTGGGAAAATACCGCATGATTTGGAGTGAATTGTAAAAAACATCGACATTGAAGGCTAGAGTTGCAGAAATGACAAGTCTGTAGTTTTGTGCCCAAAAACACTAATTCCCAGGCTAAATTTTTGCAGAAAACACTAGTCGCTCTGTTCGGTCGTTTTAAGTGGGATTATGACAGGTGGGTCCCGCTTTTGTCGACGTGGCGTCACTGTTGATCCGTTTGGCTCGTTTGACGCCGTCAGAAGCCGTTCGCGGGCCGTCTCGAGCCGGAACCGGTGAAATGGTCCACCCCGCGACTCGTTACAGGCCCACCCACCCCAACCCTCATTCGCCCCCGCTCTCAGCTCGAACTCGTTCGCCGCCGTCGACCTGTCCACATCTCCGACCGCCGCCGCCGCCGCTGGCGCCGCCACCGCGTCGCCATGGTTTCCTGGAGTGAGGATGATGACAGCAGTGAGAACTATTACCAGTACGCCACCTCTGGTTCAGACGACGGCATCGTGAAGGTGAGTTGGTAGAAATAGGGTTAGGGTTAGGATTTGAGGATTTTCCTCTTGAGCTAAATCTGAACTTTCCTTCCCAAATATCTTGCTCTCCTTTGCACGTGCAGATGCCTGCTACGACGGATGACTCTGAATTTGAGGGCAATGATTTTGTTTTGTGCCGTGAACACGGGGTGCGAGCAGAAAGACTTGTTGCTTTCGAGGGCATCCATACTGGCAGGAGGTTCCTTGGCTGTGCTGTGAAGGTATGTGTCAAATTTCTGCTGATTAGGTGTTGTGGTCTAATCATTTGGTCATTGTTTAGTATTTAATTTGGTAGTTAGCAGATCTGGCTTGTTAGTTAGGCTGTTTAAATATTTGCCCATTATGGTCTAATCATTTGGTCATTGTTTAGTTCATGTTTGCTTATTGGGTCAGTTAACTCATTGTATTTATGTGAGCATATGTGCATAGTGTTGTGGCATTTTCATTTGTTTATATGTGAGCATATGACAGTGTGGATCAGTGAGGTCATTTGTTAATATGTCAGCATGTGACAGTGTGGAGCAGTGAGGTTTGTTTATATGTCAGCATGTGGATGGGGTTGGAAGCAGTCATTAAAAATTCTTATTAAGTACTGCTGGCCTAGTTGCTTTTAGTTAGTAAGAACTCATTTAGATTGCCTAATTGTTGGTACTTGTTGGAGTGCCTACTTGTTATTAGTAAAGAATTCATCTTGGCATGTAGCTTTTATCTTGCTCTTTAACACTGTAATTGAACATGATGGTAAAAACTGTGGACTTGTTGAATGGATTGATCCATCTTGGCCAGCTACAATGGAGAATGCACTATCCAAGTTGTGGGATATGTATGAACAGTCCCAGAGAGACAGGAATGAGGACAATCTGATGAACTCATTTGCTGTGCACTCACTGACACAAGAGAAGATCAAGCTGCAGGCCAATTATGAAAAGTTGGTTGGAGATGTTCAATCCCTTTTGGATGAGAATGAGAGGAGGGCCCAGATGGAAAGTAAGCCTGATGAGAGCAAGCTCCAAGAGAAGTATGACATGGTTAAGCAGCTGACAGTATCTCAAGCCACTGTCATTAGGAACATGAAGTTGAAGCTTGCTGAAGAGAAGACTAAGTTGCAGGCCCGCATTGATGAGCTTGAGAAGGTTGTGGAGCAGAGCAAGGCCAAGATGAATGGGATCAAGGCAATCTTAGCTGAATGAGCCACACTGGGCAGTAATGGTCATTGAGTTCATGGTCATGTATGGATCTCCTCATTAGTTATGTAATGGTCATGTATGGATCTCCCAATTATGCTACTTATTAGTCATGTATGGATCTCCAAATTATGCTACTTATTAGTTATGTAATGTTCATGTATGGATCTCCCAGTTATGGTACTTATTAGTTATGTA
>LR880967.1:1009111253-1009122099 GCA_904067115.1 Aegilops sharonensis | reverse complement strand
TCACTTGTCTATGAACTGATATAGGCAACCCAGAAGTCCTTTTCCGCGGACACGGCTATTCGAATAGATCATATTAAACCCTGCAGGGGTGTACTTCTTCACACACGCTCTCACCACTTACCGCCGTTTACACGACATGTACTCGGCAACCTTCAAGCGGAAGCCCAACGTGGGTGTCGGCCACGGCCTACCTAAACACTCAAGTCCCTAGTCCAGGTTTATCGCCTATTCGGGTTCCATCCGCAGGGAGTCCGGCCGAGGTTTCCCATACAACCCCGAACGATGTGTGCAGGGTTCCCGAGACACCAAACGGGCGAATCGGTACACCGGGCCACGGTGCCTACCGCAACACAACCCACCCCTAAGGTCAGCGTTGCGTGCGGCCCCCAGCATGCTACAAACACCAGAAACTACTTGCAACTCCCGGACTGAGGACAAGGGTGGTTAAGAAGCCGAGAGGGTCAATTAAGGATCCCAATGTGTGGTAGTAACTGTTTCATGGATCACAAACACAGAACTCAGTTCCTGAGGACGGCTGCAATGAGACAACCCACCATGTACTCCTACATGGCCTCTCACCGCTACCTTTACCAAATCGTGTTCACACACTTAGCTCACACACAGTAGGACATGTTCACACACCATTCCAATTCATTTCCGATGAATCAGACCTGACTCAACTCTAAGCAGTAGTAGGCATGACAAACAAGCAAAATGAGTAGGCACAACAGGGCTCAAACAACTCCTACTCATGCTAGTGGGTTTCATCTAATTATTGTGGAATGACAGGTCATGCAGAGGATAAAGGGGTTCAGCTACCCCAGCAAGTAACACATGAGTCGTTGTTGTCCTAATGCAGTAAAATAGAGCAGGAGCGAGAGAGTGGGATTGTATTGGAATGAACAAGGGGGTTTTGCTTGCCTGGCACTTCTGAAGATAATATAGTTCTTCATCGGTGTCATCGAATTCATCGTCGATACGTCGTCTACTGAGAGGGGACAATTACCGGCAAACAAGAGAGAACACAATCAATGCAATGCACATTCATATGAATGACATGTCATGTTAAGGTACTGAATTGACCTAATGCAATATCTAGCCAAGTTAATTGAAGTGGAATTCAAACAAGAACAAATTCCAACTCCAAATGTTATTTCATATATTACCCTAATCATGATTCATCCTATTCAGTGAGGTTAACTTGTTCAAACATGCATGATCATGGCATAAACAACTTCTTCATATTTTTCTGATCATTTTTCATATATAAATTATTTCCATTGGAGTTACGGTTGAATTTATATGAATTTTAGAAGTTTGGGGTATTTTCTGAAATTTCCTGAATTAAATTAAATCCAGAAAAACCTATTACTGCGTCAGCATGACCTCACGGTGACGTCAGCAAGTCAACGGGCGCTGTCCAGGTCAAATCTGACGCTGGGACCCACTGGTCAGTAGTTAGTTTAACTAACTAATATCAGTTAGTGTTAACCCTGTTTAGTTAGTGGCCGGGCCCACACGTCAGTGACCCTGGGGGAAGTCAAACCCCTGGTCAACCGGGGCTAATCCACCGGCGTCGAGTCGCCGGCGAGGCCGAGGCGGCGGAGGCCTTTGGGTTTCTTGTTCCGACGACCAAACGGACGGAGGAGGGGCTCTACGGGTAGCTGGAAGAGCGCCGCGTCGGGTGGTGCAAGTAGTTGGGCTCGGGGTCGCCGGAAAAGGCGCCGGCGACGTGTTTGGCGGCGGCCGGAGCTCGGGCGAGCTCGGGCATGTCGCTAGGAGGCACGGCAGGAGGTGCGGAGGGGTGCTGCGGGCTCCTGGGAACACGGTGAGAGCGGTGGTGTGCTCGGAAGCGAGCGTGCGCGGTTGTGGCCACGGCTACGCCATGGCCGGCGGCGAGAAGCAATCGGCTCCGGTGGAAATCGGCGTTAGCGAGAGGAAAAGAGCCAGGGGAGAGAGGGGATCGACGCAGCAGCTCACAGCGCGTCCGATGGCGTCGTCGGCGAGGTCGTGGACGGTCCGGAGCCGACGAATCGGGCGACGGCGACCGGCGGGTCCGCGGAAGGGAAAAACGTCGGGGCGGCGCTTCGGGGCTTCTCCGGTCGCATGTGACGGCGGGGAGGGCGAGGGCGGCACTGCGGAGCTCGGGAGCGCGTCGGAGAGGAGAGGGGGTGGCGGTGGCCGCGAGGGCAGCGAGGGGCAGCGACGGTGGCGCTCGGTCCGGGCGAGAGAGAGGGAGCAGAGAAGAGGAAGGACGTTCTGGGGAGAGGAGAGGGGCCAGGGGTCCAGAGCGGCGCCGAGGAGGAGCTTCGAGGCCCTTCGGTGAGGCAGGCGAGCAGGGAGGAGGCGTGGCGAGCTCGGGCGCGTGCGCCGTGTCCCTCCTCTGCCTACTGGCAGAGGTAGGCGACGACTGGCACTCGCCAGGTGGGCTGGGCCGGTTGGAGGAGCTGGGCCAGGTAAGTGGGCTGCCAGGTAAGTGGCTGGGCTTCTCGCTCTCTTTCCTAATTATAATCTGTTTTTCTATTTTGTTTGCCTCTGTTTTGATTTAGTTTAGCACCAAATCATTTAAATAAATCCTGAAAATAATTATGGGCATTAACTGAATTATTACAGAGGCCCTTAACTATTTTTCAGAACTGTTGGAGCATTTACAAATATTAATAGTATTTAAATGCCCCAATTCAAATACAATATGGTTTATTCAAAAATCCAAAAATGTCTTGGAAAAATATCCATCATCTCTGGATAAGGTTTTCACCCTTTTCCATTAATCATGAATATTTTTGCAAACCAATTTGGGTTCTTTGAAAATATTTTGAAGTTGATCCTATTTGCATTGTTTTAGTGCTAGGGCTCGGTCATCCCCATTTCAAATTTCATGAAAATTAAACATGATGCATGGATGCAATGCCACTAGTTACAAGCAAGCTCTAGGGCTGTGACAACTCACCCCCACTAAACAAGAATCTCGCCCCGAGATTCAAGACGTGAGGTAAGAGGAAAAGGGGAGTCGCAAACTATCACAATCTTCATGATCCATTTGCCTTCTCGAAGATGTTGATTCATTCCATCATCTTGGTCTTGACGTCTTCGAGATCTTCACCCGACACGACAACAGAAAGAAGGGGGAAACCCTACATGATTCGATCTTCACGAAGATCAAGTAAACATGATCGACTCACGGACTGAGATGGTGAAACATCTCGAGTTGAGACACAAAACACATCGAGAGGGATGGAAGAACAAACGACGGGGTTTGATTGGTGGCAACAATTCCACGCTTAGAAAGATGGTGGATGGTGTCAAGGTGGCGAGGAAATATTTACCATGATCCCGTAACGGGGCACCTCGAGAAAGGTGACGCAAAGAACTATTCCCTTAAGTGGCAAAAAGAATTACTTTTGAATTAGAAATCATTGAGACTCTTCATACCAGCCTAAGGCAATTCACAACGATCGTTTGGCGGAGTGCAAGGAATGGTACACCCGGACTAGAATGGATGATGTAGACTACCTTGTTGAAGACAACGCAATTAATGATTTTTGCTTATCACCGGAAATGGATGGAACCCATGGTGAGTCCACGTTGAGGATGGTCCTAGACATCAATTAATGAGAGGGCAGCCCATGGAAATTGGCACAATGGGGTGCAAGCTGGGAACAAGATACAACTGTTAGAATGTTCCAACCATCATATCTGCCTGAGATTCAGATCCGATTGGTAATAGGATACTTCAGACTCAGCATGTCTGAAAAGGAAAGGTTGCAACACAAAACCGACGAGATGACGTTTCGAGATTCTCGGGGAGTGAACTATGATAGCAAGCTCCAAAACATGAGCTGGTTCTGCTACAAACCTGTGAACACACTGTCCTAGACAAGCATGACCACATGGTAGTCTTATAATAAAACACTACCGAGTTCAGGTGGGGAACCATAATCGAGGATATTGAAGTCCTTGCATAAGGCATGCTCTTAAGAAGGAACTTCCTTTCCTTGAACAAATCAATCAGTGGCTTAGTGTGCTATGGAATCCATATGGAATGAAGATGATCAGTCTATCAGACCATAGAATACCTTGCACATGCATGACTGACTTGGGATGATTCCATAGGAGGCAAACAAGCTTTCTCTAATCCATGGCGACAACCTACATCAAATGCACGTGAGTTCGAGGAAGTCACTTC
Organism: Aegilops sharonensis; assembly: GCA_904067115.1. Lineage (NCBI taxonomy): Eukaryota > Viridiplantae > Streptophyta > Magnoliopsida > Poales > Poaceae > Aegilops > Aegilops sharonensis. The sequence continues at coordinate 1,009,117,913 of LR880967.1, read as the reverse complement.
TTCCATCCAAGCATAGGCTTCATGAACGGCACACGAAGAAATGCTTACACAAGTTTCCAACACTAGGTTGATGTTCAGCATGACTCATGGGGGAGACAAAATGCTACTGATGGGCTCAACAGCAACTCATCGGAATTTCCATATCACTGGACTTCCACCATCATGTGAACACGTTGATAGCATTGGTCAGACCAAAGATGTAATGGTTAATGCTCGAGGGATCAACCACGAGTAAGACAACATCACAAATATCGTTGGTTCTGATTTGACTTGACAATAGCCCATACTCAAATCAAAGAATTGATAAGACAATAGGTCCAACAACTGATCACAGGGACCAATCGATGAAGATATCATCTTTCTTCAACACACACTACACAAGAATATCCCTTTGGACGAACTTAGCTAGGCAAGCTTTTATCCTCCAACTCTCCAAGTTGTTGTCTAGCTTAACCAACTAGCTCAGGGATATCCAACACAGGTTCTTGGAGAAAGGGTGGTTCACAAGAAACCAACTTGATCACGAGCTCAACATAACAGTCAGGAAACAACCCGGTAACACTTCCAAGAAGATATTTGGAAAGTCACGAACCACCGGTATGTCACTAAGCTCGAGAACAATCTTGCTTTGAGGGCAAGACGATATGATCAGATGAGTGAGGACTAGACAAGATCCTAACTCATCAATCGAAGTGTGCACCAGAAATAAGGACTAGGTAGCATGATCAATCTTAGGATGATGATTTAATAACCAACACGCTAAGAAAGAGGATATTATCCATTAGCTACCAAGCAACGAGTTGCTCGGAGTATTGATGTCACACATCACAACTCACTTGTCGGCATTCCGGTTGCAACAACACGGAACCGAGGAATGAATAATGATAGCGAGAAGTATCACTGCGTCAAGAGTTCATAAAAGAAGGTGCAATTCTCATGAAGTTCCCGACATAAAGTGGGTAATGCTTCGGGATAGAACAGAATCAAAAGCTGAATTGGCATTTTGATCTGCGGGATACAACTGCTTTGACCCAATCCTGGATATGGATGAGGTACTGGGGTTTGTTTCTCCTAGTCATTCCGGAATAGAGTGGCTTGTCGGACCACAAGAATAATAGGCATCGATGAACACGAATGCACAATTACTCCTGGCTATCAATTGATAGATGAAGGTCAGAAGACATCTAAGAGAACAACTCAAAGGAACATATAACTTTTCGAGTTGTGGAGGCATGGATTAGTATGTCGAGCAAAGTTCAACATTTCTTCCGGACAACCCATGCAGAAAGGGTAGATCTGGCAGAGTCACAATTATGAATGGAGGACTCTTCAAGAGTACTCTGATTGTGATCTTTTGGTTCAAAAGAACTTCTACCATAAATAGTTCATGGTATTTGGAAGAAGGAGAATACCACGGACTTCGAGGACTATCGCAAAGGTTACTAATATCCTAAAGGAGCTAGCAGTTACTAACAACATGAGGTAGGATGAATCTCGGGTTCAGAAACCCAGGAGTAGAATACCTACTACTAAATGGCATCACGGGATGCTTTCGAAAATGATGGCCAGAATCATCACACTAGGAATACAAAAGCATTGCTAAATTGCTAGGTGACTTCCTAAACACCTAGGGTCATAATAATAACTCCAACATATATGTCGAGGCAATGGAGTACCTCGACTGACTGGTTAGTGTGCTTATTCTGACCAAAAGGACATCGGAAATGGAAGGAATGGATTTGCAAATGCATCAGACTATTTAGAGACCTAGGATGACTCGGACAGCATAACGGCTGTAAATGCCCAAAATGATTTGAGACATCCTGCAAAAATGGTGGCATAACCACTCAACATCACAATATCAAGGTTCCGAGATCAACAATTAACATACAGAAATGGTAGGAACCGAACTGAGGCTTAAAACCAACAATCTTATAAGTCTATGGATTAGTAACACGTCATCCTGATAGATAGATGAGAAGGCCTAGTTCTTAACCCCATAGAAGAGAAGAGGATGACTCAGATCAGAAGGCCATGAGGTATAAGGAGTAAAAAGAGCCTTACATTCCCTTCCACAATCAATTCCCTTACATAACTAAAGCATTTCTAGACACAACTTCGACCAGTTGGCTTGGTAATCCTACAGGCAGTCAGGCTCTGATACCAACGCTGTCAGGACCCCGATTCCAAGTCACATCGACCTAGCCGGTAACACCTCATATCACTTTGCGGCCTCACGCACGGTATTCCCACGGGTGTCGCCTTACCATGGCCCGGGACCGTTTGCGCCTTTTGGCTCACGTATATGATAGTGTCGCTAGCATCCACATGACAAGGAACCCGGGCCGACATGGCTAGTCGTGAACCCAAAGCGGCGCTAACCTATGGGGACAGGCATACATGAATCACATCGAGCATGTCGGTCATCAACGTATAAATTCGGGCTGTAGCACTGGGCTAACAGGACTCTGGTATCCCGGGCTGTAGCAGGCTAGGCAGGACTCCGAATAACACCGCGTGACATTTCCCCGAAGGGACAGACATAGGAACGAAGTGAAACACATGCCGGCCAGTCAAGTGTCCAAGCAGTAGTGCTGGGCTAGCAGGACTCCGGTGAACCGGGCTGTAGCGGACTACTATCGCTCAGAATCACGAGACTACATTTCCCCATATGAGAGGCTGCCGAGGATAAACAACTAGTTTGTCGGATCCCACACATACCAAGCATTTCAAACATACACACAATATGCTCAATATGTGTAAATACGACGTGGCATCACAACATAACTCTACAACTCAAATATTTATTCATTAGGCTCCGAGGAGCGAGATATTACAAACATGGGTCTCATGACCCAACACTCAGAGCATACAAGTCAAAGCACAAGCGGAAGCTAAACATGTCTGAGTACAAACAACTATAAATGAAAGAGGCTGAGAAGCCTGACTATCTACCAGATCCTGCCGAGGGCACAAGATCGTAGCTGAGGTAACAAGCTAAACGTCGAAGTCCAAGCGGAACTACTAGCGAGACTGACGTCTCTCTGCAAAACATAAAATAAGCAAACGTGAGTACACACGTACTCAGCAAGACTTACATCAGAACTAACTACATATGCATCATTATCAAAGGGGGTGGTGGAGTTTGACTGCAGCAAGCCAGCTTTGACTCGGTGGCTATCCCGAACTACGACTGCAAGTAACTCTTTTGAGGTGGCGCACACGAGTCCACATATTCACCATATCAATACACCACTATGGACCCGCTCCCGTCTCCCTACGAGAACGCCATCCATAGTAATCACGCTTATCTTGCGCATTTTAGAGTATCCACTTTCACTTGTCTATGAACTGATATAGGCAACCCAGAAGTCCTTTTCCGCGGACACGGCTATTCGAATAGATCATATTAAACCCTGCAGGGGTGTACTTCTTCACACACGTTCTCACCACTTACCGCCGTTTACACGACATGTACTCGGCAACCTTCAAGCGGAAGCCCAACGTGGGTGTCGGCCACGGCCTACCTAAACACTCAAGTCCCTAGTCCAGGTTTATCGCCTATTCGGGTTCCATCCGCAGGGAGTCCGGCCGAGGTTTCCCATACATCCCCGAACGATGTGTGCAGGGTTCCCGAGACACCAAACGGGCGAATCGGTACACCGGGCCACGGTGCCTCCCGCAACACAACCCACCCCTAAGGTCAGCGTTGCGTGCGGCCCCCAGCATGCTACAAACACCAGAAACTACTTGCAACTCCCGGACTGAGGACAAGGGTGGTTAAGAAGCCGAGAGGGTCAATTAAGGATCCCAATGCGTGGTAGTAACTGTTTCATGGATCACAAACACAGAACTCAGTTCCTGAGGACGGCTGCAATGAGACAACCCACCATGTACTCCTACATGGCCTCTCACCGCTACCTTTACCAAATCGTGTTCACACACTTAGCTCACACACAGTAGGACATGTTCACACACCATTCCAATTCATTCCCGATGAATCAGACCTGACTCAACTCTAAGCAGTAGTAGGCATGACAAACAAGCAAAATGAGTAGGCACAACAGGGCTCAAACAACTCCTACTCATGCTAGTGGGTTTCATCTAATTACTGTGGAATGACAGGTCATGCAGAGGATAAAGGGGTTCAGCTACCGCAGCAAGTAACACATGAGTCGTTGTTGTCCTAATGCAGTAAAATAGAGCAGGAGCGAGAGAGTGGGATTGTATCGGAATGAACAAGGGGGTTTTGCTTGCCTGGCACTTCTGAAGATAATATAGTTCTTCATCGGTGTCATCGAATTCATCGTCGATACGTCGTCTACTGAGAGGGGACAATTACCGGCAAACAAGAGAGAACACAATCAATGCAATGCACATTCATATGAATGACATGTCATGTTAAGGTACTGAATTGACCTAATGCAATATCTAGCCAAGTTAATTGAAGTGGAATTCAAACAAGAACAAATTCCAACTCCAAATGTTATTTCATATATTACCCTAATCATGATTCATCCTATTCAGTGAGGTTAACTTGTTCAAACATGCATGATCATGGCATAAACATCTTCTTCATTTTTTTCTGATCATTTTTCATATATAAATTATTTCCATTGGAGTTACGGTTGAATTTATATGAATTTTAGAAGTTTGGGGTATTTTCTGAAATTTCCTGAATTAAATTAAATCCAGAAAAACCTATTACTGTGTCAGCATGACCTCACGGTGACGTCAGCAAGTCAACGGGCGCTGTCCAGGTCAAATCTGACGCTGGGACCCACTGGTCAGTAGTTAGTTTAACTAACTAATATCAGTTAGTGTTAACCCTGTTTAGTTAGTGGCCGGGCCCACACGTCAGTGACCCTGGGGGAAGTCAAACCCCTGGTCAACCGGGGCTAATCCACCGGCGTCGAGTCGCCGGCGTGGCCGAGGCGGCGGAGGCCTTCGGGTTTCTTGCTCCGGCGACCAAACGGACGGAGGAGGGGCTCTACGGGTAGCTGGAAGAGCGCCGCGTCGGGTGGTGCAAGTAGTTGGGCTCGGGGTCGCCGGAAAAGGCGCCGGCGACGTGTTTGGCGGCGGCCGGAGCTCGGGCGAGCTCGGGCATGTCGCTAGGAGGCACGGCAGGAGGTGCGGAGGGGTGCTGCGGGCTCCTGGGAACACGGTGAGAGCGGTGGTGTGCTCGGAAGCGAGCGTGCGCGGTTGTGGCCACGGCTACGCCATGGCCGGCGGCGAGAAGCAATCGGCTCCGGTGGAAATCGGCGTTAGCGAGAGGAAAAGAGCCAGGGGAGAGAGGGGATCGACGCAGCAGCTCACAGCGCGTCCGATGGCGTCGTCGGCGAGGTCGGGGACGGTCCGGAGCCGACGAATAGGGCGACGGCGACCGGCGGGTCCGCGGAGGGGAAAAACGTCGGGGCGGCGCTTCGGGGCTTCTCCGGTCGCGTGTGACGGCGGGGAGGGCGAGGGCGGCACTGCGGAGCTCGGGAGCGCGTCGGAGAGGAGAGGGGGTGGCGGTGGCCGCGAGGGCAGCGAGGGGCAGCGACGGTGGCGCTCGGTCCGGGCGAGAGAGAGGGAGCAGAGAAGAGGAAGGACGTTCTGGGGAGAGGAGAGGGGCCAGGGGTCCAGAGCGGCGCCGAGGAGGAGCTTCGAGGCCCTTCGGTGAGGCAGGCGAGCAGGGAGGAGGCGTGGCGAGCTCGGGCGCGTGCGCCGTGTCCCTCCTCTGCCTACTGGCAGAGGTAGGCGACGACTGGCACTCGCCAGGTGGGCTGGGCCGGTTGGAGGAGCTGGGCCAGGTAAGTGGGCTGCCAGGTAAGTGGCTGGGCTTCTCTCTCTCTTTCCTAATTATAATCTGTTTTCTATTTTGTTTGCCTCTGTTTTGATTTAGTTTAGCACCAAATCATTTAAATAAATCCTGAAAATAATTATGGGCATTAACTGAATTATTACAGAGGCCCTTAACTATTTTTCAGAACTGTTGGAGCATTTACAAATATTAATAGTATTTAAATGCCCCAATTCAAATACAATATGGTTTATTCAAAAATCCAAAAATGTCTTGGAAAAATATCCATCATCTCTGGATAAGGTTTTCACCCTTTTCCATTAATCATCAACATTTTTGCAAACCAATTTGGGTTCTTTGAAAATATTTTGAAGTTGACCCTATTTGCATTGTTTTAGTGCTAGGGCTTGGTCATCCCCATTTCAAATTTCATGAAAATTAAACATGATGCATGGATGCAATGCCACTAGTTACAAGCAAGCTCTAGGGCTGTGACATTTTTCTCCTAATTGACTCAAAGGAACCTGCTCCTCATACAAATAACCTGAATTCAAATCTGCAGGTCTTGGATCAGTGGCCCTAATCACTGTCAAATTCAGTACAGTCTCATCCTTACTAGCAATATGGTCAAGCATTTCATCGACCATGTCATCATCAGTAATTTCTACCAATCCTTCAATACCCACACCAGGCTCCTTCACAAAGTAAATGTAATCATTCACCCCATATCCCTCTGTCTCTATTAATGCTACCAAATTGTGATATGTGATGTCTGAAATGCATAGGGATCTCTCCAAGTTATCTCTTTCATGGAAGTGCATTCTAACTTCCCAAACAGCATCATCCAAACTACACAACAAGATAAAACAAAAATTCTA
>LR880967.1:1009081233-1009096382 GCA_904067115.1 Aegilops sharonensis | reverse complement strand
CAACTTGATGGGCATAATTTGTCATAAACACGAAATGCAACAAATAGTTTTAAAAGAGAATATACCACATCCGAATCATAACAAGGACGAGGGCCGACGGGGACGGATATCAAAACCATGGCACTATGTATAACAAACAACGTACGGGTAAGATAATTATTATACGAGTAACTATATATCCAAATCACACAAACATCAATTTTTTATATAAAATTTCATGAACAAGAGGCTCACCACAAGGTGGTGCCGGCGACGGGACGGTGCGGGCGATCAACGGTGGTTACGACAGAGATTTAGAAGGCACTAAGTAAACCACACCTACATATGCAAACTGAGTGTTATTTTGACCTCAAATTTCATATAAATCAAATACTAGCACATATATATATTTCCTCCCAAATTACTAAACTCACAAATTAATAACTATATAAAGCATTGCAAGAGCTAATCTAGCAATGAGAGATGAAAGGACAAAGTTGCTAACCTTTGTGATCACTTGAATGGATGGGGGCCTTCAAATCTTGAAAAATTTTGTGCAAAATGTGTGATGAGCTCGAGGGGAGAAGAGGAAGAACAGAGAGGAGAGGAGAGGGGAAAGGGGGAAGAACAGAGCGAGCTGGACGAAGGGTTTATATGCAGGAGGACCTATAGTACCGGTTCGTGGCACGAACCGGTACTAAAGGTGCTGGAGGGGGCCCAGACTGACAGCATCCTGCCACCACCCTCATTAGTACCGGTTCGTGGCACGAACCGGTGCTAAAGGTTAGCCACGAACCTGTACTAATGAGAGCGGCCCGGCTAGCCGTTGGAACCGGCACTAATGTATACATTTGTGCCGGCTCTAATACAAACCGGCACTAATGTGCTTCACGTTTGACCCTTTTTCTACTAGTGTAACCCTACCTCTAACCCTAACCCTAGAATTTGTACAAATGAGGTAAACTTACTAGACGCTGCCAAATGACGAGCCCCACTGGTGGCTTTGCGTCGGGTCCGCCTTCACGGCCCTGGCCCAAGATCTAGCCGCCGCGAACTCGAGCGAGTGCCGGGGGCTGGGGTTGGGGCTGCTCTCCGAAGGGGCGCCGGGGTTTGAGCTGCCGCACAGATCCGCCTCCGGTGGTCTGTCGTCTCCGCCATCGGCAGGCCCACCGCAGTCGCCGCCGCCACTCGCCGTCGTCATGTCTGAGGAGAGAGGGGGTGCGGAGAGAGGGTGCGGGGGAGGGAAAGAGAGGGTGCGGGGGAGGATGCAGACAGAGGGATAGCGGGGGTGGACCGGTCAAATGGGTTCCGGCTCGAGACGGCCCGCGAACGGCTTCTGACGGCGTCAAACGAGCCAAACGGATCAACAGTGACGCCACGTCGACAAAAGCGGGACCCACCTGTCATAATCCCACTTAAAACGACCGAACAGAGCGACTAGTGTTTTCTGCAAATATTTAGCCTGGGAATTAGTGTTTTTGGGCACAAAACTACAGACTTGTCATTTCTGCAACTCTAGCCTTCAATGTCGATGTTTTTTACAATTCACTCCATGATTTGCACAACTTGGGCAATCTTAGGCACATACAGCTTGGGACAAACTACTTAAGTGGCATAATACCAAATCAATTGTTTAACAACACGCCTCTGTTAGTTCGTCTTCGTCTTGGCTTTGGGAACAACAGCCTAACAGGTCCGATACCACCTGGTATTGCCTCGTGTCCCATGCTTGAGTACCTCAACTTGCAAGCAAATCAACTATCCGGTCCGGTACCTCCAACCATGTTCAACATGTCCAGATTACAGGTTATGGGCCTCGCGGGCAATCGGTACTTAACAGGATCCATCCCTAGCAACCAAAGCTTTAGTTTGCCCATGTTGCAACGGTTCCTTGTTGGTCGCAATAATTTCACAGGTCGAATTCCATCAGGACTTGCATCGTGTAAACATCTCAGAGATGTTTATCTATCCGAAAACTTCTTTGCAGACTTCGTCCCAACATGGCTCAGCAAATTGTTGCATCTCACTGTCCTTAATTTAAGTGGAAATGACCTCATCGGTTCAATTCCAAGTGAGCTCAGCAATTTGACTATGCTCAGTGTGCTTGACCTCTCACGTTGTAGACTGAGTGGAAAGATTCCGGATGAATTAGGACGAATGAGTCAACTCACGCTTTTACACCTTTCAGAAAATCAACTGACAGGGTCCTTTCCAGCTTTTGTTGGTAACCTATCCCAACTATCTAGACTATTACTAGAATCAAACTATTTAACTGGACCAGTCCCAAAATCTATTGGGGACCTGAGAGCCCTTGAGTGGTTTGATATTGGAAGCAATCCTCTTGAGGGAACACTTGATTTCTTGGCCGCTTTCTCCAACTGCAGACAACTCCGATACCTTGCCATATACAACTGTTCATTCACCGGGATCATTCCTGATCACGTTGGAAACCTCTCTAGAAGCTTGACACACTTTGATGCAGGCACTAATCATTTAACTGGAGGTTTTCCAGCACCAATATCAAATCTAAGTGATCTAAAAGTAATAATCATTTACGAAAACCAATTAAGAGGCTTAATCCCTGAATCCATAACACTATTGGAGAATCTCGAGGCACTTGATCTAACCGGGAATAGCCTTTCTGGCTCAATCCCATCACAAATTGGTACCTTAAATAGATTGCACACATTATCTCTCCAAGAAAATAATTTTTCTGGTGCCATACCAAATGGTATTGGTAATCTAAGTATGCTAGAAATCATTTCACTAGCATATAACCAGCTGCCTTCAACCATACCTGAAAGCTTATTCCACCTCAGTAACCTTCGTCAACTATTTCTATCTAACAACTCCTTCACCGGTGAATTGTACTCTGATCTTGGTTCCATGGAAGCAATAGACACGGTAGATATATCTGCCAACAGCTTGGTTGGTAGCCTTCCAACTTCATTTGGGCAACATGGACTGTTAAGCTACCTTGATCTATCACACAACAAGCTGCAAGGTTCAATCCCAGAATCTTTCGAAAAGTTAGTTAACCTAGGGGCATTGGACCTATCTTTAAACAACCTTTCTGGTACTATTCCGAAGTATCTGGCCAACTTTACTTCTCTGACTAGCTTGAACCTCTCTTTCAATAATTTCCAAGGTGAAATACCAGATGGAGGTATTTTCTCAAATATCAGTGCGCAATCTTTGATGGGAAATGCCGCATTGTGTGGTGCCCCGCGTCTTGGATTTTCGCCATGCCTTGGTGATTCTCACCCAACCAAGAGACACTTGCTAAGATTTGTGCTCCCGACTGTCATAATAACAGTTGGGGTTATAACAATTGTCTTATGCCTAATGTTCAGAAAGAAAAATAAGCAGCAGCCAAATGTTATGACTTCTCTTGGCATGGCTGATCCGACCAGCCATAGATTAGTGTCCTACCATGAGATTGTTTGTGCCACTGAAAATTTCAACATGGACAACCTACTTGGAGTTGGAAGTTTTGGCAAAGTTTTCAAGGGCAAACTGGACGATGGTTTGATGGTTGCGATAAAAGTGCTCAATATGCAATTTGAGCAGGCCGTGAGGAGCTTTGATACTGAATGTCAAGTGTTGCGGATGGCTCGGCATCGCAACTTGATACAGATACTGAATACCTGTTCCAACTTGGATTTCAGAGCTCTGCTGCTCCAGTACATGCCCAATGGTAGCTTGGAGGCACAATTGCACTCTGGAAATAGTGAACCACTAGGTTTCATCAAGAGACTGGACATTATGCTTGGCGTGTCGGAGGCAATGGAGTATCTGCACCATCATCACGGTCAAGTTGTCCTACACTGTGACCTGAAGCCTAGCAATGTGTTGTTTGATGAGGACATGACGGTGCACGTCGCTGACTTTGGCATTGCCAAGTTACTTCTTGGCGATGACAACTCCATGATCTCAGCAAGTATGCCAGGGACAATTGGGTACAGGGCCCCAGGTACGTACTTGCTACCACATGCCAGCAAGCCTTGCAAAGGCACAACTATCCCAATGAATTTTTTTTCGTGGATTAGCTTATCACTTCGGTTAGCTCGTCCTAATGCTTTTTTTTTCTTGAACAGAGCTTGCATACATGGGTAAGGCTTCACGGAAGAGCGATGTGTTCAGCTTTGGGATCATGCTGCTCGAAGTCTTCACTGGGAAGAGGCCCATGAATCCCATGTTTATCGGGGAATCCAGCCTCAGGCAGTGGGTTTCCCAAGCATTTCCAGCAAGGCTCGTCGTTGTCGTTGATGAGAAGCTGCTGCAGGGTGAAGGGATAAGCAGCCATGGCTTTCATCAGCAGACCAATATTCCTCCATCGGCATCGCCTTCCACCGCCCCCAACACAGACTTTCTTGTATCGGCGTTTGAGCTGGGCCTGGAGTGTTCGAGCGACTCTCCTGACCATAGGCCGAGCATGAACGAAGTGGTCGTGAAGCTGAAGAACATCAAGAAGGATTGCTCTGCTTCCATGGCAGCAAGGCTGGGGTTTCGGCAGCGTTGATCAATGCATCGGGTTTTTTTCATCCATGGAAAATATGGTTATGCTGCTAAATATTTCAGCAGCATCTGAATATTTGTAACGGAAGTTGGTTGTAAGCAAGTAAGCAAATAGTCAGAAGCAGCAGCCATTGAGTTCTCGTAACTGTAGTAATGGACACACCAGTCTATTGACTTATTGTAAGTGCAATACACACAGTTCATTGCAAGTAATACAATTCATGAGACCGATGCAACAATGCCAGCACAATGATGTGGCTGATGAAGTATATTTAATGGGATATAAGTGCATATAAATGCCTGGTCTGTGGGATTGTAGCACCTCCCTCAGCCAAGAAACTTCCCGATGATCCTAGATCACTCACAACATCAAAGTGATGGCGGATGTCAAGCCAATGCACCGCCCAGAGGACTCTAGGTAGAAGAACTCATTCTCCAAGGTCAGGTATCCGAGAAAACAAACATTACCACCAATGCTATCGCTCTGTTTGATAACTCAAAATCTATGCCTGTGAAACATGTTCCTCAACTAACAGCAGTTCAAATGTACTCCCTCCGTTCCTAAATATAAGTCTTTGTAGATATTCCACTATGGACCACATACAGATGTATATAGATGCATTTTAGAGTGTAGATTCACTCGTTTTGTTCCGTATGTGGTCCATAGTGAAATCTCTCCAAAGACTTATATTTAGGAACGGAGGGAGTATGTGCCATGATATGTTCATCGACCAATTAATGTGCACTGCAGAATATCAGTCGATCGGAAAACAAGTCACACTTTTTTACATTCATAGCAAATGGAGCATGCATGATGCTGGTGTGCTGCCATTTTAGTACATCTTCAGTTATTATACCCACCCAGGTGGTAGAGTTACAATTAAATTGATGGTGGTCATCTGCACCTTCAATGCTGCAACGTCACCATCTAGGCTAGCAGTAAATATATGTAGTAACTGGTTCATCGATGTTTCTTGAAGTAAAACAAATCACTGTAAGTAATACGATTCATGAGGCCAACGCTCAGGTGTCCAAGTTTGCATCCTGCTCATCTTGGCTGACATCCTGCACTTGGTTCAGACTGAACCTTTATTATGAACTCTCTCAGCTGGCCAACGCTCAGGTATCCAAGTTGTAATTGTGCAGTCTGTGTACGTTGGAGCAGGAGCACGTAGACAGTCTTCATGCAGACTGATCTCTCAGCTGGTTATCTCCTAGCCTCATTTCCTGGTGCTAGCCCGGTTAGGAAAGACATGTTTATTTTCAACAGCTAGCTCTCAGCTCCAGAGACCTCCCGCTCAGAACCCCTGCTCGCCGCCCTTAGCTCATGCCGCCGCTGGCCAAATGACATATTCAATATGTAGCTTGCAGACAAACAAAACATTTGCAAATATTTGAAGATTTGATTTAGCTTTAACCTTTGAATCCACAAGTGCAGGTGTACATAAATAGCAAGGTGCTGGTACTACGCTATCATAAATGTTGTTCTTCCATTTTGTTTCTCCGAATGAATGCAACTAATGTTAACAACACAATTCGACATGTTGCAATTTCCACATGGGGTTAATAACCACGAAAAATGTATGGATCACTAACCACAGCTAATTTACCGATAACCAATCGTAGAATAGCAAGTCTCCAGCAAAAATTGAGTGAGGCCACACTAAAGTTATCGGAAAGATTTAAAAGAAACATGGCAAAAGATTTGCATTTTTCACTGATTAAGGAGTTTCAAGCACAAAAAGAGAACTAGACATAAAAGGCTAACAAAGCATACACTCCAGACATAGAGTTACGCGTGTTCTGCTCCCGCACTACGCCAATTTGCCAATTGATCCTTAATCAAAAGATTTTATTTGAATAGAAAAGCCTCTTGTCCATTTTATATTGATTGGCCGAATATGGATATAATGTTTTGAGAGGATGTTGAGTTGTACCTTTCTCATCTTCTGCACGTAGAGAACAAAATCAAGAGCGATTTCCTGTCATGACATAACAGTAGGAAACATTATAATGATTTTACAGTGCTTATGTTCTAATGTGATATAGGTATAAAGCGGGGCGAAAGCCTTTTTCGGCATGTTCTAATGTGATCAGCAGAAAACATTTCAATAGGCAACCAACAAAACATGACATTGTGGTTTTTTTGTGTACTTTGCCAGTGTAAATGTGATTCGATCTTCTTAGATGACTAAGGAGTAGAAAAAAAAACTATCATGCCAAAACGATGAGAATTTAATCTTATCATTTCATTGATCAATAGCAATTTAGCAATGTAAACATGCTACATGTATCATGTTTTTAAAAAGAATGTAAACATGTTTAATTATGTCATCCCCAAGTACAGTGGCAACACATTGTCCTGGTAGGTGACCCGATCTAGCAGCGTGTTGTCTTCCTGAGCTTGAGTTGGTGCTTCTGAGACTAGATCTGGCAACGCAGCAGATTTCAAACTCAGGTCCCCTGGGCTTATTCACACAGACGGTCATGAAATCCATCAAAGATGGGTTATTTTCCCCGTCAATAATGGATGTACATTTTCACAAAAAAATGGATGTACATGGGTTGTTAATCACGTGTTTCTTTCATACACAGAAAAAAGTGTAACTATAAAAAACATTATTTACTGAGTTGTTTCCATCTAACAAATCTTGTACGATGGAATTATTATTTATTATTATTTTATCTGGTGATTATTATTTTTGCAATGGAAACAAGTTCTAAAATAATTATGACCAGGCTATTGTTACAAAGCCATTATTCCCTTATTATTATTTCCTCGTTTGAACGATGTGCAAATCATTAATATTAAACTCATAAGGTGTAATACTAAACTCAATAAGGTGTTATGGTTGGAATTCCCCACCACACAGGCTTAAGAAGGGTGGTCCGGATTCGTTCCGGTAAGTCCACCACCCATGGTGCAAGACAATTGATCCAAAAAGGATTCACCATTATGATCATTATAATGGATCACAAATGAGAAGTACAAATTGCATATACTTTCATTAGAAGAATGATGCCAAACAGAATTACAATTAGTGAAGAAAGTAAATGAACTAATGCAGACTTATAAAAAATCAGTGAATGACTAATATTTGGAATAAATAAGTAATTTAATAAGATAAAATTACATAATGTTATCAAGAACATGAGTGCATTTCTTTCTCACAAACTATTTGTAAATAACAAATCCTGTATGACAGAAAAAAATCGTGTGATGGAAAGATTTTGTTACTGTAACAGGAAATTAAGAGCAGGCTAAAAGTTATAAATAATTTATTTCTTATGATTTAATTCCTCTTAAGAACAATGGGAAAAATCTAATTGATATTCTCTGCCCCGCTAAGAGGTAAATACTGGACTCATATTTAGGAAGGATCTAAGGTCGTTATGGTGGAATAGAGTTGATCCCGGTACAGTGTATCGATATTATATCATTAAAATGGATAAAGAATGAGAAGAGCAAACTGCATAAATTTTGATAAACAAATACAATGTAATAAAAAACTTAATAGGTGAGTTCTGAAGAAAATCACTAGATGAAAATACTTGAAATGCATAAATGACTGATATAACAAGTTAAAATTATATAAGTGAAAACAAAGAGAAGCAAGAAAATAATTTCACCAATTTTATACTCCTATAAGGTAAAAAAATACACAAGAATATGAATACACACACACATACACACACATGTTGCTTGAATGTGTGAAATAGTATGCTTACCCCTGTTGTTTGTGGGAAATCCAGTTTGGGCTTGTTTCGATTCATATAGATTTCTCTCTTCACTGCATTTCTCATATTTCGTATCTCGTTGCCGTCTTCACCATTTCTGAACTCAACATTAATATGCTCAAGCGAAGAGAGATTCTCTAAACCAAACACAGGAGCACCAAACTGAACCAATGAGTTAGGCACATCTTTAAACTCTAACCGCAGGGTTCGGAGACTTTGCATGGCTCCCCGTGCAAACCTTAACTCCATGGTTTCACTCTCGACTCTGAACCTTGTTAGACATTGAAATGGGTAGCGACCGTCAATCACCAGCCGTTTATCTCTGCCTTGTGTAGGTTTCTTCACTTGTATGTGCAGTTCACTGAGAGACACTATACTGCCTAAGACTTGAAGATCCTCCTCTCCCAGTTCAAGTCTGATACTTAGGGAAAAGAGGCAACACATGGAGCAGATCCACCTTGGCACTGCACAAGTGATGCTATCAAGCATGTGGAGTAACAACAGACGTGTTAACTGAATAATGGTTGACGGCAGCTTTTCATCTATTTCAGTGGACCTTATGTCCAACACTTGCAGAAATTTCAGATTCGCAATACCTTTCGGGATCTTAGTGATAGATGTACCTTTTAAACTCAAATATCTCAAGTGAAACAAACTGCATATATCCTTCCAATGATTATTATCCATTTGCTTGCAGTCAGTTAAATCCAGCACACGCAGGATTGGAAAACCAGTAAGTGCTGGCAACAAACTGAAAGCGAGACTAGACACAGTAAGTGACCTCACATAGGACAAGCTCATGGTTGGAAGCTGATTAGCAGCCTCTTCAATGTTGGACGGGACGGACAGTCGGCGGATTTTACTTGGTAGATACACTGGTTGCTGACAACCTACTATCGTTACGAAGTTCTCCTCAGTTGACAAGGAAGTGATGAGGTCACGCACCATATCGTGTATGCGACAAGAGTGTACTTTATTCCCCTTGTCGATTTTTACAGGTTGGACCAAACTTTTATTAATGAGCTGGTCAAAGTAATCCTCTCCTACTTCATATAAGCTCCTCCCATGTTCTTTTTTCACAAAACCTTCACCCACCCATTTCCATATCAACCGTTCAGTTTGAATATCATAATCCTCTGGATACAAACTAAGATGCAGTATACAAGTCTTGAGGTGTGGAGGTAGGTCAGAGTAACTGACGGACAATATCCTTCTCATGTTCTTCACATCATCATGACCATTGTCTAACCCTGAACCCAATGATTTGTACACCTTGGACCAATACTCATGTGTATGTTCTCTTTCAGTTTTCCTGGACAGCAAGCTACCTATTGTAATGATAGCTAACGGCACTCCACCACATCTTCTTAAAATTTTCTCAGATATTTCAAACAATTGATTAGGTGGTGATTTGTTCTCGGTCTCATATATTCTTTGGTGGAACAACTTTCTTGAGTCAACAACAGAAAGAGGTTCCAGCCGATAAACATCACCAGCTTGCTCGGCAATATTAAGAATGCGAGTTGTTGTGATTACTCTACTTGCATGCTCATTCACTATCAACGAATATTTGATGTTTTCCCAGACAGATTTATCCCATATGTCGTCAATAACAATCAAATACCTTCAATTAATACCAAAACACATATATTAAGATTTAAAAGTCTATATAAGTTATCATATTTCAAGCAGAATTGAGCTACTTCATCAGGGCTTAGAAAATGCAAATTCAGAGTCTGTAGCACTGCAGTTTCCCTGTGACGTCCAGATACGAAACAATGAGGGAGGAACACACACACACACGCATATACGTACCTCTTGTTTTCAAGAAATGTTCTTATCTCACTGATGAGTTGTGCTTCACCCCATGCAGCCTCGTTGATATTCTCATACTTTTGCTTGTGAAGTTGATGGAGCAAGCTCTTGAAAATTTTCTCCATGTTAGGATTAAGAGACACGGAAACGAAAGCCATAAAATCAAAATGCACTTTAAGCTTCTCATACACTGCATTAGCCAGGGTTGTCTTTCCTAATCCGCCAAATCCAGCAATAGAGACCACCCGAAGCTGTTTCTTGGAAATCTCATCTCCCTCAGTCAGCATCTTGATTACCTCAAGGCTCTTCTTGTCTGTGCCAACGAGGTTGGTTGCCTTTTTATACAAGGTTGATAGGCGAAGGGCATCAACAGTTTGTCTGGCTGGCTTGTTAGCCACACTGTCAACCTTGTACCTATCACGACGCTCGCTGACATCCTTGATACGGCTCTTGATGTCTTTGATATCGATGCCGATCTTGTGGCGAATCTTGCCCTTGGTCAGCAGGCTGAGGCTCTTATCAATGAAATCCCTGAAACCATGGGACTTCTCTGGTCGGCCATGGGTTTCAATGCGCACCATGAACTTGTCGATGCTATCTTCCAGATCGTATGACAAGTCTCTCACAGCCTTGGCCCAAAGCTTGACTTGGATGTCCGGTGGCTGGTCGATTGGCGCCTCAGAAATCCTGAGGAGAGCTGTCTCCATGCTCTCCATCTCGGCTTGGAGGAACATGATCTCGCCCCTGACACCCCTCTGAAGGTTGTACTCCTTGGTTATTAGGTCGGCCAGCTTGGGCAGGAGGGTACCCATCGCTCCAATCACGGCCTGGGCCATGCTCTGCTTGCGCTGTAGCTCAGCCTCTCAGCCTGCTGCTGGTGTTTGCGGAAGCATCGGGGGAGGGTGGTGGCGATCTGCTGCGTTGATGAAGAACTTCGTCTTGCACTACATTGCCTAAAGAACTGCAACATGATTAGTCAGGAGCATGAAGTCAAAACTTCGGTAGAAATTCAGAATGAAGTCAAACAGACAGACCTCGATGAAAGGTGAAAGAGGCGGGGATGGAGACCTGTCTTGAATTGAGAAAGAGCTGGAGAGTGAAGCAGTGAGTACTGATGGGGAAATTATGGGGAACCGGAAGCTTGGTCTTCAGTTTCAGAGCAGATATACAGCAATCTGAAAGAAAGAAAATATGAGTGGTAAATGAATAGGTTGAGAAAGCAGTGATTTCAAGACAGTCGACACATGACAGGCTAACAATAATTACATATCATGCTGGAACTTAACAGCATCCTAAACACGTTTAAGAAGCAGCAGCAGCCGCAGCAGCATCAGTTTCTTAATTAAGTTAACAAGCTACAGATTATGCGACAAGAGCATACCCAATTTACGGTATCAGGAGAATTTTTTCTCAAGGGGGAGATGGTGATTACCTAGAGTATCCTCAGAAGCCTGCGTGTGAGCTCGGACTCGAGAGATTAGCACTGTGAAAGCAAGATGAAGCTCAGATCTGAATCAGCCGTCCTGATCTAATAATCGTATTAGATTTTCACCTTACGAGGAGTTAAACTATGCGGGAATCCTGTGGGTTTGTCTGTTTCTAACGTGTCTATTGTCTACTGTCAAAGTCCAGTCTACGCATTCATAAAAAGAATACCCGCAGCCTCCGTTTGAAGCGCTCGCACATTTTAAAATTCTAACCCTATTTTTACACGAAAATGGTCGAATTTTTTTTTTGAAAGAACCGGTGTATCACCGGCGTTCATATATTAAGTGGAGAGAGGCGGAAAATATGTTCATATCAAGTGATCATGGTGGATTACAAGACTTAGGCATGAAAATATGATATGTGATGGCCCTAGCCCGGATCGCCCAGAGGAGTCGCGAGGCATTTGGCTCCTGCCAGCTTCCAACCTTCTGCATCTCTCCTAATTGCAGCGACGACATTGCTGTTTATAAAATTAAGATACAAAAGGAGCATTTTCCAGTCTTAGATGTGCCACGATTTCATATTCTAATATCTTACTACCTCCGTTCCTAAATATGATTTTTTTAGAAATTTTAATATGGATTAGATACGGAAGTATCGACATATTTTAGTTTGCAGATTCACTCATATTGCTCCATAGGTAGTTCATATTATAGAATCTCTAAAAAGACTTATATTTAGGAACGGAGGGAGTACATTGGTAAACAAATTGATATCTGAGTGATTATGCCACATCACCTCCGATAGTGTATGAGTTAGGAAGTTTTTCATCAAAACTGGAAATGATATAATGTGGCAGACAGTCTTGGTACGAGAAAAATACAGCAGACATTATTGAAAAGAAGTGCTTTCATGCTTTATAGAAAGTGTGTGTGCGCGTGTGCACGCGTGAGAGAGAGAGAGAGAGAGAGAGAGAGAGAGAGAGATTGGGGCTTGGGCTGTATAGTATATTACAGAACCCAAGGTCCGATCTCAGGCTCATACTAGTACTATATAATACAACAACCTTGTCTCTTTGAACACAATTCGAGGTTGAAGGGAGAGGACTCTGGAGACTACTCCGTCCATCATTACACAAGTAAAGAAATTTCGAGTTTTCTGGAGGAAAGTACTTACGGGATTTCTGCCATGTTACAGTTAACTAGTGAGGCGCCATGTGATGGAGTATGCTATTTGCAAACTCTGTTGTCATAGTGAAGAAACCATGCTCCATGCTGTGGTGGAATGCGGACATTAAAAAAATTCTGGGTATCGACGTTGCAACAGAGAGGGCTCAAGTTGCCAAGATTGCATCCAGTCAATTGGGCTAGTGATTTTACTATGGACATGCAGTGTCCAAAGATGATAAGGCTTATATGATCACACTACCTATCAAATATATACTGCTTGTGGATGAACTGGTGTCCAATCTTCAGCTCCCTATTTATGGAATTCAGGAGTTACATCACAACAAGATGCAGCAACAATGCTAAATCAGCGACATTTAATATGGATCGAAAGGGCCTGCAAAAGGAGCATTTTTCAATCTTCGATAGGCTACAATTTCTAATTCTAATATTTACACTGTTCAACAGATTGACAACTGAGTGATTATGTGACATCACCTCCAATTATGTATCAATTAGGCAGTTTTGGATCAAAATCACAGATAAAAAACTGTGGCAGACAGTCTTGGTATCATAAATATATCAGTCGTTATTTTATTTAATACAATAGCTTTCACACTTCATAGCAAAGTTAGAGAGCCATTGGAGCGTGAGCTATACCACAGAACCCAAGGTCCAATCTCAGGATCATACTAGTATATTACAACAACCTTGTCTCTTTTGACATGATTCGAGGTTGAAGGAAGAGCACGGTACAGACTATCGCGTACGGTTAAATAAGTAATGTAACTTCAAGGTAATTTGGTTAGAAACCAAAGGGCAGAGTATACGGATGTGTTACAAGAGGTGAGTACGTGGAAACAGGTGAAGAAATGACCAGACTTATATGTCATTATACACCATTTGGCATGCCTGATTGTTCCGTGTGGCCATTGAACTGATTAGTACAAAGGTAAAGTAATATGATCAAAGCAATGGTGTATCGAAGTACTACTGTTGTAAACCACACATTGTTTTGAAGAAAATGGGATGAAGCAAGCCAGTGTCCGTTGGTGTGGGATGGGCACAACTAGAGTAGTACTTAATTCAGCAAAGAACCCATACATTCAAGAGATTTTGCATCACATTCCTGATAACAATACTTGACACGTTTTCTGAGTAGCATGATGGAACTTAATATCATCCTAAACACGATTAAGCAGCAGCAGCAGCAGTTTCTGTAACAAGTTACCGATTTTTTTTTCGAAAAGGGGTGATCCCCGGCCTCTGCATCAGCATGATGCATACGGCCATTTTATTAATGAATAGTTTCAACAAAGTCTCAAAGTCTCCACAATTACAGAAAAAAAGGGGATAACGGCTCACACAGAACCAAAAGGCTAGATACACAAGCTAGCCAAAAAGGATAAACCACAACCGGTTGGCTCAAAAAATAGACAGGTAAACTAATTGCCTATCCTATTACATGACCGCCATCCAAACCGGTTGAAGATATCCCGAGCTACCGTCTCCCATCGGGTAGATGCAGTAACCAAACGCTCCCTGACCTCCATCGAAGTGAGTAGCGACCAGGAACGGATTAGCGCCGTAGCTCTGAAGATAACCTGCAAAAAATGAATGTTTGTTGTTCTGTTAAAGACCAGATCATTTCTGCAATTCCAAAGCGCCCACACTAAGGCGCACACCCCCACGCGAATATGTCTTGCTAACCCGGGCTCTACCCTGTTTAGCCATGTTCCAAATAACATGTTAACCGAATTCGGTGGAGGAATATTGAAAGCAATATGGATAGTCGTCCATAGAATTCTAGCTAGTGGGCAATCAAAAAACAGATGTTTAATAGTTTCACCCTGATCACAGAAACTACACCTAGTAGGCCCTGTCCAATTACGCTTTGTCAAACTATCCTTTGTTAAGATAACTTGTTTGTGTAGAAACCACATAAACACTTTGATCTTCAAAGGAACTTTGACATCCCACACATGCTTGGAGCTAGGAATCGAGTTCGAATTGATGACATCGACATACATTGATTTAACTGTAAATTCACCCGACCTAGTGAGATTCCAACGTAATTTATCAGGTTGTTGTGAAAGTTGGACATTCATCAGTCTCCTAACTAGATGTAGCCAATCCTCCCAACGATTGCCCACTAACGGCCTTCTAAACTGAATATTAAGGGGGATCGAATGAAAGACCGTTGCAACAAGAGCCTCGTGTCGTTGGACAATACGATATAACGACGGATACTGGATTGCAAGGGGCGCACCTCCGAGCCAAGTATCCTCCCAGAATCTCGTGCTGGCACCATTACCAACAATATGCTTTGTCCTCTGAAACAATGAAAGCTTAACTTTCATAAGCCCTTTCCAAAAGGGTGAATCAGTTGGTCTTACCGTGACCTGAGACAACGTTTTGGTTTGAAGATACTTATTACGAAGGATTTGTGCCCAAGTGGCGTCAGTTCCTGTAGATAACTTCCACAACCACTTACTAAGAAGGCAT
>LR880967.1:1009045099-1009065294 GCA_904067115.1 Aegilops sharonensis | reverse complement strand
GTGTGAGCTGAGGTACTATACCTCGACTTTTCAGATGATCATCGAACTCCTGGCTCATGTACTCACCTCCACGATCAGATCGCAGAAGCTTTATAGTCTTGCCGAGCTGATTCTCAACCTCGTTCTGAAACTCTTTGAACTTTTCAAAAGTCTCCGACTTGTGCCTCATCAAATAGATATATCCATATCTACTCAAGTCGTCGGTAAAAGTCACGAAGTACTGATAGCCACCTATGGCAGTTGTGCTCATTGGACCACACACATCACTATGTATAAGTTCCAATAGCTCGGATGCCCTCTCGCAACTCTTTGCGAAAGGAGACTTAGTCATCTTGCCGAGCAAGCATGATTCACATGTCTCGCACGACCTGAAGTCGGACGAAGTTAGGAGCCCATCATCATGGAGCTTCTTCATGTGTTTCAGACTAATGTGTCCAAGCCGGCAATGCCAGAAGTATGTTGGATTTATCTCATTTGGCTTATGCCTCTTGACATTCACGTTATAGACCGGTTCCTGTTCTAGATTCAATATAAATAGCCCATCAACAATGGGTGCATAGCCGTGGAACATACCATTCAAAAATATCGAACAACCATTGTCCTTTAAATTGAATTCATAACCTTGACTCATCAAACATGAGGCAGAAATAATGTTCCGACTAAGTGCAGGAATGTAATAACAATTATTCAATTCCATTATGAATCCAGAAGGAAGCTGGAGCTGCATCGTGCCGACCTCCAACGCAGCAACTCTTGCTTTGTCGCCGACCCTAATGTCAATCTCCCCTTGTGCCACACGCCTAGTTCTTACCAGCCCCTGCATCGAGTTGCAAATATGAACAACCGATCCGGTATCAAATACCCAAGAGCTACTAGGTATGTCAGCAAGGTAAATGTCTATAACATATGCAACAAGTGTACCTTTGCCTGAAGAAGCATTTCCGGCCTTCTTGCCATGCTCTGCAAGCCACTTGCTACATTTTCTCTTCCAGTGACCGGTCTCCTTGCAGTGAACGCAAACAGTCTTCGAGTCCGGTCCAGACTTCGGCGCAGCGGCAGAGGTTACCATCTCCGTGCCCTTTGCCTTAGCCTTTTTCTTGGACCAACTCTTCTTGAACTTAGCCGATTTCTGCATCATCAACACTTGATGCGTGCCTTTCTTAATATCCTGCTCTGCCACCTTGAGCATCCCATGCAATTCAGTGAGTTTCTTATCCATGCCATGCATATGATAGTTCGAGATGAACGTCCCATAGCTGGGCGGAAGAGAACCCAGAACAGCATCAGTAGCCAGCTCATCCAAGAGCGGGAAGCCCAAACGATCCAAAGCTTGCACATATCCGATCATCTTGATCACATGTGGGCTCAGTGGATCACCTTCCTTCAGCTTGCAATCCATCAAGGATCGCCAAACGTTGAACCTTTCGGTCCTAGCCTGTGTCTGAAACATGCTCTTGAGACTCTCGATCATATCGTAAGCCTCAATATTTTCGAAATGCTGTTGCAAATCGGGCTCCATACAAGCCAGCATCAGACAGCTGATTAAGCCCACCAAACTTAGTTTGTCCTGAGAAAGTTTTCTGAAGGGGAAGAAGATGGTGATTACCTAGAAAAGCGTTGCTGCATGCGAGCTTGGACTCAACAGGACAGGCACTGTTAAAGGAAGATGAATCAGAGATCTGGATCAGGCATCCAAATATATATTAGATTTACGCCTTAAACTATGTGGAATCCAGTTGGCTGGTCTAATTTAACATATCTACTGTCGAAGTGCACTCTACTCACTGATAAAAAAACCCCTCCTTTTGTTGGAACTCTCACATATCTTAAAGTTTTAACCCTTTTCTTGACTGGAAAATGGCTGTGGAGACTCCTACTTGATGGCATTAATAATTTTACTAATACAAAGAGAGCCTTTGCTCTTTCCATACAATTTGTATTTGAATGTAGAGCACTGTATATACATTTCCAGGTAATTTGGAAGTCAAGTGGCAGAGTATACACGTGCGCTACAGAAGGTGAGTATATGGGGGAAAATCAAAAATTTAAAAAGGAAAAGAGAAGGTAATGGCCAGTCTTGTATATCATAACACACAATTTGGTATGCCTGCAAGGGGTATTCCCTCCTTTAAAAAAGAAACCATTTGGTATGCCTCACTGTTCCGTGTGGCTATTGAATAGATTAGCACAAAAGAAAAGTAATATGTTCCAAAAAATAATGATTTGTCGACGTAGTACTGGTGTAAGCCATACATTTTATCAAGACAATGGGGTGACGCAAGCCAGTGGCTGTTAGTTTGGGATGGGCACAACTGGAGTACTAGTACTATTTAATTCAGAAATAACAACCCGTACATTTTACGGATAAGGAAGGAGGGTGGACCTGACCGGCGCGACCTGGACGGAGGACTCGATGAACAAGGAGAATCCAGATGATGCTGTCCTTTTTCTTGTTGAATCCATATATATACTTCTGGCAAAGCAGGCATATTCTTTGTCCTCGAAGTCAGACAGATTATCCCTGGTTCCGTGCATTGATTAGATCATAATGTACAACTTATACACGAGAGAGAGAGGGGCGTGCCCGAGAGAGTCGGCATGCAGGCCTTCGGCTATGGTTACAGATCCTATAATCTAGGGAGTGTACAAGAGTTACAAATACAGTACAAATACACTCTAACACTCAATACCTTCAAATTCTGGAACCACTCTTGCTGTGTCGGTTAGATAAGTATACATCAGCCTTGTAAAACTATGTTCCTTCTGTGCAGAAACCGCCCCAACACCACATAAGACACCAAGACCTGACAACCATCTTCAATTCCTTGGGTGTGCTCTTATAGAGAAGTGAGTCCAGACAAAACGAACAAACTTGAACTTCACATTGTGAATGAGTGCTTATTATTGTTGGCTGGGCTTAACTATTTAGTGTCTGATGGCTGAAACAAAGCTGCTCGCTGCAATTTGAGTTGTGGTGCATTTGGTTTGAGAGCCAAACACTACCGGACTCGCGGGCTATGCCTACGGCCCAGGGCCGTCGGCATAGGTCCTTTGCCATCGGATCGGTGAAGCCGTCGGTATAGCTGCGGCTAGGGAAGATGGTCGGCGCGCCGTGGATCGGTGATGTGGCATCTATGCCGACGGCAGCCGTCGGCATAGGTGGTGGTTGGTGCGCCTCGGATTGATGACGTGATAAACGCATCTATGCCGACGGTCTCTCGTCTCGGCCGTCGGCATAGATCGGACACCGTTAGCCGCCCGTCACGAGCGGGATCGACGGGCCTGCAACTATGCCGACGGCCCATGTATGCCGACGGCCGCTGTAGGCGTAGCTTGGGCTAAGCCGACGGCTCTTCTAGGCCGACGGGGACCGTCGGCATAGCTCGGGATAGCCCGACGGCTTTATTACGCCGACGGCCTAGACATGGCTGTCGGCATATCCCAGACTAGGCCGACGGGGGCCGTCGGCATANAGAGACCCGATCATGCACGAAATGCAGGTCAATCTCGACGTGCTTAGTGCGTTGATGTTGCATCGGGTTGCTGGCGAGGTACAAGGCGCTGATGTTGTCACAATAAACCATAGTAGCGTGGCGAGGAGGACGGCACAGTTCATGCAAGAGCTGGCGCAACCAACAGGACTCGGCGACGCAGTTGGCAACCCCACGGTACTCGGCCCCTGCGCTTGATCGAGAAACAGTCAGCTGCCGTTTAGAAGACCAGGAGATGAGGTTGGATCCGAGGAAGACACAGAACCCAGAGGTCGACTTGCGGGTGTCGGGGCAACCGACCCAATCTGCATCTATGTAGGCAACCAAGTCGTGGGAGGAGGACCTGTAGAATTGGAGCCCATAGAGTGATGTACCTTGAAGATAACGCAAAATGCGCTTGATCAACTGCATGTGACTGTCCCGAGGCGCATGCATGAATAGGCACACTTGCTGAACCGCGTAGGAGATGTCTGGCCGGGTGAGGGTTAGGTATTGGAGGGCACCGGCGAGGCTGCGGTACTGTGTGGGGTTAGAGAGGAGGTGGCCGACAGTGGCAGACAATTTGGAGCTGGTATCGATGGGCGTGGAAATAGGTTTGCAGTTGAGCATTTTGGCACGATCAAGGATCTCGAGGGCGTACTGTTGCTGACAGAGGAACAATCCCGAGGCATTGGGGGTGACGTTGATGCCCAAGAAGTGGCGAAGCTCGCGGAGATTATACATGGAGAACTTGGACTTGAGGGCGATGATGATGCGGTGAAGTGTATGGGTTGAATTGGCAGTGAGAATGATGTCATCAATGTACACCAGAAGGTAGGCAATGCTTGTTCCCTGATGGAGTATGAACAAGGAGGTGTCACTTCGCGCGGCAGTGAAACCAAGAGAGAGGAGGAACCGTTGGAACCGAAGAAACCATTGCCGTGGTGCTTGCTTCAACCCATAGAGAGACTTGTGAAGTAAGCATACGTGATCCGGTCTTGAGGAATCCACAAACCCAGCTGTCTGAGAGCAATACACGGTCTCATTGAGCTCTCCGTGGAGGAAAGCATTCTTGACATCCAGTTGATGAATAGGCCAGGACTGAGAGGTGGCAAGACTGAGAACAACAAATGGTAGAGGGCTTCACCACGGGACTGAAAGTCTCCTCATAATCAACACCTTCTTACTGAGTGAATCCACGAACTACCCATCGAGCTTTGTACCGAGTGAGAGATCCATCTGCATTGAACTTGTGGCCAAAAATCCACTTCCCCGTGACGATGTTCACACCTGCAGGCTTAGGCACCAAAGACCAAGTAAAGTTTTTCATTAAAGCAGAATATTCATCTTGCATAGCTTGTTGCCAATTGGGGTCTTTGAGGGCTGATCTATATGTGGAAGGTATGGGAGAGAGCGGAGAGGTGGTGGTAGTGGTGAGTAAAAGACGACGTGGCATACAATAACCAGACTTGGCTCGGGTGGACATGCGGTGGGAGTTGCGGGGTGGCTCTATCGGAATTGCATGGCGAGGCAGACGTGGTGGGCTAGGAGTGGTCAGCGCGGAAGTGCATGCAGATTCGATGGGCCGGGCGGCAGGAGAATTCGTGGGGACCGGCACGGACTGCGAGCAGGATCAGGGAGCAGAGGGGACAGGCGCAGGGGATGGCGTGTGATGGGATTGGTGCGAGCCGGATGAGGCGGGTGCGGCAGGCGAGGGGGATGCATGTGGGGATCCGTGCCAGCTGGTGGGAGGGGAGCCGGTGGACGCGGTCGGGGTTGTGGGGTGCGGGGCCCATCTCCGGATGGGGCGCGGTGAGGCGACTGGTTGGGCGGGGATCCCGAGGACGCAGGTGGGGGTGGTGTATCCAAGGGATTCGGTGCGGGCTGGGGCGTGGGATCCGGTGTGGACGTGCCACATGCATGGCGAGGATCCGGTGCGGACGTGCCACAGGAAGGGCGTGGGGTGGGCGGTGTGTATGGGAATTGGTGTTCGTCAAAAGTGACATGGCGTGAGATGATGACACGGCGTGAATCTAAGTCAAAACACCTGTAGCCTTTGTGCTCTAGAGGGTAGCCGAGAAAAAACACAGCGAACAGAGCGAGGGGACAACTTGTGTGGCATGGTGGCGGAGGTGTTCGGGAAGCACAAACACACGAAAACGCGAAGATGTTCGTATGTGGGGTGTGTGACGTGGAGGAGAAAGTGTGGCGTGGTGTTTTGAATGGCACGAGATGGTCGTCTGTTGAGAAGGTATGTGGCCGTATGTAGTGCTTCGACCCAAAAGGGAGGGGGGGTTGCTTGGAGTAAGAGAGTGCGCACGATGTCGTTGGTGGTGCGGAGTAGGCATTCGGCCTTGTCGTTCTGAGGGAACGTGTGTGGGCAGGAGAAACGATAAGAAATGTCGTTAGAGGAGAAGAAGGCGCGTAGGGATGTGTTGATGAATTCACCGCCATTGTCACACTGCATGGCTTTGATGACGACGTTATATTGAGTGTGGACAAACGTGAAGAAGTGTTGGAGGATGGAAGACGTGTCGGATTTGTTGCGCATGGGATATGTCCATGAGTAATGTGTAAAGTCGTCGAGAATGACCAAGTAATATTGGAAACCAGAAAAGCTAATAACAGGAGATGTCCATAAATCGCAATGAATTAAATCAAATGGTGCATAAGTCTTACCAAAGGAAGAGGGGAAGGGAAGACAAGGCTGGCGGCCAAGTTGGCATGCATTACATGGGGTATGAGGAATCTTATTACAATCACTAAGAAAATCTTTGGCTATGGTAGAAAGAGAGTGTGCGCTAGGGTGGCCGAGGCGACGGTGCCACAAGTCCGGTGGAGAGGCGGTGAAGAGTGCATGCACCCGAGCCGCGGTGGTGCCATCAAAGGGATAGAGGTCGCCATTGCTAACGGAGATCATGAGCACCTTCCGAGTGCGAAGATCCTTCACAAGAAAACCACAAGGAAAGAATTCAATGGAGCAAGCATTGTCTTTTGTAAAACGCCGAACGGAAATTAAACTAGTAAACATTAGGAGAAATGAGAATATCAGTAAGGCGGAAGTCGTGAGGGGGAAGGGTTGTGGAGCCAGAGCCGGTGATGGAAAGATGTTGCCCATTGCCAACAAGAATACTAGATGGGAGATGCTGCTTTAAAGAAGAACTTGACGAGGTGAGAGTACCTGGGTTGCCTGTTATGTGGGATGAAGCACCGCTGTCGAGGTACCACTCGGGCGCGGGAGGAGCGGGATAGCCACTGTTGCTGTAGGCGGCGTTGAGCATCGCGAGGTGATCCCACGACGGAGGTGCGACCGGGTAGGCCTGGGCATGAGAGCCAGGGCGGGGGTCGAGCACAACGGCGGCGTTAGGGGGGACCTAGCCAGATCGCGGAGACGGGATCGCCATCCCGTACGGCGCAAAGTAGCCAGTGTACGGGGCGAGTGGGGCCGGCTGATGCTGGCCACGACCCCTGTTGTCGTGGCGTCCGCGCCCACGGCCACGGTCACCACCATCGCCATAGCGGTCACCGCGCCCGCGTCCAGGAGCAGGAGTCAGCAGAGAGGGAGCGCCCGAAGCGTAGTCGGTGGGGCGATCGTTGCTTGGATGGCCACCACCGCTGGAGCTGGCGCCCGAGGGGCCACCGCCAGGCAGAGCGAAGGCGGAGGCGCTCTCCTCAGATGCGTGCTGCACCTGGGACTCCTCAGCCAGGACGACGCGGGAGAGGACGGTGTCGAAGGGAAGTCCTTGATCGCCGAGGACGACGCGGATGGTGTCGAGGCGCTTGTCCAGGCCATGGAGAAATTGGGTGGTGAGATCCACCTCGGTGACAGCATGGTTGATGTCGGCGAGAGCATCGGTGAGGAGCTTCATGCGGCGGGCGTAGTCAGACACAGAAAGATCGCCATGCTTGAGGTTGCGATATTGGCGATTGAGGATCATGAACCGCGCATCGCGATTGGCAAGGAAGAAGGCCTGAATCTTGTGCCAGAGGGTGTATGTGGTGGTGGCGCCGACGACATGGTTGCACATGACATCGGAGAGAGTGGCATAGATCTAGAGGGCGATGTGGGCGTCAAGCTCGAGATATTGGGAGGTGGCATTGGGTGGTGGTGGATGCTCGATGAGGTAGGTGATGCCGTAGCGGACGAGAACCATGAGGAAGAAATTCTTCCACTTGTGGTAGTTGTGGTCGGCTGGGTTGAGGAGAAATTTGATATGGTTTGTGATGTGGCCGCGGTAGATGGGATCGGTGGGAGAGGGAGCAGGAGGGGTGCGGGGGAGACGTGTGCCGGAGGAGAAGATGGGGGCGAATTGGGAACCTGAGGAGGCGGAAGACCCGCTGAAGAGAGAGAGTTGGTGCCGAAGACAAACGGCGGGGAGGTCGCCGCCGTGGTGGCTGGGGCAGTGGGCGCGTTCGGCGCCGAGGAAGAGAGAGAGCCTGGCGAAGTGGTGGTGGAGGAGGAGGACTCGGTGGCCATGGGGCACCTGGTGTCTGATACCAAGTTGGACAGATTATTCCTAGTTCCTTGCATTGATTAGATCACAATGTACAACTTATACACGAGAAAGAGAGGGCGTGCCCGAGAGAGCCGGCACGCAGGCCTTGGGCTATGGTTACAGATCCTATAATCTAGGGAGTGTACAAGAGTTACAAATACAGTACAAATACACTCTAACACTCAATACCTTCAAATTCTGGAACCACTCTTGCTGTGTCGGTTAGATAAGTATACATCAGCCTTGTAAAACTATGTTCCTTCTGTGCAGAAACCGCCCCAACACCACATAAGACACCAAGACCTGACAACCATCTTCAATTCCTTGGGTGTGCTCTTATAGAGAAGTGAGTCCAGACAAAACGAACAAACTTGAACTTCACATTGTGAATGAGTGCTTATTATTGTTGGCTGGGCTTAACTATTTAGTGTCTGATGGCTGAAACAAAGCTGCTCGCTGCAATTTGAGTTGTGGTGCATTTGGTTTGAGAGCCAAACACTACCGGACTCGCGGGCTATGCCTACGGCCCAGGGCCGTCGGCATAGGTCCTTTGCCATCGGATCGGTGAAGCCGTCGGTATAGCTGCGGCTAGGGAAGATGGTCGGCGCGCCGTGGATCGGTGATGTGGCATCTATGCCGACGGCAGCCGTCGGCATAGGTGGTGGTTGGTGCGCCTCGGATTGATGACGTGATAAACGCATCTATGCCGACGGTCTCTCGTCTCGGCCGTCGGCATAGATCGGACACCGTTAGCCGCCCGTCACGAGCGGGATCGACGGGCCTGCAACTATGCCGACGGCCCATGTATGCCGACGGCCGCTGTAGGCGTAGCTTGGGCTAAGCCGACGGCTCTTCTAGGCCGACGGGGACCGTCGGCATAGCTCGGGATAGCCCGACGGCTTTATTACGCCGACGGCCTAGACATGGCTGTCGGCATATCCCAGACTAGGCCGACGGGGGCCGTCGGCATATGTATGGCCGTCGGCATCGGGCCCTGTTCCGGTAGTGAAAGGGTGGAGGTCAATTAGGAATCTAGGATCAGTACGGCTGCACAACAATCAGGGACACTACAGTACTGAACATACAAGGCAATATTCAGTTGTTTCTTACTTACTTTCTTTCTTTAAGGATTTCCAGGACATGTTTGCAGACGGGTGCTTGCTTACCCATAGCTATTCTAGTCTGACAGGCCATGCTCCCTCCCAAGGCTTGCTTGCTGTATTTTGGTGTGTTCCCAAGTGACCGTCCTGTTAGGAGAAAGAGCCTGATTAGGCAAAGGATTCAATTCGTACAATCAACTTTGACATGCTCCTGGGTCGCAACATCACCGAGCGAGCCCATGGATGTAGGCAGCAATGACATGGTGAAGACACACCCAACTTAGGGCATGATGCGCGAGTTCGTCTCGCACATGGCCGCTTCCCAGAACTTCGATACCTTGTCTTTCAGTGAGGCAGTAATATGTCCGCCGGCTTTCTCTACACCATAACAGTTCCATAAGGGCATTGATTTGTCCTTTGTCACAATCTTTGGGGAGCTTGGTGATGCCAATTTTTATCTCAGCAAGTATCAACTGCATGCTGGAAGATGATCATCTGAAAGACCACCTTCTGATTCTAAAATATCTGAGCCTTGGGAGCGCCTTTAATTACAAGCCATCCAAAAAGAGGATCGAAAAACTGAGGCTTCTCGAGATCCAAGGTGAACTAAGGTGAAGGTACTACTCATACAAGTCATCCTGCTACCCTTGTTCATCTGTTTGAAAAGTTCAAGGTTTCGGAACTGTCATAACTTTTTGTTGTCAGGACAATTCAACTTGGAAACACTAGCAGGTTTTGTCACTGACGAAAGACAAGGGTTTCCACAAATCATGAGTCACATGAAACAACAGAGCAAGGTGAAGATATGGTGTGAAAGAACTGCAAGTGGCACTAACTTGTCTGATGTTCAGGATGTATTCAAAGGTTCATTCACGATGAAGAGGATGAGAGGGATGAGCCCCGCTCTCTTCCACTTCACTTAGGTGGGCACTGCTGCCAAGTGCCAAGACATCCTCAATTCCTTAAAATCACCCTGTTATGTTAGTTAGATCACTGAAAATAACACAACAGGTTTCTTGAACTGCCTCGATTTGTCAAATATTGGAATTAACCACGACGTCCTAGTCCGACTTGGATAGGAAATAGTCACCGAGTAGGTTTTGTATAGGGGCAGGTTAGCTTCTTTAAATACCTACGTAACCCACGCTGTAAATCATCGATCAGAAATCAAAAGCAATACAAAGGCTCGATACGGGCCTTTAGCCATCAAAATCAGTTTTCCTTTTCGTTCAGTTTCGCTTGCAAGTTCCGTCGTAGATCGAAGCGATCCTGTCGCTGGAGAGCTAGCTTCCCAGGCAGGTGCACGTACAGAAGTATACGGCGATACTAGCATGTGCTAAAGCACTGTTCATCGATTAACCTGCTAGCTTGCACGTACAGGTTGCTTTGGTGGATTTGGTTTAGCAAGATCAAAAGCCAACAATTGTATCAGAGCCTTGGTGATGCGATCTTCTCTGGTCCTCATCTCTTTGAGTGTGTTCCACGCCTCTCTTGTTGTCTCGAACTCCGCCAATGTCATCAGCACGGAATCTGGCACAAACTGGGCTATGGCGGCCATGGCACCTTCGTCGCACTCCTTGTCGACGTCGTCGTCCGTAATGGCCTCCCACACTCGAAGGGTTCGGAGAATGATCTTCATCTTCACCACCCACACGCCGTAGTTGGCATCGGTTTGCATCGGGTACTGGATGGGGATGTTGCGATGCGCCAGTACGTTGGTGCCGCCCGTTCCGCCACCACTGGTTGCTGACTTGCCGCCCTTCTTCACCTTGTCGCCGTTCTTGTTCGTCTTGGAACCACCGTTGCCAGACTTGACCGACTAAGCGTCGCTGTCCATCATCGTAGATCGTAGATCGTCGAGGCTCTAGATACGGGTGCCAGTAACCACATGACGGGGTGCAAGGAGAAGTTCCTCGAGCTAGAATATGATGTTCAAGGCTCGGTCAAGTTCGGTGATGGTTCAAATGTGGAGATTTGCGGACAAGGATCTGTCCTCTTTGAGGGTCTCACAGGAGAACATCGCATACTCACCGGAGTGTACTACATCCCACGTCTTTGAAACAACATCATCTCTGTCGGGAAACTTGACGAGAATGGATGCAAGGTGGATATCGAGAACGAAGTGATGACGATCTTCAGCCACCTCCGAAACATGCTAGCGCGTGTGAATCGCATGCGGAACAGGCTCTATATCCTCCACCTTGATCAATCTCAACCGGAGTGTTGGCTCACCAAGAGTGATGATGATTCGTGGTTATGGCATGCTAGATTTAGACACGTTAACTTCTACGCCTTGAAGAAGATGTCGAAGATGGAGATGGTATCTGGGATGCCGCTTATCGACCATGTTGATCGAGTATGTGACGGGTGCTTGGTTGGAAAACAGCACCGCAGGCCGTTCCCTGCTCAATCTACCTATTGTGCAAGTGATGCACTCGAGCTGCTCCATGGTGATCTGTGTGGCCCTATCACCCCATCAACTCACGGAGGAAAGAAGTACTTCTTCCTTGTGGTAGATGACTACTCGAGATACATGTGGGTCGTTCTCCTACGATCTAAAGATGAGGCGTTTGAAGCGTTCAAGAAGCTGAAGGCTGCAACGGAGATGGAACACAAGTTGAAGGTTCGCGCTCTACGGACAGATCGCGGCGGAGAGTTTACGTCAAACGAGTTCAATGACTACTGCGAGAAGATTGGCATAAAGAGGTTCCTCACGACACCTTATACGCCGCAGCAGAACGGGGTTGTTGAAAGGTGCAATTGAATCGTCGTTGACATGGCGAGAAGTTTACTCAAGAGCAAGAACTTGCCAGGGACTTTTTGGGGAGAAGCTGTCTCGACGGCGGTCTATCTTCTCAATCGGGCTCCAACGAAGACGGTGATCGGCAAGACTCCGTATGAAGCAATTTACGGACGTAAGCCGAATGTGTCTCATCTGCGGACGTTCGGGTGCGTGGCGCATGTGAAGACGGCGGAGCCGCATCTCTCAAAGCTTGCCGATCGTAGCACCAAGATGGTGTTCATCGGATACGAGAGGAGTTCCGGCACCAAGGCTTACCGCTTCTATGATCCACGAACCAAGCGTCTACGCACGCGATGTTGTGTTTGAAGAAAATCAAGCGTGGAATTGGAGCGCAGCAGACGATGCTCCAAACGGTAACATATTCACAGTTGAATTTCCAACTGATGATGATGCAAGGGAGGATGTCCAGGTGGTTGGCAAGACACCCAACCAAGGTGACCACAATGGAAGTGATCATCATGGTGCCGACACCGACGACGACGTGCATGGGTCGCAAGGTGATAGCAACAACGACACGCACGACACGGGCGGATATCTCGACAATGAGGCGCATAGTGATGATGACAATCAAGATGATGTTCATGATCACGACGACTACGCCGACGACGAGGATGTCAACGACCCGGCATCTACCACGCCCGAGACTCAACCGTCTTCCTCAAGTGCATCGACGCCGACACAATTTGTGTCGCCCCCTTCGCAAGCCACGACGGATTCTTCCGGGCCTCGTCACTACAAGCCCCTCAAGAAAGTCTACAAGTACGCAAAGCCAGTTACACTCGGGTACTCCGATTTGTGTTTACTCGGAGTTGAGGAGCCAGTGAACTTCGTAGAGGCGAGCAAAAGTACAAGTTGGACGCACGCCATGGATGAGGAGATGAAGGCGATCGAGAGCAATGGCACGTGGACTTTGGTAACCCGACCTCCGAACCAAAAGGCCATAGGTTTGAAGAGGGTTTACAGGTTGAAGAAGGACACGAAGGGTGCCATTTTGAAGCACAAGGCAAAACTCGTCGCAAAGGGCTACGTACAACGTCAAGGAGTTGACTATGAGGAGGTGTTTGCACCGGTTGCTCGAATCGAGACGGTGAGAGTGCTCCTAGCTTTGGCAGCACAAGAGGATTGGAAGGTTCATCATATGGATGTGAAATCCGCTTTCCTCAACAGCGACCTCAAAGAAGAAGTGTACGTGGAACAACCCCTCGGTTACGATAAGAAAGGCAAAGAAGGAAAAGTTTACAAGCTCAAGAAGGCACTTTACGGGTTGAAGCAAGCGCCAAGAGCTTGGAACGCAAAGTTAGACCGAATTTTGATCTCGCTCGGGTTCAAGAGATGTCCCCTCGAGCACGCGGTCTATACAAAGAACTCCAAAGGATCAAATCTGCTAGTTGGAGTTTATGTCAACGATCTGATTATCACCGGAGATAGCGCGCAAGAAATTGAACGTTTCAAGGCGCAGATGAAGAAGAAGTTTAGCATGAGCGATCTGGGATTACTCAGCTATTACTTGGGCATCGAAGTGAAGCAAAGCTCCGGGGAGATTTCCCTATGTCAATCAGCTTATGCGGTCAAGTTATTGGACAAGTGTGGCATGTCAGATTTGCTACAAGACACGAGCTCCAATGGACCAACGTCACAAATTGAGCAAGTGTAGCTCAAATTCGCCGGTGGACACCACAATGTATCGAAGCGTTGTGGGCAGCCTAAGATATTTGGTGCATATCCGACCTGACTTGGCTTATTCAGTCGGGATCGTGAGTCGTTTCATGGAGAATCCGACGACTGAACACATGAGCGCGGTCAAGCAAATCTTGCGCTATGTGAAAGGCACTATTAATCTTGGCTGCACGTACCGAAAGGGAAAGGAAGGATTGATCCTTTGTGGATACTCTGATAGCGACATGGTAGGTGATGTGGATGACCAGAAAAGCACAACGGGCATGATATTCTATCTTGGCCCAAATCCTATCAGCTGGAATTCTCAGAAGCAAAAGGTGGTTGCACTGTCTTTATGCGAGGCAGAATACATAGCAGCAAGCATGGCGGCTTGTCAAGCATTTTGGCTGAGAAGACTCCTAGCTGATCTTGCAAAGCGGGAGGTGCAAAAGGTGTCATTGAAGATCGACAACCAAGCTGCAATCTCATTGTGCAAAAATCCGGTTTATCACGAAAGGAGCAAGCACATCGATACCCGGTTCCACCATATTCGGGAGTGCATTGAGGAAGGGATGATCGAAGTTCTGCACGTGAACACGAAAGACCAGCTTGCTGATATTCTCACGAAGTCTCTCGGGCGACAGAAGTTCTTGGAGATGCAAGAAAGGATCGGCGTCCAGACTGTAAAATAAGGACATCGTGTTTAGGGGATGATTATTGGAATTAACCACGACGTCCTAGTCCGACTTGGACAGGAAATAGTCACCGAGTAGGTTTCGTATAGGGGTAGGTTAGCTTCTTTAAATACCTACGTAACCCACGCTGTAAATCATCGATCAGAAATCAAAACAATACAAAGGCTCGATACGGGCCTTTAGCCATCAAAATCAGTTTTCCTTTTCGTTCAGTTTCGCTTGCAAGTTCCGTCGTAGATCGAAGCGATCCTGTCGCTGGAGAAGTATACGGCGATACGTGCATGTGCTAAAGCACTGTTCATCGATTAACATGCTAGCTAGCTTGCTTGCTAGCTTGCACGTACAGGTTGCTTCGGTGGATTTGGTTTAGCAAGATCAAAAGCCAACATCAAATCGCTAGCTGTGCAGTCTCAGGGAGCTGTGCCTTTCATCAACTAAACTTACAACGGGTATCTCTTCAGGTTTGAGCACCGATGTTACTTGAAGCTTTGACCACCGAGTTGAGATCCTTGAATGTCTCAAGCTGATTGCAGATCAACTTGAGGAGTTCACTATTAAAGATCAGGCATTTCCAATACTGCTAGGTGCACTTATGTTTGGTACCAAACAATCAATGAAGGAGCTTTGCCGTATCTCATGTCACTTGAGTTGATCTGTAAAGACCTAGCTGGTCTCGCTGGCATGGAAATCAAACGCCTTCGATATCTTAAAGAAGTCACTCTTGATCCTAGTATCACCCACTCGGCACTCCAGAGACAAGAGAGGCTTGGAAAAAGACTGCTAAGGAGCATCCAAATAGACCGACAGTTTCGCTGATCAAGACGGCTGATCCAACCGAAAGTGAGCATACAGAACATCCTGCTGATTCAGAACCAGACGATTGTGTGAGACAGCATAAGCTCATGCTGGCTGATACAGAGGAGCAAGAACATGTTCTTTGCACCAAAATGCCAGTCTTTTTTTTTGCGGGGTAGCACCCAATGCTACCCAATGAGGCATCAGGATCCTCCGCCATGACAAAGAAACGCAAGTATTCTGCAGCTCACTCTGTTCATCTGTCACTTTTCCGTTTTGCTTCTTCGGTTCAGTAGTTTTACCTTTCGACGGGCATATAATATACTACTCCCTCCGTCCCATAATATAAGAGCGTTTTTAACACTACACTAGTGTAAAAAACGCTCATATATTATGGGACAGAGGGAGTAGAACTTCATGGCACAGTCTCTCTTCAGGTTTGACAATCGAGGAATGAGTTTCTCACATTCAAAAAACTAGACTGATACAACATACTTATTATTGGAATATATTCACATTCATCCATTTTTGCTAGCTATTTTGCTGCTGGAGTTCAAACATAAACAACCTCACACAAATAGGAGAAAAAAATCACACTAATTGGGGGTATTTTTTTTGTTACTGTATTCATGGCCATGTTAGCAACTTGTCAAATGCAATCATTTCAATTGTGATACAATTATTCCCCGCCAAAAAAAAACTGTGATACAATTATACTTTCACTTGTCAATATATAGGTATAAGTCGGAAAACACATGTTGGGACTCATAACGTACAATTATCGCCGAAGGAAAAGGGTGAAACTTAACAAAATCAAGCCAATAATAACCTGAGACACCCAGAGATCAAGGCAAGACATAAACCTGCCGGAGCTTGACGGTGATGGGGGCAACAATTATGGGGTAGCCAACAATAACCTGAGACTTCGGTGGTGGTAGCTCATATTCCTTTCAACGGCAATGCCACCTCTGCTTCTCTTACCTCCCCTGACCGCGCAAGACAAAATAGTTGCCACGGAGAGGACAACAAACACCCTGAGTCTTGTAGTTGTCCGGTATATAAAGCTCGGTGTTTCCATTCCAGCCTTCGGCTTTTCTGAAAAAACCGAACAGAAGGCTGTTTTATTCTCGGAAGACTCTTGTATTTTTTTCAGTCTTAGTCTGTTTTTCCTCTCGATTTTTTTCATTGATTTATGTATTGAACTAAATTTTCATAAAGACCTTGAAGGGAATATTGATCAAAAAGATTTAGAATCGTTAAACTGCTAAACATCATTGTACATGAACTATCAGGTGTAGCAGCTACAAATAGTTTTTTCAAGTCCTAGGAGATTAATCCCCACCCTCAGGAGCCTTGCATCATAGAATACTAGTTGCGACACTGTCTTCATACCAAGTCATGAACATCGTTCACTTCTCCGAGGTGTCAATCCACTTTCGGTGCCTTAATCCTTGTCAAAGTTCCATCAACTACAATTTACGAAAAAAAGTTTATTCTGGAATGTAAACTACATACTAGATTGAGATGTTAATACAGCTGAATAGCTGATATATAAATAGAAAGCTGAAGTCCTGTAAGTGGCATGTAACGCTAGCAGAATGAAACATGAACTTCACATAAAAGGCAACATTTCACACTACACAAGAACATGCAAAATGGTTTATACAACCCTCGTAGACTATTGCAAAGACTGTCATCATGGCAAAGGGAAAACAATGGAGACTTTTTAGAGCGATTGCAAATGATTATGGAACATGGCAAACACTACAATGGCATTGACAAAAAAAATAACATATTAAATGTTGGATGACACCTCCTTTTATGTAGCTACTTGTATAAACATCAACAGATGAGTATTGACCACCGAGGCAACATGAAAATAGAGTAGAAACATATTGTACGATGTGTCAGGCATATCTTGCCGATTTCACAACTTTATATCTAGCTGAATCATGTTTCAACAATCTGTTGCCATCTGAAGCCTGACATTACCACATTTGAAGCCCCTGCCAACAACCCCAAGGTTAATTTTCAGTACTTCTAGCACTTATGTTGTTGCCATTTGAGCTTTCCCCTAATGAGTAATGAACGAATAAGTCGGTGTTCATGTCAAAAAATGACTATTTCCAGTATTTACCCTAATAGGAAGAAAACCCATTGATGCATGACCATCAATTTTTATTGAGCCATTGGAAACTCCTAAAGAAATAGCAACAAGAAGATATGCATACAAGTGATTTAATGGTCCAACTTAATCATTGTAATACTATCATGGTTAATAAATTGGCTCATCTAACATCAACTATTGACATTATTGCATAACTTATGTAAGTCATGATTGCTCAAAAGAGGAACTCTCATATATGTAGTAAAAGCTACCATGTGCAAGTACACTATTTAAATAGTTCCGTGTATGTTCAAACTGGCATCGCTATTCCAAGAGTAGATGTAAGAAAGATAAAATTATACTTAGATAAAAAAATTGAGAAATATACTTAGATAAATTTAGAATGCAAATGGCTGACATATGGCACCAGACACAAGTTAAAGATATGGTCAATCCATGGCACAAGTGTTTTAGAAAATAAAAGCATTTTTAACATCATCTTGTATCAATTAAAAATGTATATAGCAAAATAACATTGAGTAACGTTCTTCTGTGGAATGGTGATGAGAATTCACAACACAAGTCCAAACAGCATACAGTACCTTCCAACTCCCAAACAAGACTATTACTAATTTTCATATGCAGAATCACATGGCCATTTTCTTTGTGTATACGACTATCCGATTGGCGTGGCAGTGCCCTGTTTAAACTATGGGGCCAGTTGATCCCAAAAGTTACTATTCCATATAAGTGAAATTTCATATAAGAACTGTTGGGGATACAACTACGGAGTGTGAACCGCCCCGGAGGGGCCGGTTTACCCTCGTGCGTGTTCCAGGCCCATATGGAGGCCTGGAGCCCAGAGGTGAATTAAGGTCCATACATGTAAACCGCCTTAGTTTTATAGCTTGTATTGTAAGGCAAGGAAAGAGAAACCAAGCCGGACTCTTGTATGAGCCGGATTGGGACTCTGTAAACCGGCCGGGCGTCAACCCGTGTATATAAGGGGACGGCCCGGCGGCGAGTTAGAGACAGAGAATTCGAGGCTAAGGCAAAGCTATTGCTCCCTAGTCGCCGAAACCATATCAATCACACCACAACTGGACGTAGGTTTTACCTTCATCGAAGGGGCCGAACCAGTATAATTCCCGTGTCTTGTGTCCGCATTAACCCCTCTAGGTTAACCCGTACGATGGCCCTGCGACTAAGTCCTTTCATGAGGACATCTGCCGTGACAATTCCACGACAGTTGGCGCCCACCGTGGGGCTATCGCATGATGGTTTGATGATCTTAGAGGGCAAGTTCGAAGGACTCGAAGGCTATGCAGTGGGCCGGATGACTAAAAGTCGTCGCGGCAAACTCTACATCGACGATGCGGACTGGGGCCCCGAGGCCGGCTCGGTTGAGTACGGGTACCGGGTCCCCTTTGGCGGCATACACGTGTTCATCGGCAAGATTGGCGAGTCAGGGCCTGGGCCGGACGTTTGCACCGACCTCGTCGAGACGGCTCAGCGGGCGAAGAAGAGTCCTGCCCTAGCTGAACCGGCGGTCAAGCATGTTTTCGTGGGAGTCGTCCACGGAGGTTACGAGGGCGGATCGGTGTCTGGCGACGAAACCGCCGTTTACTCTGGCGACGAATCGTCGGCCGGAGAAACTGAGTCTTTATACCAGCTGCAGGATGGCCAGATCGGGGGCTGTTCCGACGGTGAGAGTATTCCGGACCCTCTCGATCTACCCAACCGGGTTGGGGTCTTCATGGCCGGTACGCAGGAGGCGCTTCACTCTTCGGCCGCGGCGCCCCTGGTCGCCGGTTCAGCAGCGGTGATGGCAGCCGGGGGCGGAGGCCCTGTGCGCCCACCGGCTCAAGTTTTATCGGAGCTTTTCGACGCATTGGCGGTGCTCATGGCGGAAGCTAATCCACCGGATCAGGACATGCACAACGCAGAGATTGCAAAGGTGAGGGGACAGATCACTAAAGCTAAGGCGGACCTGGCGGCCGCGGACGAACGGATGGCAGTGGAACGAGCCGCTTTGGATGCGCAGGCTTATAGGCTCAGGCTGGACCAGAGTGCATCACAGGAAGTCATGAAAAGGAAGTACAGGTCCCGTTTGCCTTCAGTTTTTGAGGGTAGGGAGCTTTTCAATACCCCAGGAGCAGGGACCAGTAATCCGCCGCTGTTGGTGGACCGGCCGGAAGCACCTGGGACGGCCGCACCGGTTCAGCCCCGTCTGGTAGATCTGCCTCGCTATCATACCGGTGCGCCCCAGACCTTGCAGACACCTCCGGGTCACTACTCCAACCCGATGGATAATCTTGTAGCGGCTGCGGCACGGTTGGAGGCGATTCCAGTTGAAGGCGATTCACCACAGGCGGTAGAGACCCGCCGGGTTAAGGAGCTCCTCCGGACGGCCCTGGCTCAGCAAGAAGCTTACTCGTACAGTCGGGATCGGATCCACTCCACCCCCCGCCCGAGCCGGAGCTATAGCCGACGCGTCGACGAACCGGCCGTATCAAGCAATGCGCAGCGTGGTCCGCCTCGCGGCAACAATCCGGCAGGCGGCTTTGAAGATGCTCAAGTGGTAGTGGACCGCGCCAGGGCACGTAGGGAGGTCGAGTTAGCCGCACAAGTAGAGGATCATCCGGCTGCACCGGTTCGTCCGACCATCTTCGAGCCAGGGGTGACGTCTGGCTCTTTGGGGGTGCCTTGCCTCGTCCCCGCTTTACGCAACGTGCGCTTGCCCAAGGACTTCAAGGGGCCACGCAAGGTGCCAAATTATACTGCCGACTTGGCTCCAGAGGCATGGATAGAAAGCTACGAGATGGCCATGGAGATGCTAGACGTGGATGAAGCTGCATGTGCAAAGTACTTCACAATGATGCTGGAAGGTACTGCCCGGACTTGGTTGAAAAACTTGCCGCCCAACTCTATCAACTCGTGGACACAGTTGCGAACCCGGTTCATCCAAAATTTCAAAGACACCTGTAAACAGCCCATGTCTGTGGTGGATCTGGCAGCTTGTGTCCAGGCGGAGGGAGAGTCTACAACCCATTGGGTGCGCCGCGTCTCGGAA
>LR880967.1:1009015392-1009036080 GCA_904067115.1 Aegilops sharonensis | reverse complement strand
GCCGTGTTGTCATATGAAGTGGCGCATATGACCCGCTGGGCGCCGGTATATAGCTGCTCAATCAGAGTGTACGAAGCCTTGAGCTTTTTCCGCACGTCAGAGCCCAGATGAGCAATACGTTTGCCTACACCAGGTTTAGACAGCTCAAGTTAAACCGGCGGAAGCATTAACACAGGCATATTCAGTGTAAATTTGCTTACCAAAGATGGCAGAGGTCATGGCATGCACTTGGCGTTTGAGTCCGGTCAGCTCTTCAGTCACCGGTTTAAGGGTCGCCTCAGCTTCCTCCGCCCGCTTTACTAAACCGGCCTTCTCGGTGTCCCAGTTGACCCGCTCGGATTTGTACCACTCCTTCAGCTGTTCCATGGTGGTCAGGGCAGTTCTTAGCTCATCCTTGGCTTTGGTGGCTTCTGTTATTTGGATTTCCAGATTGGTTCGGAGGTCCTTGAGTTGCACAGCTTGCTGGTGTATTTCATTCTGATGACAAAGGAAGCAGGTTAGTGGTTTCATTATACAAGTCCCAAGCTTAATACAAGTATTCAACTTGGCACTTGGGGGCTAATGGCTAGTTGATCTCAATTTGCTATGAGGACACACCTTAAGTCCCGGTTTAATTTTACAAAGTTAAACCGACCCTTGGGGGCTACTATGCAGTTAAAATAAAAGAAAGGTCAGCCCATTACCTCATAGCGGTCCTTCATGCGATTTACTAGACCGGCTTCGAAGTCACGGCTTGTGTAAAGCCGGTTCAGAAAGCCGGAATGAAGCTCTTGGGCAGAGAAATTGTCGTAAGCCGACATATCAGCCTTCCCCTTGTCCTTGATCATAGTAGTGGAACTTTCTTTGATGCTGTGCTTTGCTAAAGCGACCGGTTGGCTAGGAGCAGTATAGCCAGTACCTGTCACAATAACATCGTCGTTTTCAGCGGTCTTGTTTGGGCTCGATGTCGTTTTGCTCTGGCTCGGCGGTTCAACGGTCACGACCGGCTCGGCAGACGGGTTTGATGGAGCAGGCTGGGAAGTTTCCACTTGGACCTCCGGTTCAACTTCTGGCGGATCAGCAGTGTCGTCTTTGTACAATTCGCCAGAGCTTTCCTTGGCGGCTTCAGGATTTTCGTGTGGTTGTTCTGGGGTTTTCTCCGGATCAACATCCGGGGTAGGATCAAGAGTTTTCGCTTTCTTGCTCAAGCGAGCCTTGGTGCTGCAATATTCAGAATCGGATCAAGACAAATTGACCAAGGTGACGGTGAATCGAATTGACAAACAGTAATTACATACCCTGCGGCGATGTTCAGCGGAGGCAGTTGTGTGGTGGATGAACCGCCAGACGAGTTGGAAGAGGCCTGATAATTCGGGTCAGACGGATTGAGAGGACATCGGAAGAAACCTTTTAAGGGATAACGCTTTTCGGGAGAGCAAGTCACCTCTGGACGACGCTTCCGGATTGGTGTGTCTGGTAAACCGGCTGAGGTAACCCGTTGGCCACTGTGCCGGGTTGTACGGCGCTCTTCAGCCTGCTGTGTCTTCAAGTTAAGATTTGGATTCAAGTAAGCACAGGAATGATATTTTTTCACTTTCCGGACGGCGCGACGAATTCTCTTAACCGGCGCAAGATCGGATTNCCTGCTGTGTCTTCAAGTTAAGATTTGGATTCAAGTAAGCACAGGAATGATATTTTTTCACTTTCCGGACGGCGCGACGAATTCTCTTAACCGGCGCAAGATCGGATTCGGAAGAAAGTAAGATTACCTCAACAGGGTCGGCATGGCTGGCTTCAGCATCATCCTGGGAAGAAAATTGTCAGTAAAAAGAGTGTAAAGGGGCCAAGCATATGCAGGAAGAAACACAAAGCGGAAAACCGGTTTACCTCAGCTTCCGATTCTTCGTCCTCCGGCGGATCAGAGGACTCGGCGGTCTTCTTCTTGCCTGTTTTCTTAGTGGCCTTGGACTTTACACGCGGCGCCCGAACCGGTTTGGTGCGTTTCCAGAAGGAGCTGTCAGCCTGAGAAGTAACAAGGATTAGCATATATCAACAGAGTATTAAGAGCCTGAAAGGCAGTGAGTAGAACGTACCGCCGGCGGTTTGTTGGCGACACAAAATGGAGCCAACCCGGTTAGGCTGCAGACGGAGATCGGCTCATCAAGCATCTTCTTGACGATCTCGGTGACCTCCTGTTCAGTTATGGGCAGCTCGTGACGCCTTTGAGGATCTTTGAGGCTGCCGGTGTACTGGTGCATCAATCCGGGCCGGCGGCTTAGTGGCAAAACACCCCAAGAGACCCAGCAACGTACAAGATCCACGCCGGTTAAGCCGTTGGCCATTAGAGCTCGGAGCTTGATTATTTGCGGTGCGAAGTTCTTCCGTTCCGCGGCGGTTAAGCGTGCAGGCAGCGGATGCTGGTTGCTGAGCCGGTGAGAACGGTAACCCGGCAAGGGGTTTTCGTCGGCAGGGGCAGTGTTCCGGCAGTAGAACCAGGTTTGGTTCCAGTCTTTTGGATGGCTGTGGTGCTTGGCGTGAGGAAAATCGACTTCCTTCCTCTTCTGGATTGAAACGCCGCCCAGCTCCGTGTTAGGACCATCAGAAAATTCTGTGCGCCGGTTT
Organism: Aegilops sharonensis; assembly: GCA_904067115.1. Lineage (NCBI taxonomy): Eukaryota > Viridiplantae > Streptophyta > Magnoliopsida > Poales > Poaceae > Aegilops > Aegilops sharonensis. The sequence continues at coordinate 1,009,033,479 of LR880967.1, read as the reverse complement.
AGATGGAAAAAATCCCGGAACAACTCCACAGATGGTTCTTCTTGAAGATAGACTTCACAGAAAACTTGAAAGTTGCATATGTTTGACACAGAATTCGGGCCGATATCTTGCGGATGGAGTTGCAAGCTGGCAAGGACGTCCCGGAAAAACTTTGAACCGGGCGGGCAGAACCCCCGGTCTAGGTGCTGCACAAACACAATTACTTCCCCCGCTCGCGGTTCGGGAGGAAACTCGCCTTCTGGAACACGCCAATGGAGGACATTTTTTGGAGCCAAACCGCCAGTGGTGACATAGCCGTTGAGCTGCGTTTCAGTGACTCTGGACCGGACCCAGTTGCAAGCGGAGAATTGAGGAGCCATTCCGGAAGACTAAAGCTGCGAAAGAAAGGAAGAAAACGGTTTACCGTTGAACGGGTCAGGTGTTGCAGATATTGTTAAACCGGCGATTCAGCAGCCGGCTTCTCATTCCGGTTTAACTGAGGACTAATGGAGTGACGGATTAACTATCAAAAAATTAAACCGCCAAAGGAGGCAGAGCTGAAAAAGTTACTAAGTGCAGACAGAAACAGGTTTCCCACGCGAATGAAAGTAAACTAGATCTACCGAAGTTCAGTAAGAAAAAAATTTTACGACTTATGCAGACAGAAACAGCGCAGGAAGGTTCAGGCATGTTAAAATAAAGGATCTGAACAGGAAAGGGGAAGATGCAGAGTTGGACGAACGGCGAAAGCAGCCATTTGCACAGGATGAGCGATACGGCTGGGCTGTACGGCCGCGGCGGAGCAAGCAGGAAGAACCGGTACGAACGCTTACGAACTATGAGACAAACAGAGGTCAGATGAGATCTAGGGTTCGAAGCAAACCTTACCTGACGAGCGGGAACCGCGGAGGAGCGCTGAAACTCTGGTAAGATCAGGTTGATGCAGCGGCCCGGCGGGAAGCGTTCGGTCGAAGGTTGAGAACGACGGCAAGAGCTTCAGGGTCGGCGGGTCGCGAGGAAGAAGAAGAAAGGAAGAAGAAGAAGAGAATGGCCCGACCGGTCTATTTATAAGGGACCGGAGTAATCAACGGGCGCGAGAATCGAGGAGTCAAAAGCGGCGGAAGGTGCAGCGGCCGCCTCGATTCCCGGGATAGCCTTAATGAAGGGAATCTTACTGTTTGGATCTTTTTGTTCAAAATGACGTCAGGGTGCCCTGACACGAAGATCAGAGGATGATGTCACGGCGGTTCAAGCAGATGGCGGTTTACAGGGGAGATCAAGAGTTGCCTGAAGATGTAGAAGATTAACCTGAACCGGTTCAAGTCAATCTGGGGCCTAATGTTGGGGATACAACTACGGAGTGTGAACCGCCCCGGAGGGGCCGGTTTACCCTCGTGCGTGTTCCAGGCCCATATGGAGGCCTGGAGCCCAGAGGTGAATTAAGGTCCATACATGTAAACCGCCTTAGTTTTATAGCTTGTATTGTAAGGCAAGGAAAGAGAAACCAAGCCGGACTCTTGTATGAGCCGGATTGGGATTCTGTAAACCGGCCGGGCGTCAACCCGTGTATATAAGGGGACGGCCCGGCGGCGAGTTAGAGACAGAGAATTCGAGGCTAAGGCAAAGCTATTGCTCCCTAGTCGCCGAAACCATATCAATCACACCACAACTGGACGTAGGTTTTACCTTCATCGAAGGGGCCGAACCAGTATAATTCCCGTGTCTTGTGTCCGCATTAACCCCTCTAGGTTAACCCGTACGATGGCCCTGCGACTAAGTCCTTTCATGAGGACATCTGCCGTGACAATTCCACGACAAGAACCTAGAGAGCAATGCAAACTTCAGAGAAAATAAAACATTCATCACACAGTTGTGCAACCCTGTCACCAACGCTGGTCCAAAGAAAGGGACAGTGATAGAAAATACCTCCTTATCGCGTGGCAACCACTTCATGCTAGAAGGCTAAAACATGTAAACTGTTGTAAATTCATCTGCTGAACAAAACGACTCCAAGTCCCAAAGTAACTAATGGCACATGGTGCTAATCGTAAAGAGCAATGAACTAAGGGGGGTTCTTTTTTTTTCACAATCACATCCAAGCAAATGTTTCAGCGTAGCTCTGAGTGGGGAGGAGTGTAGTAGAGCCCTTACGTGATATCGTGGTCGTGTCGGATGCTTTCAAAAGTGTTGACAAAGTCCCCCTCCTTGATTGTAATGGAACTACGGTCAAACAGTTGTTGCGCCTGATTTACTGTTTTCTCCTCCTCTCCACCCACCTCGCCACCTGCCACCTCACCAGGCTCCGACACCAGCAGATTTTGTTGGTGGCCTCGGGGCACAGGAGTGTAGACCTGTCCATAATTATGGAGTTCTTTCCAAATATCTCTACCATAATTATTGATGGAGCTTCTAGAACCTTCTTCTCCAATGTTCTCCTTTCTCAAGAAATACTGCAGAAGCTTCTTGCAGCGTTTTTCATATTTCTAGAACCTTCCAAGTATGCATCGCATTTCTCAACCTAATACAAATCACTGTAGCCAACCCTCATAATTAATTACTATAACCTTCACAATTCATGAGGCCACCGCTCATGTACAATGCCTACACAATTATGTTGAAAATGCATTTGGAGGCCGAGCTCCATGGAGGCCTCCATTTGCAATTTCCAAAATTCATCAAAATTCATATTTCTACATTTCAAAAAATTCTGAAAGAATGCAGATATACATGGAGGCATAACACACGTGTCTAAATTTCATAACGAAATACATTGAAATGAGGGCCGTGCAAAAAAAAGTCTGGGGCTTTTTAGCACATGATACAATTCATCCTCAAAGTCCATGAATTTGTCTTTTTTTGTACAGGTCGCATTTCATCCTGAAATTTTTACACAAAAACACATGACATCCTTATACACTTGTACAATTTTTTCAGAATTTTTTTAAACAATTTTTTTTGATATTTTTTAACATCCATGAGGCCGGGCTCCAAAACACTGCACTCAAATTATGTGGCATATACTATTGGGACATGGAAGTACGGAAAATCGAGTATATCAATACAAACAGATCAACAACCCTAGACTAGTCCCGACTTCAAATTGATGGCAAGGCGTGAAATATAAATATTGAGGGTGCAGAACATCAAGTACATATTGATACAAATGAACCGATAATCCTAGCACATACGTATTCATAAACAATATTCAAGTAATAATAAGATAACATACCGTCCAATAACTTACAAACATGTGAAATATAATTATCTAGGGTGTATTGCCAACATAAAAAACAGATAAAAACAATTTGAACGTGGAAAATACAGTTATGCAGTATGCGCACAGGAACAGGAGCACGTCGACTACTTCCTTGATGCTATTTCCTCCTGGTCGATGGCTTCCTTTCCTGGTGGTAGCCCAATTAGCAAAGACATGCACGTTTATTTAAGCTTCCACAGCTACCTCTTTGCAACAAATTTCCTCGGCGACCGCCGCACCACTGTGCAAACAACACATTAGGTAGCTTCAAGAGAAAAACAATCTTTGCAGTTTTATTTGAGCAGCCGAGCAGTTGTATATAGTACTCCCTCTGTTCGAAATTATTTGTCACTCAAACGAATGTTTAGTGATAGATAAATCCGTTTGAGGAACAAGTAATTTTGGATGGAGGGAGTATAGATACAGTAAGGGCCGGTATTATGTTATCACTCATTGGTGACATAGGTTGAATAATGTTTAGGATTCATTTATCATGCATATTTTTCGTTCCTTCTCCAAGTGAATTGAGATGCCATCCATGTGTATAACACAATGCAAATAACATGCGAAGAAAATATAATGATCGCTACCTGGTAGAGTAGCCAGCCTCTACAAGAAACTGAGTGTGCACAGATTTTGTTTGGGTAGAAAAGCATTTTCTCCGTTCGTATGTATTAACTGTCCTAGTTACGATGTAATGTTCTGAGTGGATGTTGAGTTGTACCTGTTTTAGTTTCTCTCGTGTAAGCTCGGTGCCATTCCTGTCAAGAAATAACAATAAGAAGCATTAAAGTGTCTATGTTTTAGTGTGATCATCAGAAAACATTTCAACAAGCTATTAACTTGGGAAGTAAATGAGGGAAAATGATGTTAGGAAAAAATCACTAGATGACTAATATTTGGAGTAAATTGCAAAAACCCACCACATTTGTAGACCCTAAATCAGAAAACCACCATGGTTCTTTTTTTGTTTTGCAAAAACCCATCATCATTGTACCGACAGTTTGTGAAAAAACATTGATCATCGATTAGCAATGTTTGATACTAAATCTGTCAGGTGGGTCCCAATGTTGGACCAACATGGCACGGAGAATATAGACGGGCCACAACTAGGGAAAACCTTATTACACAGAATCTTACCAGTAGCGTGGTTTAAAATAAGGCGCTACTGCTACTTAGCAGTAGCGCATGACAGCAAACGGCGCTACTGATATCCACGTAGCAGTAGCACGTCAGGAAGAAAAAGCGCTACTACTACAATTGTCATGATGTTGCCGCCAGACTAGGTATAGTAGTACCGCCGTTTGGGCATACGCGCTACTGCTATTATACTTAGTAGTAGCGCTGTTCGCCAACCCTCTATACTGCTAAGTTTAGTCCCCTCCTAGGAACTAAGTTTAATCCCACCTTGCTCCGCAAACAGGGTGTTTACCACCTTAAATATGTTACTTCTCAAACTATCACAACCACTTGGTCTTTATTGTACTCTATGTGTAGGATCTATGGCAATATGTGTCAGCACCGGTTTCTAAACCGATGAGGATTCATACTGGCAATTTAGATTCTGCACAAAAAGATTATTGATGACCAATATATTTTTGATGTTATTTTTTACATGCTTAGCCTTAACAGTAGCGCGTGTTGGTGAAAAGGCGCTACTGCTATTGGACTTAGCAGCAGCGCTGGTTTTCTATCCCGCGCTACTACTAAGTCATCTTATCCCCCGTCTGTTTCCTCTATCTCTCATCACTCTCACTCTCCTCACTCTCACTCCTCACTCTCCTCGCCTTCTCCTCTACTCGCCGCCGTCGCCCACCGCCGCCGTTACTCCTGCTCCTTCTCCACCGAGGTAACTCCTCCCTCCCTATTCCTCTCTCCGCCCTCCTCTCTCCCCCTTCTCTCGCCACCCAACCTCCTCGCCGTCGCCGCCCACCGCCGTGCGCCCTCCTCTCTCCCCCTCCTCTCTCCTACCTCCCTCCTCTCTCCTACCTCCCTCCTCCTACCAACCACCTCCTCCCTCCTTCCTCCCTCTCCTCCCTCCATCCTTCCTACCCCTCCTCCCTCCCTCCCTTCTCCCACTGCCCTCTCTCCTCTCTCCTTCCTCTTCATACTGCCCCTCACTCCTCCCTCCTCCCTCCTCCAACCTCTCTATGTAAAGAAATTTTGAATGTATGTATTTTGAATAGGATAAAATACAAAATGTAGGTCGAATGGAGATTTTTTTAATAGAATAGGTAGCTAGTGTTTTACTAATTTTGTTTATATATATGAGCCCATTTCATCATTAGAGCACTAAATAGGTTTTTTGAGTACAATAGACTATAGATATATGGATTAAACTAGGTTTTTTTAGTAATATTTTGGATAGATAGATGGATGGATGGATAGCTGTAAGGGCTAGAACTAGGTTTTACAAATTTTTAGTAAATGTAGGTCTTTTGAATCAGCATAATAATGTTTAGTTGATATCTTATAGGGTTTCACTAAGTCCTAAAATGAGGATAATAATGTTTTTGTTTGTATTTTGTTTTTGCAGAAATCAAGGAGTCCTGCATCCTCGGCGTCGCCCCTGTAACCGACAACCTCCGACCTTGAGGAGAGACCAGCCAAATCCCCATGTCGATGATGATGTAGATGTGTTGATAGATGTAGTAGAGTAGTAGATGAGTAGCCATGACAATTTCCCTGGAATAGAAAATTTTCAATGTAGGTCTTTCAAATGATGGAGATTTAGACATGTGATATGTAGTGCTATGTACTACTAGTGTTTGTCCAACTGGCATATGTTTGCAGGGAACAACTCAGAGTGGCCCATGTTTTGTCGGAGTGTTGATTAATTTCCAATCCGGCAAATTTCATGCGCTCGATATATGTCCTTTTCAGCAAAGGTCATGCCGGATTTTTCCGTGAATTTTGGCATGACTTGAGCGAGAATATGTAGGAAATATCGAGTGGCCCGGATATTCTAGAAAGATTATTAAACGACATTTTAGGTTGACTTTAAGTCTATCGTGACTCCACCATATACGAGAGAAGAAGAATGCAGACTGTGGTCGTGGGGGTCGTTCTTCCTCTTCTTTCTTGTGATAGACCTTTTGGTAATGCATGGGAAGGAAGAGAAGAACGACCATCACCGACAGTCACAAAAGTCAGGGAAGAATCTGTGAGGGAGAGTCTCCAACATATATGAGAGGACGAAGAATCCCGACTGTTGTCATGGGGGTCCCTTCTCCTTCGTTCTCGTGTGCTAAACATTTTGATGTAATGTACTCGGGGACGAAGGGAGGAGCGACCATCACCGACGGTCAAATATATACACCACGTGAGCTGAGAGTTTTCAAGAAAAGACTCGACAGACCGATAGTCAACCCGTAATGAATAATAATGATTTAATTTATTTTTTGTAGTATATATGTTGAATTTTTGAAGTTTAATCTTTGAATTATGAATGTAGGAAATTTCTAACGACGACGATAGGGTCCCGGAGTGTGACTGGTGCGGCGATGACCAGGGTCTATGTGACAAGCCTCACCTAGTAGATGGTCGGCGCTTCAGCATTAAGCTCGACGAGACCTTCGCTGTTGAAACGGTACGCAACAACAATAAATATTTTTTTTGTAATTAAGCATGACTTCTGCTTGTTCAACTTGTAATTTCCGTCTTTTACAATTCGATTAGCTTATTCCATGCCATGCAAGACACTATGTCTTGGAGAAGCTGAGTTTTGAAGATCATCCAAATATGGAGACAAAGATAGTTAACCTCAGGACCCATCATGGTTATGCTTTTCCCATAAAGCTATACAATGCTGAGAGCGTATGCCATTTTGGTTGCTCAAATTGGGAAGCACTATCCAAGGCGTATGGTTTTGATGAGGATATGCATTTCATCTTCGATCTTGGTGATCCTGAGGACATCGACGAAGAGAATATCGACATTTGATTCCTTTTTTATATGCTTCCACTTGTACCCCTATGTTAGTTTCTCAAGCATATTTATTAAGTAATTTATATTGTTTATTTCAAAATAGTTGACAACTTGTTTTCATTCTTTAAAACATGTACGGAAGATGGTAGATAGAACCTACTACACTGATGGCGCTGAATTAACTTATGAGGAGAATGATCTATCTCATTTATTACTGATGTTGAGAATTACAATATCAATTCTGAAACTTCTGCACATTATGGTCAGTACGTGCCACTAGTGCAAACGTTGAACTACGGTAACATCCATGAAGATGGCATGGTAAGATTCTTCACTATTACGACATCCATGCATCTTTTGCATACATGCTTCTAAAGCTAAACTACATTGCTAACAACGATGTTATTGTTATGTTTTTCAACAGAAAATCTCGAAGGATTTTGTGCCTCATCTGATGTTTCTGAAAGGTCGCCTTGATGTTATTACCTTACGGCCAAATCCGCCTAAACTTCACCGTTGTTCATACCGGATTTTTAAAACCGATAAAGACATGACAATCAAAGAATGGAAAAAATGTATGAACAATCATCGGAAGCTACTTGGAAGCAAAGTTGTGCGAAGCGGAAGAATTGGAGACAGGATAATCTCCATTCTCCATAATGTAGAGTGAGGGCTATCTTGTTTTATGCTATTTTAACTTAGAGAGGGTATAGTATGTCCTAACTACTCATGATCATGTGCTAAGAAGTTGTTAGATGACTATGATGATGATGAATAGGACTTGTTATTATGACAATGAGTAAAAGTTGTTAGACGACTATGATGATGTTGAGTAGGACTTGTTATTATGACAACGATGATGAGTTATTGTTAATTATGATGATGCATGATGTTATATGAGCATGATGACTTATTATATCACAGTGGATGAAATGAACGTAGCGCTTTTCATAAGAAGCGCTACTGCTTTTAACGGTTATCAGTAGCGCCTTTTATAGAAAGCGCTACTGATAAGTAGGTATAGCAGTAGCGCGGGCCTACCGACGCCCGGCGCTACTGCTATAATTTAGCTGTAGCGCCCTACTGGTAGCATTGCTGCCGCGCTACTGCTAGCTTTATTTCCAGAGCTACTGCTAGGGTTATCCCTAGTAGTGGATGTTAAGTGACTGGTCAACCCCTCCTCTACCAACTTGGCATTTCGCCAAACACCTGGCAGGTGCACCAGACTAGCAACCCGGAGCATCCCGTCGGCCGTCCTGCTCACATGTGCTCACTTCGTTGGTGCCCTGTCCAGGGCAGACCTCGCCCGAGCGCACGCCGGCAATATGCGGTGGGTGAGGAGGCACATCCATTGCACCACGCCACCCAGCCGTCAAGGGTCCGCATCATCGGCGCGGCAGTCAGTGTTGTTGGTCTGCATGGCTTCAGGTGGTGCTGTCCTGAGACCCAATAGGTAGCAGGCCGGACGGTGGCAAGGCCTGGGCTGCAGACGTCGCGCTCCAAGGAGGTAGGAGGTGGACTCCTGGAGCTCCTCCACCATGACGCTGTTGGCCCAGTCCGCATCGCCGAGTACTTTCCGACGACGCATGAGAACTGACGACGTACCAACGTTGACGATGAATCCGACCAAGTCAATTTACACCGAGATGCACTGCAGTGCAAAGCTTCCTTCGCCTGATCAATCCACCCAGCGCAATGCAGAACTATCTTCCAAGTTAATCCTTGTGTCTGTTAGCATAGTTTGCTTTGTTTTTCAGTTAGCAAATAAACGGCGATGTTAGCTTCAAAAAAAAAACGGCGATGTCACATGTCATGTGCACGTTGAGGCCAATCTCTTTTTCTGTTAGTAGTTAGCTAGATAGGTGCGGCCGTTGTTAGCTCTGGGATATCATGCAGCGGTGGACTCGGCACGCACACGACGAGCGACGTGGGATGGCACGTTCGATAGGCTAGGCAGCGTGGAGGGTTTTCGATCGGTTAAGCAGTCTTTGTATAACTAAGATGATGGTGAATGAGAAAAGCTGTACCAGTACACAGCACAAAACACCGATCGCGAGCTAGAGCTCATTCGTGTCCTTGGTTCCAACATATGCCTGATTGATACACCGCTGGATGAAGCGCTAGTTACACACGCGCATGCACAAAGCATAATCTACTTGATCGGTTCCTGCTGGATGTAATACATGCACGCACGCGAAATACTTCGTTGACAAAGGCTCGTACTCACGATACAAAGTACTACTCCCTCCATCTCAAAATAAGTGACTTAATTTTATACTACTTATTTTGGGACGGAGAGAGTACAAGGATAGGTACCTATATATACTTGTAATAGCTATCCTACACAGACCTATCCGGCGATGATTAAGAATCCTACGCGGACACCTATACGTAAACCTGCACACAGCCAGACACGGATTCGTGCTGTCGTGTTTAACTCCAACAGACGTCATGAGACCATCGTGAGCAGCACATCCACACCGACCAGCCATGGCGGCGGGGGCGTGCATCTGTGCACGCTGTGCGAGTCGAGTAGGTGTCTCACCCGGGGCACTTCATTGGCTTGTACAAACTGATGGTGAGTTCCGCTCGACCGAGTTCGTCCCTAGCAGGGCTCACCGTGGACTCGAGCTTGGAGGGAGCATGGATGACTTGGGGTCCATGGTAGGATGTGATGCATCCGCTGGAGGGAGCACCGGTGACTGGGACGACGACGACGAGGACACTGGTGCAAGTCGGCTTCGATGAATTGCTTTCAGTCGTGTTGACTAGAAGAGGAAGATGGGCGGGTAGAGGATGACAGGTGGGCCCTATGCCGGCATACCATTTTAGTCAAATGGTGTGAGTTGTTTTCATGCCATGTCATCAATTATGGCGTAACCGGGCAGCCAGTTTTTTGCGTCAAATGACTCTAATCACGCGATCAGTGTTTTTGCAAAACAGTCAGTAGAATAGTGGGGAGTTTTGCAACAGAAAAGATAATGAATGGTGGTGGTTTTGATTTAGTGTCCACAAATGTGGTGTTTTTGTTTTTTGCAATTTACTCCTGATATTCGAAATGTATAAATGAATTGTGTAATGAGATAAAGTTATATAATGTAAAGAACAAGAGAAATAAGCCAACAAATGTCAGTAATTTGTAATGTAAAAGCGTGAATAAGTATATTTACCACTGCTGTTTGTGGAATATCCAGTTTGGGCTTGTTTGGATTCATATGGGCCTCTATCTCAGCTGCACGTATCAAATTTGGTCTTTCGGTCCCACTCCTGAGGACTGTATACCTAATATGCTCAAGCGACGGGAGATTCTCTAAACCCAACCAGAAATCACCAAATTGAAGCAATGTCCACTCAGCACTAATCACTAGTATTTGCAGGGTTTGGAGACTTTGCATGGCTCCTTGTGCAAAGCTCAACTCCATGGCTCCACAGTTGACAATGAAACTCCTTAGACACCGAAATGGATAACCACTGTCAACAACCAACCGTTTGTCTCTGCCTTTTGTACATGTATTCACATTTATCTGCAGTTCAGTGAGAGACGGTATGCTCCCAAGGACTTGAAGGTCCTCCTCTCCCAGTGTTTTCAGTGTAATACTTAGGGAGAAGAGGAATCGCAGGGAGCACATCCAGCTTGGCACCGCACAAGTAGGGCTATAAGGCATGTGGACTAACAAAAGTTGTGTTAGTTGATTAAATATTGACGGCAGCTCTTCTTCAATTTTGGTGGACCTTATGTCCAGCACTTGCAGAAATTGCAGATTCCCAATCCCTTTTGGGATCTTAGTGACAGATGTACCCTTTAAACTCAAATATCTCAGGTGAAACAAACTGCATATATCCTTCCAATGACTATTATCCACTTGCTTGCAGTCAGTTAAATCCAACACACGGAGGACGGAAGAACCTGAAATTGCTGGCAACAAATGGAAAGCTGAACTAGACATAGTAAGTGACCTCACATGGGACAAGCTCATGGTTGTAAGCTGACTAGCAACTTCTTCAATGTTTATCTGGATGGACAGCCGGCGGATTTTACTTGGAAGATACGCTGGCTGCTCACAACCTACTGTTGTCAGGAAATTCTCCTCATTTGACAAGGAAGTGATGAAATCACGCACCATATCGTGTATGCGACAAGAGCACACTTTATTTGCAATGTCAAAATATACAGGTTGAACCAAGCTTTTATTAATGAGCCCGTCCAAATAATCCTGTCCCACTTCATACAATCCCTTCCCCTGTTCTTCTTTCACAAAACCTTCACCCACCCATTTCCAAATCAATTGTTCTGTTTCAATCTCATAATCCTCTGGATACAAACTAAGATGCAGTAAGCAAGTCTTTAGGTGTGGAGGTAGGCCAGAGTAACTTACAGATAAAATTCTCCTCATATTCTGCACATCATCATGACTATTGTCTAGCCCCGAACTGATGGATTTGTACACCTTGGACCAATACTCATGTGTATGTGATCTTCCCTTTTCACAAGACAGCAAGCTACCTATTGTAAGGATAGCTAGCGGAACTCCCCCACACCTTTTTAAAATGCTCTCAGATAATTCAACCAATTGATTAGGTGGTGACTTGTTCTCTACCTCATATATCCTTTGATAGAACAACTTCCTTGAGTCGACAACAGAAAGAGCTTTCAGCCGATATACACCACCAGCTTGTTGGGCTACATCCATGCCCCGAGTTGTTGTGATTACTCTACTTCCATATTCATTCCCAATCAATGCAAACTTGATATTTTTCCAAACAGATTTATCCCATATGTCATCAATTACAATCAAGTACCTTCAATTAAAACCAAAATACATATATTATAAGGCTATTTGAGTTCTCATACATTTATAACAACTGAGCTACATAATAAAGCTTAACTTAAATGGCAAAGCAAATATAAAACTTGAGAGCTCTGCAGTACTGCAATTTCCTTGTGACATGCATGTACTTGCATGAAACATTGAGGAACACATATTCACATACGTACCTCTTGTTTTCAAGGAATGTTCTCATCTCACTGATGAGCTGTTCTTCGCCCCAAGATTCCTCATTAATGTTCTTGTACGTGGGCTTGTCAAATTGATGGAGCAAGCTCTTGAAAATCCGCTTGATGTTGGGATTAAGAGACACTGTAATAAAAGCTGCACAATCGAATTGCACTTTCAGTTTCTCATACACTGCATTAGCAAGGGTTGTCTTTCCTAATCCACCAGATCCAACAATAGAGACCACCTTCAGCTGTTTCTTGGAAACCTCATCTCCCTCTGTCAGCATCCCGACTACCTCAAGACTATTCTCTTCAATCCCAACAAGCTCTGTCGCATTTTTATACAAGGCTGATAGGCGAAGGGAATCAATAGTTGGACCAGTTGTCTTGGCAGCAGCCACACTGTCAACCTTGTACCTATTACGCCGCTCAGTGACCTCCTTGATGCGGCTCTTGATGTCTTTGATATCGATGCCGATCTTGTGGCGAATCTTGCCCTTGGTCAGCAGGCTGAGGCTCTTGTCAATAAAATTCCTGAAGCTATGGGACTTGTCTGGTCGGCCATGGGTTTCGATGCGCACCATGAACTTGTCGATGCTATCTTCCAGGTCATATGACAGGTCCCTCACAGTCTTGGCCCAAAGCTTGATTTGGATGTCTGGTGGCTGGTCCATTGGTGCCTCGGAAATCTTGAGGAGAGCTGTCTCCATGCTCTCCATCTCGGCTTGGAGGAACATGATCTCGCCCCTGACACCCCTCTGAAGGTTGTACTCCTTGGTGATCAGGTCGGCCAGCTTGGGCAGGAGGGTGCCCATTGCTCCAATCACGGCCTGGGCCATGCTCGGCCTTGTGCTGATAGCTCAGCCTCTCAGCGGGCTGCTGGTGTTTGCGGAAGCAGCAGAGGGGAGAGGGTGGTGGCGATCTGCTGCGCTGATGATGTGCAACCTCTTTGCTTCGTCTTGTACTACATCGCCTAAAGAACCATAACATGATTAGTATGCAGCTAACAAGTGATGAAAGGAGAAATTCAGAATGATGTCTAACAGACTGACCTCGATGAAAGGAGAAAGATGCGTGGATGGAGACCTGTCTTGCATTGACGAGAGAGAGAGAGAGTTGGAGACAGATGCTATGAGTGCGCTGATGTGGAGATTATTTTTTCGAAAAGCTGATATGGAAATTTTCAGTTTCCATATGATGGAGAACCGGCAGCTCGGTCTTCAGTTTCAGAGCAGATATGCAGCAATCTGTAAGAAAGAAAATACGAATGGTAAATGAATAGGTTGAGAAAGCAGTGATTTCAAGACATTCGTCATATGACGGACTAACAACAGTTATGCAGCATGTTGGAACTTCATATCATCCTAAACACGATTAAGAAGCAGCTACAGCAGCAGTTTCTTAAGATAAGAAGCTACAGATCATGCGAGAGCGAGAAGAGCTTAATTACCTAGAGTATCCTCAGAAGCCTGCGTGTGAGCTCGGACTCAAGAGATGGGTTCTTACCTACAAGGTGAAATCAAGATGAATCTGAGATCTGAACCAGGCGTCCTAATCTATATTAGCTTTACACCTAACGAGGACTTAAATTATGCGGGAATCCTTCTGGTTTGTCTGCTTTTAACGTTTGTGCTGTCAAAGTCCAGTCTGTGCACTGATAAAATAAATACCCCCTGCCTTCGTTTTAAGTGCTCACACATTTTAAAATTTTAACCTTTCTTACCAGAAAATGGTGGTGGAGACTCCTACTTCATTGCATCAATTAGTTTAAATTGAAAGAGAGCCTCTCCTATTTTATTAAACCAAGACACAAATGGAGCATTTTACAATTTTAGATGCACCATGATTTCTCATTCTAATATATACTATTGTTATACAGATTGAAATCTGAGTGATTATCTGAGTCAGACTTCTGTATCAATTGGACAGTCTTAGATCAATATTGGAGATAAAAAAACTGTCGTAGACAGTCTTGGTATCAGAAATATAGCAAGCATTATTAAAAAGAAGTTCTTTGGTACTTTATAGAAAGTGTGTGAGAGAGAGGTATTGGGGCTTGGGCTATAGTATATTGCAGAACCCAAGGTCCGATCTCAGTCTCATACACTAGTAGTATATTACCACAACCTTGTCTCTTTGAACACAATTCGAGGTTGAAGACAGAGGACTGTGTAGACTACTATGTGCTTCATTGCACAAGTAAAGAATTTCTACCGCACACTTGTTGTGGAAGTTACGTACTGTGCCTAAAGGAAATGTCTTCCTTATTGCGTACAGTGAACTAGCGAGGCCCCATGTGATGGAGTCCGCAATTTGCAAACTCTTTGTCATAGTGAAGAAACCATGTGGTGGAATACGAGCATGGGGAAAAAACTGGGCATCGGCGCTGGAAACAGAGAGGGCTCCTCAAGTTGCCAAGACTGCGTCCAGTAACTTGGCCTAGTGATTTTACCATGGAAGATGCGTGTCCAAAGATAATAATGTTTGTATGATCACACTACTTTGGTGCATTTGGTCAAGCGGAAATGTATTTATGCATGGAGAGGAGAAATATCAACCTATCAGATCTGCATCACTTGTAGATGAATGGGTGTCCAATCTTGAGTTCCCCATTTCGGCATCAAGTTCTGTAGGCGATCCGGCACGCTGGGTGCCTTGTCCACAAGGCTGGACGATTATTAACACTGATGGTTCTCTTGAATCTTGATGCTGCAAATAGGACTGATGGTTCAGGTTATGTCCTGCGAGATAGTGCCAGGGCTCTTTTCGAAGCAGCAGGTTGTACCAGGCAGCTGCTAGTGGAGGATCCTTCTATCAGTGAACTCTTGGCTAATATAGAGAGGAAACAGAAGCAGCTTTCAGAAGAAATATTCACCAAACCATTGTTCAAAGTGACTGCTCGCCCTGTGTACCAACTACCAAAGGAGCGCCTAGCATTGTTTCCGCTTCTTGCTATGACGACTCCTGAATTCCTGATTGAAGTTATTCAATCAGAATGTAATCCTGACATCGAGATAAAGAGCTGGATTACTACAAAATAACAAATTGAATGTAGTTTGTTGAAACCGAATGGCAGAGTATACAAATGCGCTACAATAGGTGAGTATTTATTTTATTTTATTTTTTGCAGAAAGCATCAGAACTATTATAAAAATTCACCGCAAGTACAAAGCACCTCAAACATAATAAAAATAACATCGAGATCCATGGAGCACCGACGTCCATAACACACAATTAATTTGCATGTCTATTATGATCATACAATTGAAGAGATTAGTTAAAAAGCAATATGATCAAAGCAGTGATATGCGTAACGAGCTAGTACTGGTATAAACCATCATACAATTTTTTCAAGACAATGTGGTGAAGCAAGCCAGTGGTATTCAATTCAGGAAATAACCCAATGGGATAAGGAAAGGGTGGGGACCTGACTGCCGCGACATGGAGGGAAACCTACAGACAAGGAGAAAGAGGTGGACGGCGTCGCGGCGAGGGACTGGATATGAGGTGCTGCATCGGTGTAAGGCGGTCGAGCGGCAACAGCAGCCCCATCTTGCCTCGACACGAGAAATCACGATCAATGGGGAGCTCCTATTTCCCAGCCCACTTACCATCTGTTCCACACAAAAAAACACTTCGTTCTCTTTTCTTTCAAAATCCTAGAAAACAACATAAATAAAACACATTATGAATCATGATCCAACATCTATGAATATTTTTCATGCATTCTTCCATTCAAGATCCAGAAAATATACTTTACTGACATAATCCAAATCATGATGTGAAGAATATGTCTACTACTTTTGCCAGTGCTGGGACGAGTAAACTGATCAAGTGCCTAATTGCTTGCCACCTGGCAAGCTCCGGTGTGAGTAATTCTGAAACAAATATCCTACAAATAAGGAATTAAACAGGTATATGCTTCCTTGGGATCGAGCGATGGCGGTGCTTTTGCGTCATAGTCCCTCTTCAGAACATCGTTTTGGAGTTTGCTCCGGTTGAAGGGAGCAACGACGCCGGCTATGGTCATGGCGGATGATGGCGGCGTCTTTGATGTCGTTTCCTTGTCAAGGTATCGTCGTTGCAGTTTGCATCACCAGGCTCGGGATGCTCCGGAGGAAACCCTAGATCCGGGTCTCCCGGACCGGACGATGATGGCATTCTCAGTATCGCTTCCACTCCTTGGGGCATTGTTTTGGAGCAAGTGATGGCTGGAGGTGACAAGAGGAGGAGCGGTGTTTCATCTACCGCAAGTCCGACGGCGGATCACGGCAGCATGGCGCTGTGGAGTTTCGGCGACGTGCACGTGTGGATGGACACGCGCAAGATGGTGGCGTTGTCTGACGCCATGGTGACATCGACGGTAGGCCTGGCAAGATTGGTGCGTCAGTACCTGCTCTGGAGATGGATCAGCGGTTGAAGGTGGCGGCGGCCTACGAGAGTGCGCCAGACCGGTGTGTGACCCAGTTCCGGCATTGTGGCTTGTTGAGGCTTTGTGCTTTAGATGTTAGGATTTGATGCGATGTCTGTTTGGTATTAGGCTCGAACATTTGGCACCAGTTTATGGGCGAAGTATCAACCTCTCTGATCTGTACTGCTTGTGGTTGAACTAGTGTCCAATCTTGAGTTCCCTATTTAGGCATCAAGTTCTATAGGTCGTCCGGCACGCTGGACGCATTCTCACCAAGTCTGCACGATTATTAACATAATGGTTCTCTCCATGCTGCAAACGGAACTTCTGGGTCAGGCTAATATCCCGCGAGGTAGTGTTGGGGCTCTTATCGAAGCAGGCTGTTTCAGGCCGCTGCTAGTGGATGATCCTTCTACCAGTGAACTCTTGGATGCTGGAGAGGGAATGACTGCACTACCTTAGTCTCCCTGTGGCATGCTGGCAGGGGTGCTCCATCTATCAGAAAAGGGGTCCACATTCTGAACGAACTGATAGTTTCGAGTCCATCTGTTCAAGGTTTCAAGCTTCTTCATAGTAACCGTGGGGCAAATTCTGCTGTACACTTTTTTGCCAAAGAAGCTCCTAGCATTGTTTCTGCTTCTTTTTATGATGCAACTCATGAGTTTCTTTCCTGATTGAAGTTATTCAATCAATGGTGTAATCCGGACATTGAGCAATAAAGAGCCGGATTACTATCAGAAAACAATCTCAAGGTAATTTGTTGTTGAAACCAAATGGTAGAGTTACTAAAGTAAACAAATGCGTCACAATAGGTGAGTATATATGGAAAACGGAAGGAGACAAAGAAAACACAAATATATTAAAGAAGAGACTCGGGGGCCGTAGGTTTCACTAGTGGCTTCTCTCGAGAAAATAGCAAACGGTGGGAAAACAATTACTGTTGGGAAATTGATAGAACTTCAAATAATTATGACAATATCCAGGCAATGATCATTATATAGGCATCATGTTCAAGATAAGTAGACCGACTCCTGCCTGCATCTACTACTAGTACTCCACACATCGACCGTTATCCAGCATGCATCTAGTGTATTAAGTTCATGGGAAAACGAAGTAATGCAAGAAGAACGACGACATGATGTAGACAAGATATATTCATGTACAAATAGAACCCATCTTCTTATCCTTAATAGCAACGATACATACATGTTGTTTCCCCTTCTGTCACTGGGATCGAGCACCGTAAGATCGAACCCATCACAAAGCACCTCTCCCCATTGCTAGATAAATAGATCAAGGTGGCCAAACAAACCCAAATATCGGAGAAGAAATATGAGGCTATAATCAATCATGCATATAAGAGATCGAAGAAGACTCAAATAACATTTTTGGATAAAAACATAGATCTGATTATAAACTCGAAGTCATGAGATCCCAAGATTTACATCATATGGATCTCTAAGAGACCATTGTATTGAGAATTATGAGAGAGAGAGAGAGAGAGAGAGAGAGAGAGAG
>LR880967.1:1008978584-1008992234 GCA_904067115.1 Aegilops sharonensis | reverse complement strand
TCTTGATCTTCAGCAGCTTCGCCCGTTCCAGCACCATCGTGCACATCGTCTGGTGCATCTTGATGTTCAGTAGCATCACCGTATTCAGGGGGCACATAGTTGTCATCGTACTCTTCTTCCTCGCCGTCTTCCATCATAACCCCTATTTCTCCGTGCCTCGTCCAAACATTATAGTGTGGCATGAAACCCTTGTAAAGCAGGTGGGTGTGAAGGATTTTCCGGTCAGAGTAAGACTTCATATTCCCACATATAGGGCATGGACAACACATAAAACCATTCTGCTTGTTTGCCTCAGCCACTTCGAGAAAATCATGCACGCCCTTAATGTACTCGGAGGTGTGTCTGTTACCGTACATCCATTGCCGGTTCATCTGCGTGCATTATATATAATTAAGTGTGTCAAAAATCATTACAGAACATCATGAATAGATAATTAAGTGACCAAATTAATAGAAGTTCATCATCACATAAAAACCAAAGTACATACATAGTTCTCATCTAACAACATAAAGCTCTGCAGAGCATCTAAATTAATTAAACCATACATTGAAACTATGTAAAACATTTCAATGCCAAAACAAATACGATCATAATCGCAACCAAGGTAACAACTGATCCAACGGCATAATGATACCAAGCCTCGGTATGAATGGCATATTTTCTAATCTTTCTCATCTTCAAGCGCATTGCATCCATCTTGATCTTGTGATCATCGATGACATCCGCAACATGCAACTCCAACATCATCTTCTCCTCCTCAAGTTTTTTTATTTTTTCCTTCAAGAAATTGTTTTCTTCTTCAACTAAATTTAACCTCTCGACAATAGGGTCAGTTGGAATTTCTGGTTCAACAACCTCCTAGATAAATAAAATCTATGTCACGTTGGTCGGCATAATTTTCATAAACAATAAATGGACCAATAATTATGAAAAGATAATGTATACCACATCCGAATCATAGACAGGACGAGGGCCGACGGGGGCGGATACCAAAACCATCGCACTATATAAGATGCAATAATAAAAGTAAGAAAATAATACAAGTATCTATCTAAACAAACAAGTAATAATATTTTTCCTTTCAGAAAGAAGATAAGAACAAGAGGCTCACCACGGTGGTGCCGACGATGAGATCGGCGCGGGTGATCGACGGCGATGAAGACGGGATGGGGCGTGACGGACCGCTAAACCTAGATAAATATTGAGGAAAACGGAGCTTGGTGGTCGAGCTTGGAGAGGAGAAACCTTAAGTAGTGTGGCTCGGGCATTCCATCGAACATCTTGTGTGCATAGGAGGTGAGCTAGAGCACCACCAAGCCCTCTCCCCCTCGGCCAGAAAAAACAGAGCGGTGTGCTCTGCTCTTGCGCGAGGGGCTATATATAGGCAGCACCATTAGCCCCGGTTGGTGGCATGAGTCGGGACTAAAGGGAAGCCTTTGGTCCCGGTTCATGCCACCAACCGGGACCAATAGTGGTGGGCCAGGAGCCAGGACCATTGGTCCCGGTTCGTCCCGCCAACCGGGACCAAAAGGTCTGGACGAACCTGGACCAATGGCCCACGTGGCCCGGCCGGCCCCCTGGGCTCACGAACCGGGGCAAATAGCTCCATTGGTCCCGGTTCTGGATTGAACCGGGACTAATGGGCTAAACTGGCCTGGACGAAAGCCCTGTTTTCTACTAGTGTATGTCATAAGCCCGAGGGGGCCTAACGGGCGCTGGCTTTAGTGGAGCGGAGCCGAGTGCGGGCAAACCCGCCTGGGCGACGGGGAGCCCGCCCAGAAGGGCGTGACGGCGCCAGTGGGCGCCGGCCACGGTGGCAGCGGTGCGGCAGCACCGACGGAGGGAGACGCCGATGGAGGGCGGTGCCAGCGCGGGCCGGGCGCTGGGGCATGGGCGCCCGTCCAACGGGGCACGGCGAGGCACTAGCGAGGGTGGCCGCGGCTGCGGGGCGCCGGCCGGAGCGGCAAGGGGCCGGCAGGGCACGGCGCGGCGAAGCCCCGCGGGGCGCAGTGGGGCTGGAGGGCTGCGCCACCGGGCAGAAGCAAAGCAGGGCCGCGGCCGTGCTGTAGTGGGGGCGACGGTGGTGTCGAGCGGGGACGGAGCCCCGGGCGCGGCGCCGGCGCGGTTGTGGCGCGGCAACGGAATGCCGAGGCACGATCGACACGTGTAGCTGGCACACGGGCGCGGCCAGGCGACGAGGCGTGGTGAGGCACGGGCGGGATGGGCGCCGGGTGCGGCGAGCAGGAGGCGCGGGCGAAGACTACGATGGTGATGGCCACGATGGCTACAGGCGGCCAAACAAAGCGTTGGGAGATGGGTTCCATACGGGGGCTCACCGTGAAGGCACAAGGAGGCCCGTCGAGAGGTTAGAAGATGCAGTGGCGGCCGGAGTTGGCGATGGCGGTGGCGACCGAGACGGGTGGAGGTTGAGGACGGGGAAGCAGCGGGCGTCCCGGTGGCATCCGGCTCGATCTCGCCCATGTAGTCGAAGTAGGCGACAAAGACGAAGCCCCTGGTGCAGTCTCCAGCAGCGGGGTGGGCAGTGGCGACGGCTACGCCGGCGACGTGTCCATGGCGGAGCTCGGGAAGGTGTGGATCTGAGGAGGGGAAGGTGGAGAGGAATGAGTGGGGGGAAGGGGGAGTGGATAGGGTAGACGAGGGGACCGAGGCGCCGCGGGGTGGGGCGTGGCCTTACCCTCTCGCGGGGACACACCGTCGAGACGGTCCGGCGGGGGCGAGCCCTGTAGCGGGTCGGGTCGCAGGAACAGATAGGAGGGAGGCGATCGAGGGAGGTGGGCTGCTGGGGCAGGTGGCCCGGTTGTGGCCAGCCAAGAGGGGGTTAGGGGCCGGATGACCCAGCTGGCCTGGGGTTTTCCTTTTACCTTTTCATATTACTGTTTTATTGAGATTAGGGCATCAAACCACTTTTGATAAATGTGGAACTAGGCCACATAAATACTTTGTGAATTATGAAACTTCCACAAAATGTTTCAAGGCATTTGGAAGTGACTAGGTATTTTTAGAAATTAAATAAGGCAAGATAAATGTTGCTAGACCACAAAATAAAATCCCAGGGGAATTTTGGGAACTCAAAAGAGGTTGGTTCCAACATGACAAATATCCAAGGATTATTTGCCACACTTTGAACATTTTAGTTTTCATGTTTGACAAACTTGGATTTTTTTTAACCTTAATTTGAATTGAATTTGAATTATGCTTCGGATCAAATGAGGATTAGTAACAGTAAGAATGATGACCTGACATTATTAGCAGGAGATTACTGTAGCTTAATTATCCGGGCGTCACAGTTCTCTTCCACTACAAGAAATCTTGTCCCGAGATTTAAGGGGTGAAGTAAGGGGGAAAGACTCAAGAAGGACAGAGCTCAACTCAAGGTAGGTACTTGGGGGCTATCTCAGTGAACGAGGTATAGAGGCATCTCTCGAGTTGAAATTCAAGAAAGTCATCGAGAGCAAGGTAAGAAGGTGCAATAAGAAGTTTCAAGCGTGTAGGCAATCGTTCGTTACCTGAAACAGAGGGTGAAAGGGGTTCAGAGCAATGGGAATAAATATTGCATCTGATACCAGAACGGATCACAAGGAAGGTGGCTCGTGAATTACATACGAAGCCAAGCATGAGGGATAACTTTGAAAACAAGGATGTATAGGAGAGTCAGGTTTCGATCTTGTGGAACTGTGGGTTATGGGCCCACCATGTGGATCAAAAAGCAGGAAGAGTGATGTCATCTTGCACGATCTTGATAGCAAGGCATGTCTGACAATAACCTGTCAGTTTTGTCGGCAACAACATCAGTACCAAGGGCGAGGGACGAAGAGAACCATTATCCTGCTCGTTAAGACGAGGCAGACCAATAGGCAAAGTTCTCGTCCATCGGTGGCTACCGGAATGTCATCAACAATAGTAACAAGGTCTTACTAACAGAGTTGTACATCGAGGTGTTTACATAAGCAGGGAATTATCACTGCTCGGATATGTTAGGTTACAAGAAAGGTTAAACAACGGAATGGAGACTTGAATCAGTTATCGGTGTTCTCGAGTGCCTAACAACTCAGAACCCATGGAAAATTTGAATCGGTGAGAATAATAGTTGATGAAAAACTCATAAGAAGTTATGTAGTTCCAGGATATTCTCGAGATACCAGAGGGTAACACTCGAGGGTATAGCAGAACAGGGGTTGGACGGGTCAAATGATCTACAGAAGACAAGTACTTCCACTTGTCCGAGAAATGAAATCAAAGAAGAACAATCATGGTTGGAACCACGGTTGCGAAGGACCAAACATAGATACTAGATGAACTTATCACAAGAGGATTACTGTTATAACAAGAAGTTTCCATGATAAGTTCCACATCGGGTCTGTGGGAATGAACACAAAGGTTCAAGGTCGACTCCCACTTCTCTAATGCACAACGTTCCATTCACTTCTCGCATTTGATGAAGTTGTACCATTGAAATGTTATCCAAAAAAACGCTAGTAGATATAACCCGCACAATCTTTGGGTACACACGGATTTAGGTAAGACAAAGAGTCAACCCACTGTTTGCCTTGAATGGCTTCTTCCGTTGACCGGGTTTGGAGCCACTGAATCCGGCGTTGACCGCCATGTCATGGGTTTCTTCGTTATTGTTTCGACGCTTGTGTACCACAAACTTCACGAGTAAGTAACTCAATCCCGAGAGTAGAGCATGGTTCAGGAAGCAGAAGATACAATTTACCAAAGGCATTATGTATCCTAGGAAAAGCTCACAAGGTTACTGTATATGAAGGACGCTGTCAGATAGAACCCCACAAAGGATGTAGTGGTTCACAAGGGATCTGATGTGAGCATCAGTACTCAACCAGAGGTAGAAAGAATGCAAGGATATTAGATTATAGAAGAAACTGACTAATTCAGAGTTCAAATGCAAAGGAATTACAATTTCCAAAATCAAGGGATCGGAAACAAACGCTCTGACCAAGGATGGTTAAGTTGACTAGAATTAGGGCACAACTGATGGCAATCTGATTGGCCGAGAACCAGCTCATGTTCGGGAAGACGTCTGAGCCGGAAAGATAATCTATAAGGATCAACTGATGATTGCAACACAGACATATCAAATCGAAAGACTCAAGATGATAATGACAAAGGACGTCAATGGACACTGCTAGTCATATGGAATTAACCAGAGTATAGGCAGGTAAGACCTTCTAGAGCAATAGGCGATAGAGGTCATCGAAAGCCCGGATTGTATTAAAAAGTATCTTATGAAGCATAAGAATAACTGGGGATGAATGGATACTCGATAAGAGCGAGTAATTATCTGTAGGGGTATTCATGCGGCAAGGACTGCAGGGCAGTAAGCATAAAGGATCCTCGGAACATCGAAGAGTATTTCAGGACATCTTGTAATAACAACAGCAACTGGGGATGAAGGTATGAACAACATCATAGGTAGTTACGCATAAGGATTTGTCGGTGTTAGAGATTGCAACGACGAAGGGCACAAGTGTCTCGAGAAAACTTTGGAGAGTATCTTCAGGAACTTCTGGTGCACCAAGTAATCATCTGGAGTGAGGGGCTCTCCGAGAGAAAGTATTTACGACAACCTAGAGTTAGAGTTAACAAAACCATTTAAACCAAATAGAAGATATATTAGAGTCCCGGAGTATAGACGAGGAGTAAAAGATCCTAATACCATCCCAATGGCGACGTGGGCCCATAAGCCACACAGACATGTTAGTAAAACCGTTTTTTCAAATACTAGACTCAACTTTGGCCAAGGAGTTCGAAAGGGGGATCCTACAGGCAGTCGGCTCTGATACCAACTTGTGACGCCCGGATTCCATCATACACTAATCATACACGCAAATGTGTACGATCAAGATCAGGGACTCACGGGAAAATATCACAACACAACTCTAGACACAAATCAAAATAATACAAGCTTTATATTACAAACCAGGGGCCTCGAGGGCTCGAATACAAGCTCGATACACAAGAGTCAGCGGAAGCAACAATATCTGAGTACAGACATAAGTTAAACAAGGATGCCTTAAGAAGACTAGCACAAAAGCAACAACGATCGAAGAGGCAAGGCCTCCTGCCTGGGACCTCCTAACTACTCCTGGTTGTCGGCGGCCTCCACGTAGTAGCATCCATCGGCGGTGGCATCTGGCTCCAAGGATCTACCATCTGGTTGCATCAACCGGAAAGAAGAAATAAGGGGGAAAAGGGGTAGCAATGCAATCGTGAGTACTCATCCAAAGCACTCGCAAGCATCAGATCTTTACTAAGTATGCATTGGTATCAAATGGAAGGTTTGTATCTGTGGACTGAACTGCAGAATGCCAGAATACATGCGGAAAGCCTAGCCTATCGAAGACTACCATATTCACGCAGCTCCGAGCATCTTGCAGCATGTAGAAGAGTAAAGAATAACAGTTTATATTTAACAAGCATGTTGTAACATTAATGCCCAGAGATCCTTCCACGACTCCCCTGCGAGAAGGCAATCCTGGAGCCACATATTCAAGTATCCATTTGTAGTTGTATAAGATCAGGATATAAGTCTGAACGTTCGTTACCATGGACACGGCTATTAATAGATAATCTTCCCTGCAGGGGTGCACCACGTTACCCAACACGCTCGATCACTCTGGCCGGACACACCTTTTTGGGGTCAATGCCCACCCTCGGAAGATCAACACGTCGCAGCCCTACCTAGGCTCAGCAGAGAGGTCCCCACCGGTCTACATCCTAAGCACTCCGGGGTCTAGGCCCATCGCCCGTTGCACTCCGGGTCGTTGTGCACAAGGGGATACTAGCACCACCAGTGAAGTGGATGGCACGATCCGGCCCGGCCACAATGCTGAACTGGACGTATGACAAAGCTTCGGCTGATACTGCGACATCGAGGCCCATAACTATTCTCGCGTGGTGGTTGGTGCGTAAAGGCCAAAGGCCAACTCAAAACAAATACCCAAACCATAGTGTATTATTAGCTTGTGGAGACGAGCAGAGACTCATGATCGAAAGTGACCCCGTCGCCCCGTCTAATGGACTTACGACAAGGGCCTAGAATGCCCGGCCGTGCCACGTCATTATCTTGCGGGTGCTCTCCGGGCCCGCCCGACTTTCACCAAAGTCTCAAGTAAAGTCATTGTAACCGTGTAACCGAACATCAAGGGGAAAACCCGAGGAATCACCCCCAGTGGATTCCGCTCAATGTAATCATCAAGTTGAACGTAAGAGGGACCACCCTCGAGGTTCACACTTGAGGTGTTGAACGACAGAGCCATATCGGGAATGGTGAAAGAGGAAGTCACCCTCGATGACCACGACCGAATAGCTACACTACAGAATTATCATCAGGAGTGCGTTATGAGGGATCACCCTCGGCACTCAATAGTAGCTCAGCAGAGTCGAGCAACAAATGGGGCGTGATGTGATGTGAGTTGTCGGGCTTTGGTTGTCGATCAAGCTGATCGAGGCGTCGATGATGAAGCAGGGGCAACAAGGACAAGTGGGTGATACGTCTCCAACG
The DNA here is from genome assembly GCA_904067115.1 of Aegilops sharonensis. Taxonomy (NCBI): domain Eukaryota; kingdom Viridiplantae; phylum Streptophyta; class Magnoliopsida; order Poales; family Poaceae; genus Aegilops; species Aegilops sharonensis. The sequence goes on along the minus strand of LR880967.1, from coordinate 1,008,984,688 downwards.
TATCTATAATTTTTTATTTCTCCATGCTATATTATCTACTGTTTTGGGCAATATTGGGCTTTATTTTCCACTTTTATATTACTTTTGGGACTAACCTATTAACCGGAGGCCCAACCCAGATTTGTTGTTTTTTTGCCTATTTTAGTATTTCGAAGAAAAGGAATATCAAACGGAGTCAAAACGGAACAAAATCAACTGGAGAAGTTATTTTTGGAAGGAAAGCTACCGGATGGACTTGGACCCCACGTCAAGGAAGGAACGAGGAAGCCACGAGGGTGGGGGGTGCGCCCACCCCCTAGGGCGCGCCCCCTGCCTCGTGGGACCCTCGTGGCTCCCCTGACATGCTTCTTCCGCCTATATAACTCCACGTACCCTAAAGCTTCCAGAACAGATATTAGATCGGGAGTTCCGCCGCTGCAAAACCTCCAGAGCCACCAAAAACCAATCGGGACCCTGTTCCGGCGCCCTGCCGGAGGGGGGAACCCTCACCTGTGGCCATCTTCATCATCCCGGCGCTCTCCATGACGAGGAGGGAGTAGTTCACCCTCGGGGCTGAGGGTATGTACCAGTAGCTATGTGTTTGATCTCTCTCTCTCTCTCTCTCTCTCTCTCTCTCTCTCTCTCTCTCTCTCGTGTTCTTGATTTGGCACAATCTTGATGTATCGCGAGCTTTGCTATTATAGTTGGATCTTATGTTTCTTCTCCCCCTCTTCTCTCTTGTAATGGATTGAGTTTCCCCTTTGAGTAAACTTATCGGATTGAGTCTTTAAAGATTTGAGAACACTTGATGTATGTCTTGCCGGCGTATCTGTGGTGACAATGGGATATCACGTGATTCACTTGATGTATGTTTTGGTGATCAACTTGCGAGTTCCGCCCATGAACCTATGCATAGGGGTTGGCACACGTTTTCGTCGTGATTCAACGGTAGAAACTTTGGGTCACTCTTTGAGGTTCTATTTGTTGGTTTGAATAGATGAATTGAGATTGTGTGATGCATATCGTATAATCATACCCACGGATACTTGAGGTGACAATGGAGTATCTAGGTGACATTAGGGTTTTGGTTGATTTGTATCTTAAGGTGTTATTCTAGTACGAACTCTAGGGTTGTTTGTGACACTTATAGGAATAGCCCAATGGATTGATTGGAAAGAAAAACTTTGAGGTGGTTTCGTACCCTACCATAATCTCTTCGTTTGTTCTCCTCTATTAGTGACTTTGGAGTGACTCTTTGTTGCATGTTGAGGGATAGTTATGTCATCCAACTATGTTATTATTGTTGAGAGAACATGCACTAGTGAAAGTATGAACCCTAGGCCTTGTTTCTTATCATTGCAATACCGTTTACGCTCACTTTTATCTTTAGTTACCTTACTGTTTCTATATTTTCAGATTACAAAAACCTATATCTACCATCCATATTGCACTTGTCTCACCATCTATTCGCCGAACTAGTGCACCTATACAATTTACCATTGTATTGGGTGTGTTGGGGACACAAGAGACTCTTTGTTATTTGGTTGCAGGAGTGCTTGAGAGGGACCATCTTCATCCTACGCCTCCTACGGATTGATAAACATTAGGTCATCCACTTGAGGGAAATTTGCTACTTTCCTACAAACCTGTGCACTTGCAGGCCCAACAACGTCTACAAGGAGAAGGTTGCGTAGTAGACATCAAGCTCTTTTCTGGTGCCGTTGCCGGGGAGTTTAGTGCTTGAAGGTATATCTTTAGATCTTGCAATCGAATCTTTTTGTTTCTTGTTTTAGCACTAGTTTAGTTTATAAAAGAAAACTACAAAAAAATGGAATTGAGTTTGTCTCATACGCTTCATCTTTTTAATATCTTTCGTGAGTATGATGGGAAGGAAAATTGTGCTGAAGTACTAGAAGAAGAATTATATAGAATGCTTGGCATAAAATATGTGAATGATGAGCATGTTTCCAATGTTGTTAGTATGAATTCCTTGATTATCTATGATGCTAATGATATGCAAAGCCACAAGCTTGGGGAAGCTATGTTTGATGAAGATGATATTTTTTGTCCCCCAAGCTTTGATGAGAAAATTTACTATGATGAAAGCATGCATCCTATCTGTGATGATTATTGTGATTAGACATATACTATAAAGAATAATGATAACCATGAAACTTGTCTTCTTGATCTTAATTTTCAATCATATGATAGTTATTTTGCTGAGTTTGCTCCCACAACTATTCATGAGAATAAATTTGATTATGTGGGGAGTAGTAATTTTCTATGCTTGTAGATCATGAAAAGAATGCTTTAGGTGCTGGTTACATTGTTAAATTCATTCATGATGCTACTGAAAATTATTATGAGGGAGGAATATACGCTTGTAGGAATTGCAATAATATCAAGTTTCCTCTCTATGTGCTTAAAGTTTTGAAGTTATGCTTGTTTTACCTTCCTATGCAAGATGATTCTTGTTCCCATAAGTTGTTTGCTCGCAAAATCCCTATGCATAGGAAGTGGGTTAGACTTAAATGTGCTAGTCATATTCTTCATGATGCTCTCTTTATGTTTCAATTCTTATCTTTTATGTGAGCATCATTGAAATCATCATGCCTAGCTAGGGGCGTTAAACGATAGCGCTTGTTGGGAGGCAACCCAATTTTATTTTAGTTTCTTGCTTTTTGGTTCTGTTTAGTAATAAATAATCCATCTAGCTTCTGTTTAGCTGTGGTTTTATGTTTTAATTAGTGTTTGTGCCAAGTAGAACCTTTGGGAAGACTTGGGTGAAGTCTTTATGATCATGCTGAAAAAAACAGAAACTTTAGCGCTCACGAGATTAGCTTCAACTTTTTACTGGAGAGTGATATTTAGTTGATTCTTTTTGCAGATGATTACTAGACAAATTCCTCAGGTCCACCAATTTAGTTTATAATTTTTTTAGTTCCAGAAGTTTGCGTTAGTTACAGATTACTACAGACTGTTCTGTTTTTTGACAGATTCTGTTTTTCGTGTGTTGTTTGCTTATTTTGATGAATCTATGGCTAGTAAAATAGTTTATAAACCATAGAGAAGTTGGAATACAGTAGGTTTAACACCAATATAAATAAATAATGAGTTCATTACAGTACCTTGAAGTGGTGTTTTGTTTTCTTTCGCTAACGGAACTTACGAGTTTTCTGTTGAGTTTTGTGTTGTGAAGTTTTTAAGTTTTGGGTAAACATTCGATGGACTATGGAATAAGGAGTGGCAAGAGCCTAAGCTTGGGGATGCCCCGGGTGGCATCCCCTCTTTCGTCTTCGTTCATCGGTAACTTTACTTGGAGCTATATTTTTATTCACCACATGATATGTGTTTTGCTTGGAGCGTCATTTTATTTTCTTTAGCTTTGCTTTCTGTTTGAATAAAGTATCAAGATCTGAAATTCTTAAATGGGAGAGTCTTCACATAGTTGCATAATTATCCGACTACTCATTGATCTTCACTTATATCTTTCGGACTAGTTTGTCATTTGCTCTAGTGCTTCACTTATATCTTTTAGAGCATGGTGGTAGTTTTATTTTGAAGAAATAGATGAAATCTCATGATTCACTTATATTATTTTGAGAGTCTTAAATAGCATGGTAATTTGCTTAAATAATCCTAATGTGCTAAGCATACAAGATTTGTAAGAATTCTTATCAGTGTGTTGAATACTAAGAGAAGTTTGATGCTTGATGATTGTTTTGAGATATGGAGGTAATAATATCAAAGTCGTGCTAGTTGAGTAGTTGTGAATTTGAGAATTTCTTGTGTTGAAGTTTGCAAGTCCCGTAGCATGCACGTATGGTAAACGTTATGAAACAAATTTGAAACATGAGGTGTTATTTGATTGTCCTCCTTATGAGTGGCGGTCGGGGACGAGCGATGGTCTTTTCCTACCAATCTATCACCCTAGGAGCATGCGCGTAGTGCTTTGGTTTTTGATGGCTTGTAGATTTTTGCAATAAGTCTGTGAGTTCTTTATGACTAATGTTGAGTCCATGGATTATACGCACTCTCACCCCTCCATCATTGCTAGCCTCTTCGGTACCGTGCATTGCCCTTTCTCACACTGAGAGTTGGTGCAAACTTCGCCGGTGCATCCACACCCCGTGATATGATACGCTCTTTCACACATAAACCTCCTTATATCTTCCTCAAAACAGCCACCATACCTACCTATTATGGCATTTCCATAGCCATTCCGAGATATATTGCCATGCAACTTTCCACCATACCGTTCCTCATGACACATTCATCATTGTCATATTGCTTAGCATGATCATGTAGTTGACATAGTATTTGTGGCAAAGCCACCATTCATAATTCTTTCATACTTGTCACTCTTGATTCATTGCATATCCCGGTACACCACCGGAGGCATTCATATAGAGTCATACTATGTTCTAGTATCGAGTTGTAATCATTGAGTTGTAAATTAATAGAAGTGTGATGATCATCATTTAATAGAGCATTGTCCCCAAAAAAAAGAGAGAAAGGCCAAATAAAAAAAGAAGCCCCAAAAAAAATAAAAAAAAAAAAAGGGGCAATGCTACTATACTTTTTCCACACTTGTGCTTTAAAGTAGCACCATGTTTTTCATATAGAGAGTTTCATATGTTGTCACTTTCATATACTAGTGGGAATTTTTCATTATAGAACTTGGCTTGTATATTCCAACGATGGGCTTCCTCAAATGCCCTAGGTCTTCGTGAGAAAGCAAGTTGGATGCACACCCGCTTAGATTCTTTTGTTGAGCTTTCATACATTTATAGCTCTAGTGCATACATTGCATGGCAATCCCTACTCCTCGCATTAACATCAATCGATGGGTATCTCCATAGCTCATTGATTAGCCTCGTTGATGTGAGACTTTCTCCTTTTTTTGTTTTCTCCACATAACCCCCATCATTATATTCTATTCCACCCATAGTGCTATATCCATGGCTCGCGCTCATGTATTGCGTGAAGGTTTATAAGTTTGAGATTACTAAAGTATGAAACAATTGCTTGGCTTGTCATAGGGGTTGTGCATGATGAGAGTATTCTTGTGTGACGAAAATGGAGCATGAATAAACTATATGATTTGGTAGGGATGAACTTTCTTTGGCCATGTTATTTTGAGAGGACATAATTGCTTAGTTAGTATGCTTGAAGTATTATTATTTTTATGTCAATATGAACTTTTGTCTTGAATCTTTTGGATCTGAATATTCATATCACAATTAAGAAGAATTACAATGAAATTATGCAAACTAGCATTCCACATCAAAAATTATCTTTTTATCATTTACCTACTCGAGGACGAGCAGGAATTAAGCTTGGGGATGCTTGATACGTCTCCAACGTATCTATAATTTTTTATTGCTCCATGCTATATTATCTACTGTTTGGGCAATATTGGGCTTTATTTTCCACTTTTATATTACTTTTGGGACTAACCTATTAACCGGAGGCCCAGCCTAGATTTGCTATTTTTTGCCTATTTCAGTATTTCGAAGAAAAGGAATATCAAACGGAGTCAAAACGGAACGAAATCAACTGGAGAAGTTATTTTTGGAAGGAAAGCTACCGGATGGACTTGGACCCCACGTCAAGCAAGGAACGAGGAAGCCACGAGGGTGGGGGGCGCGCCCCCCTACCTCATGGGGACCTCGTGGCTCCCCTGACATGCTTCTTCCTCCTATATAACTCCACGTACCCTGAAACTTCCAGAACAGAGATTAGATCGGGAGTTCCGACGCCGCAAAACCTCCAGAGCCACCAAAACCCAATCGGGACCCTGTTCCGGCACCCTGCCGGAGGGGGGAACCCGCACCTGTGGCCATCTTCATCATCCCGGCGCTCTCCATGACGAGGAGGGAGTAGTTCACCCTCGGGGCTGAGGGTATGTACCAGTAGCTATGTGTTTGATCTCTCTCTCTCTCTCTCTCTCTCTCTCTCTCTCTCTCTCTCTCTCTCTCTCTCTCTCTCTCTCTCTCGCTCGCTCTCTCTCTCTCTCTCTCTCGTGTTCTTGATTTGGCACGATCTTGATGTATCGCGAGCTTTGCTATTATAGTTGGATCTTATGTTTCTTCTCCCCCTCTTCTCTCTTGTAATGGATTGAG
>LR880967.1:1008961964-1008978212 GCA_904067115.1 Aegilops sharonensis | reverse complement strand
TCTTGTAATGGATTGAGTTTCCCCTTTGAGTAAACTTATCGGATTGAGTCTTTAAATATTTGAGAACACTTGATGTATGTCTTGCCGTGCGTATCTGTGGTGACAATGGGATATCACGTGATTCACTTGATGTATGTTTTGGTGATCAACTTGCGGGTTCCGCCCATGAACCTATGCATAGGGGTTGGCACACGTTTTCGTCGTGGTTCTCCGGTAGAAACTTTGGGGCACTTTTGAGGTTCTATATGTTGGTTTGAATAGATGAATTGAGATTGTGTGATGCATATAGTATAATCATACCCACGGATACTTGAGGTGACAATGGAGTATCTAGGTGACATTAGGGTTTTGGTTGATTTGTATCTTAAGGTGTTATTATAGTACGAACTCTAGAGCTGTTCGTGACACTTATAGGAATAGCCCAATGGATTGATTGGAAAGAATAACTTTGAGGTGGTTTCATACCCTACCATAATCTCTTCATTTGTTCTCCGCTATTAGTGACTTTGGAGTGACTCTTTGTTGCATGTTGAGGGATAGTTATGTGATCCAACTATGTTATTATTGTTGAGAGAACTTGCACTAGTGAAAGTATGAACCCTAGGCCTTGTTTCTTATCATTGCAATACCGTTTACGCTCACTTTTATCTTTAGTTACCTTGCTGTTTTTATATTTTCAGATAACAAAAACCTATATCTACCATCCATATTGCACTTGTATCACCATCTCTTCGCCGAACTAGTGCACCTATACAATTTACCATTGTATTGGGTGTGTTGGGCACACAAGAGACTCTTTGTTATTTGGTTGCAGGGTTGCTTGAGAGAGAGAGAATCTTCATCCTACGCCTCCTACGGATTGATAAACCTTAGGTCATCCACTTGAGGGAAATTTGCTACTGTCCTACAAACATGTGCACTTGCAGGCCCAACAACGTCTACAAGGAGAAGGTTGCGTAGTAGACATCAGTGGGGGTCACTGATGGATCACTAGCCAACCTATACTAAGCAGTTTAGGATAAGCAGGTAGGTAAAAATAAGCAGGTACAAAAGCAGGCTATGCATCAGAATAGGAGCAATCAAATACAGTAGCAAAATCTAATACAAGCATGAGGAAATAGAATGGGCGATATCGGGATGATCAAAGGGGGGGCTTGCCTGGAAGCTCCGCTGAAAGAGAAGAGTGTTGGCGGTGATGTAGTCGATCACAGGGGCATCAGCAGCGGTATCGGGGTCTACCGGAGAGAATAGGGGGAAGAAACAGTAAATACACGCAAACATATGCATAACAAGACAACAAGCGGTGTTAGAGGTGTTCTAACGCAGTGCTAGGCGTTACTGGCGAAGGGGAAACATCCGGGAAAGTTTTCCCGGTCCCGGACGTCTGTCAAACAGATGAACCGGAGGGGAAAGTTTGCAAGTTCGCTATGCTAGAGATGTGTGGCAGACGAACGGACCGCGTATCCGGATTCATCTCGAAATTCTAAGCAACTTTCATGTAGAAAACCTTTTCATCCGAGTTACGGTTTAATATCTATTAATTTTCAAAATTTTATTAATATTCTGAAATTAATTTTAATTTGAAAAATAAATGCCAAAATGCTAGGCGCACCTAGCACAGTGTACACAAGAATGTACCCTACGGCTGATAGGTGGGCCAGGGGGACCCAATTGACCAGTCAACGTTTGACTGGTCAACAGGGGTGGGACCCCCCCTGTCATGCACACATTTATCTAACTACTGATTAAATTAACTAATCTAGTTCATTAGTTTAATTAAGATTAATTAATTAAGTTAATTAAGCATTAAACTAATTAATTAATTATTTTTATTAATATGTTTTTTTATCTAAACAAGGGATTGGGCCCATATGTCATAGGCCCGAGGGGGCCTAACGGGCGCTGGCTTTAGTGGAGCGGAGCCGGGTGCGGGCAAACCCGCCTGGGCGACGAGGAGCCCGCCCAGAAGGGCGCGACGGCGCCGGTGGGCGCCGGCCACGGCGGCAGTGGTGGTGGGCGGTGCGGCGGCACTGGCGGAGGGAGACGCCGATGGAGGGCGGCGCCAGCCCGGGCCGGGCGCTGGGGCGTGGGCGCCCATCCAACGGGGCACGGCAAGGCCGTGGCCTCGGCGAGGGTGGCCGCGGCTGTGGGGCGCCGGCCGGAGCGGCGACGGGCCGACAGGGCGAGGCGCGGCAAAGCCACGCGGAGCGCAGCGGGGCTGGAGGGTTGCGCCACCAGGCAGAAGCAAAGCGGGGCCGCGGCCGTGCGGTAGTGGGGGCGACGGTGGTGTCGAGCGGGGACGGAGCCCCGGGCGCGCCGCCTGCGCGGTAGTGGCGCGACAACGGAATGCCGAGGTGCGACCGACACGTGCAGCTGGCGCACGGGCGCAGCCAGGCGACGAGGCGAGGTGAGGCACGGGCGGGACGGGCGCCGGGTGCGGCGAGCAGGAGGCGCGGGCGAAGACTACGGTGGTGATGGCCACGATGGCTACAGGCGGCCAAACATAGCGCTGGGAGAGGGGTTCCGTACGGGGGCTCACCGTGAAGGCACAAGGAGGCCCGTCGAGAGGTTAGAAGCTGCAGTGGCGGCCGGAGTTGGCGACGGCGATGGCGACCGAGACGGGCGGAGGTTGAGGACGGGGAAGCAGCTGGCGTCGCGGTGGCTTCCGGCTCGATCTCGCCCATGTAGTCGAAGTAGGCAGCGAAGACGAAGCCCCTGGTGCGGTCTCCAGCAGCGGGGTGGGCAGCGGCGACGGCTACGCCGGCGACACGTCCATGGCGGAGCTCGGGAAGGTGTGGATCTGAGGAGGGGAAGGTGGAGAGGAATGAGTGGGGGGAAGGGGGAGTGGATAGGGTAGACGAGGGGAGCGAGGCGCCGCGGGGTGGGGCGTGGCCTTAGAGCATCTCCAACAGGCGCCCAACGCGCCGCGCTGTAAAAACAGATTTGGCGCGCGCCCATCGCCTGGTTTGGCGCGGCGCGCAGCGTTTGCTCCAGCAGCCGCGCTGAAAAGCCACGCGCGCGCAGCTCCAGCAGGCGCAGTAAAATGCAGCTCCTGCGCTCATCCTATAAATATTTTTTTAATTAAAATTGCATAGATAAAAAAAGCGATACATAGATATTTTATTACATCGGTGCAACTACTACAGCATAGATGATATAGATAGTTCAACATACATAGATAGATAGAAATTATACTACGGCATACATAGATAAAACTACTCTAAGTCGCTGCCATCGTCATCCTCGTCGGTGTCGTCCGAGGTTGAGAGCCAGATGTCGTCCCAATGTTCATCGTCCGAGGTGAAGAACGACCTCCCACCTGCGGAGACGATGTCGCACTGCTCGTTCGCCACTGCCTTCCGCTGACGCCGGTTCGCCCGCTCCGAGCGGCGCCTTGCCGTCCTCTCCGCCCAGTAGGCATGCTCGTCGGCGACATCCTTCGGGTGGCGACGACGCCACTCCGCCATGGCTCGCTCGTCCTCCTTGGCGACGAGGAGGCGGCGCTGCCGCCGAGCATGGTCGGCACGGTCGAGGTCGGTGATGAGACGCGGCGGAGGGGCGACGCGCTGCGCCTGCTCGTGGGTGAAGACGTCCCGGAAGTTCATCTGCGACCGGGGCCGGTCCAAGCGCCACGCCGCCGCGTCGTACGCGCGGGCGGCCTCGTGCGCGCTCCGGAATGTCCCGAGGCCGAGCCGCACGTCGCCGGACCGTATCTCGGCGGAGAACCAGCCGTTGTGACGCGCGCGGACGCCGCGATAGCCCGAAGCACCCCGGCGGCGCGGCGGCATGGTGGCGCGGTGGTGGCGCGGTGGTGGCGCGAAAAGATGCGAAGCGGCGGCGACGGGAGGGCGCGTGGCTGTGTGCGGTGCGCGTGGCGGGCGCTGCAATTTATAGGCGCGCGGTAAGCGGCGCGCCAAATCTACCGCGCCGCGTGCCGCTTTCTCCCGCGCGCGCACAAGCTTCCCTCGCGCGGTAATTTCCCGCCACCGCTGGAGCGCGCGGAATCAGCCGGCGCGCGCTAAAACGCGTTTTTACCGCGCGGGCGCGCCTTTTGCCGCGCCTGTTGGAGATGCTCTTATCCTCTCGGGGGGAGACGCCGTCGAGATGGTCCGGCGGGGGCGAGCCCTGTAGCGGGTCGGGTCGCAGGAACAGAGAGGAGGGAGGCGATCGAGGGAGGTGGGCTACTGGGGCAGGTGGGACGGTTGTGGCCAGCCCATAGGGGGTTAGGGGCCGGATGGCCCAGCTGGCCTTGGGTTTTCCTTTTAACTTTTCATATTACTTTTTTATTTAGATTAGGCCATCAAACCACTTTTGATAAATGTGGAACTAGGCCACATAAATACTTTGTGAATTATGAAAATGCCACAAAATGTTTCAAGGCATTTGGAAGTGACTAGGTATTTTTAGAAATTAAATAAGGCAAGATAAATGTTGCTAGACCACAAAATAAAATCCCAGGGGCATTTTGGGAACTCAAAAGAGGTTGGTTCTAACTTGAAAAATATCCAAGGATTATTTGCCACACTTTGAACATTTTAGTTTTTATGTTTGACAAACTTGGATTTTTTTTACTTTAATTTGAATTGAATTTATATTATGCTTCGGATCAAATGAGGATTAGTAATAGTAAGAATGATGACCTGGCATCATTAGCAGGAGATTACTGTAGCTTAATTATCCAAGCGTCACAGCCGATGATGATGATATGTGTTGGTTGAACTTGTATAGTTTCTGTAGCGATGAAATTTTGTGATGTCCATGGTCCCTGCCGAACTTGCGTAACGCTACTTTGTTAGTTTGGGTACGATGACCTGCGTACCTCTAGTTAATTAGTTTGCGTACGATGAAATTGCGTTGATTATTTGTATGTTTACTGTATGTTGCATCTAGTTGCTAACCCTTTCTTTTTCGTGTTGCTCAAGTATATTTTGTCGCATATGACTGTACATTTTCTTGATGAAGATGCATGTCTAACAGGAACCTAGATTCTTGATCGTGAAGAAGCAATGCTAAGTTGTGTACAAAGGGAAGGTTCCGGGACTGTACGACAAGTGGCCTGAGTGTCAGGCGCAAGTGGAGGGGGTCTCGGGCGCCAGCTATAAAGGCTTCAAAAGCAGACAAGAAGCATAAGCTAGTTACTTGTGGTTCACACTAGCGCGAGAGAGGACTCATAACCGCCGCCTCATGTACTGCGTAGTTCCACTATCACTCATAGTGATAGCTCCTCTTGCGTATATCATTGTTTAGATGGATGACGATGTAGTTGCAAGTATTCGAGAGTTGTATCGCTATTTTTGGGATGATGATGAGAGACCACTTTGTGCTGGATGATGATTATGATGATGACATGATTTGATGAAACTATTTGTATGTATATCCTATGATTACATTGGTATGTGTATGATATGCTAAACATTATTTTATAAAGCATGTTCAAATATAAAATAAATATGCAGAAAAAAGCAACTAATAAAACTAGCAGTAGCAATGGGAACAAAGTTAGCAGCAGCGCACTCTTACCAGTAGCGCGGTTTAAATAAAGCGCTGCAACTATTAACAGTAGTGCGCTGCTCCTAAGCTCGCTACTGCTACCCATGTATAGCAGTAGTGTGGGCTTACCCACGTTGCTGCTATAGGTTAGCTGTAGCACCGTATTAGTAGCGCGGGTACCCGCTGTCGGTGTCAAAACCGGCAGATCTCTGGTAGGGGGGCCCAAGCTGTGCGTCTAAGGATCATTGGTAATAGGAGGCCAGGGGACACAGTGTTTACCCAGGTTCGGGCCCTCTTAAAGGAGGTAAAACCCTAGTCCTGCTTGAATATATTCAAAGAGTATGAAGATTACAAGAGATGATCTACATCGAGATCGTAGTGGCCAAACCCTAGATGTCTAGCCTATGAGTATTCCAATGATGGTAATGAAGATAGCCTCTATGTACTAACCCCCCAGCTTATATACACACGGAGGGGCCTAGGGTTTGTACAAGGTCGGTTCACAAGGGAAGGAAAACACCCGGACTGTAATCTTGTCGTTTGTGTATGGAGAAGTCCCATCCGGACACAGAGAATAATCTTCGGCTTGATCTTGTACGGCCCATCCACCCCGGCCCATACTCCTAGGCCGGACACATGAGGACCCCCGGATCCATGACTCCCTCAGTAACCCCGAACTTGCCTTCAATGACGATGTAGTATGCGGATATAGGTCTTTGGCTTTGCAAGGTGGGTTCTCCACCATACTCCGGATGGATGATAGTCTCGCATCGGCTTCTGCGTCCAGTCTTTATGATTGCTTCCTGCCGTCGCCTCGATTTCCACGCGTCTGAGTGAATTTGAACGGTCCGTTACCTTCGTATTTCAATATTTTTAGTCGGCACAAGCAACGCCTATATAACGAGGTTAGATCTCCAAAATGCCATCTCACATCGCCCCAAGAGCAACAGAGCAAGCCACGGAAAAAACTCAAACCATGGCTAGTGTCCCTTGCTCCTCCTCGCCTCCTCATGGCCCTTAAGAGGGGGATTGGCAAAGTTGTTCCGTAACCCACCTTCAGCTCAATTGTCTCCGGACGCAAGGATATCTTCCCCCCGTCACTACTAGGAAAAGGCCTACTAATGGCGCATCGGTTTTGCCTACTAATGGCGCACTACCGGTGCGCCATTAGTAGCACGCCATTAGAATTTTTTACTAATGGCGCACCACTGGTGCGCCATTAGTATCTGGTATACTAATGGCGCACCTGGCAGTGCGCCATTAGTATGTAACTCCATGCGCCATTAGTATGCCTCCCGGGGGGCCATATGTAACCATGTGCTTTGTCACACTAATGGCGCACTCTGCCTTGATGCGCCATGAGTATCCTTTGGCATACTAATGGCGCACTCTGCCTTGATGCGCCATTAGTATGAATATTTGTTTTTTTTTGCTTTTCTGATTTTTGCACAGGTTACAAAATATATTATTGGACAGAATATAGACAGCAGCACACAACAACATCAGATTTATCGAATACAATAAAAGATTAGTCTCCGAATACAATTCATCATATTAGTCTCCGAATTCAAAAGACCGAACAAAGATAAAACATTACAAGTCTCAAGACCGTGAGTATCGAGTTTGTCTTCACATTACAAGTCGATATCGATCATCTAAACTACCATCACATAAAAGAGAGTTGTGGTCATCACGATGAGCATCATCGCGATCAAACTGGTCCTCATCCGATTCCTCCAACGCTCCCTCCTCTCTCCCGCTAGATAGCGGGCATATCTAGATTCGGCCTCCGCCCTAGTGGTGTACCCTTTGTAACTGTTACCGCTGAAACGGTGAACCTGTCTCCGACACTCCTCCCTGTCGTCGTAGACTCCGGGAACCTTACCCTTGTACATGACATACGACGGCATCTCTATGCACAAGCCAAACAACAGACAATACATAAGCAATATGTAAGTATGCAACAAAAGGATCGAAAGAGAAAAGCAAGACATTAATAGCACGATTCATGGTCCTACTAATAAATAGCATCGATTACATCTAAGTTGAACGACTGTCCAAACTAAAGAGACATACGAATTCATTAAAGTTTAATTACAACATGAGCTAATCAATGTTTCAGAACTACACATCACTACTTTCGACTCGACTCATCGGACAGGAGCGTGGATGAAGCCGCCGTCTGTCGTGATGGTCATGAAATCGCGGTCGTTGTCACCCTGCATTTGTAGCGTTTCATCTATCTCACTGTTGGATGGTTGATATCTGACGAAGAACTGCCCCGAGGTATGAAGGACATCTTGATGGATGATGTCCGCAAACTCCGACTGGATGCGAAATAATTCTTGTCTGAGGTCCGCGTCCTGGACTGCCGACAAGCTCGCGGCCCAATCTTTGAGATTATCTGGTAGCAGAAGTTGATGATGGTCCCGTACAACCGCCCGCATGTGATGGAGGGCGTAGTAGGCATCCTTCTGACCGCCAGGCGGCTGCTTGACACAGCAGAACTTCGTATTGTGTGAGAACATGTGCTTGTCGTACTTATGATAATGGCGCACCGTGGCACAGTACGCCATTAGTAGTTTAAACTACTAATGGCGCACTTTGGCATAGTGCGCCATTAGTAGGTTTGCAAAAAAGTAAAAAAAAATATACTAATGGCGCACTGTCTTGGTCGTGCGCCATTACTAGTTCTAACTAGTAATGGCGCACTTTGCCATCCATGCGCCATTAGTTTGTATGAAAAAATGGGAAAAAAATCAATAGTAGTGGCGCACCGTGAGCACGATGCACCATTAATGTCTTCCACACTAATGGCACACGAGCAACCGGTGCGCCATTAGTATATAGTAGTGGCACACTACTTACCTGGTGCGCCATTAGAATCAGTCCTATCTATAGCCCTTCTCCTAGTAGTGCGCGGATCTAGTCTCCGTACAGGCAGGGTTAACTTCTATGGGCGATGATGCATTGGCAGAGAATTTCCCCAATCTCAACAAAGGGGAGAGGGTGTGCTTCATCTCGTTCCTTCTGAGGGGCGTAGGATTCCCGATCCAGCACTTTCTCAGGGGGCTACTGAAATATTACGGGATCCAACTGCACAACCTCACGCCAGGTTCCATTCTGCATATTCCTGGTTTTGTCGCCCTCTGCGAATTATTTTTAGTCTGCGAGGCTCATTTTGAACTATGGAAAAAAGTTCTTCTGCCTCATCCCCTGCCACCAGGGCGGAGGGTCCATATTTGAAGTTGGTGGCGCCGAAGTATGGCGCATAGCCGGATCCGGTTACCCCGTCGGGACTCCGAAGAAGGGGTCCGACGAATGTTCTTCGGAATGGTTCTACATTGAGGATGTTCCTCTTCCGGACCCTGTTCATCGCGGGCTTCCCGAATTCTCCAGCGCTCCTTTGAAGAAGCTATTCAGCTAGCGCCCCAAGTCTCCTAGACAAGAGGATAGTGCGGAAATTATGAGATTGGTCAGCAAGGTCAGATTGCTAACCCATTCCGGACTCTCCATCGTTGAAGTCATGGGTATTGCGATAAAGCGTTGTATCCAGCCCCTTCAATTCAGTCCAGAGTGGGTCCTTTATGGAACTATCACGGGGAGGACGACGCATCTCGCTATACGTGAAAGGGTCATGATAACCAAGCAGCATTGGCTACCATGCTTATGGACCTTTCAAGGGAGAGGAAGAAGACTTTGCCCGTCTACATTGTCGGGACGGTTTCTCCATGTACAACCCCGTTGATTGGGTAAGTTTAATAATTCAGCACCTTTTTTTATCACTGAGGTGCATTAACTAAATACTCTAGTTGTTTCAAAATTGTCACCGAGGAAGGTAGTCGAGAACATCTATTGCCCTCCTCCCCAACCAGAAGACCACGCACGTCACGAAGACCCTGGATTCCATGAGGATCAAGATATATTTGTGGAATTTGAAGACGAAGTCTATTACCAGGTGAGCCTTGACGGCTCGAAATTAGCCATCATGGCCGATTGCCCCGATCTCTACCCCTTCATTAAGGTAAGTATTCGGAAATAAAAAAAGAGTAACATTTCTGCTCATAACTTACTCTCCGCACTGGGCCGTATTTCATAGGATTGGCGATCAGCGAGCCGTACCCAAGGTCGGGCAACAAGAAGATGGACGGCACCCTTAAGGAGTGGTCGTGCGAAGCGAAAGGAAGCCGGGAGCGCCACTGAGCCTGCTTCATCACCAGAAAGGTATATTCCTTATTTCATACTTGGTTGTAAGGCCGAATTATCATCTTCATTCTCCCTTTATTATCTCAGGAGAGGTACACGGCGAATCGTGCAAAAGATCCCAGCAAGCCGGGCCGCAGCCAATGCGATGCCGAATTCGTCAACTAGGACGAGGGTACATGCAGGAGTTTCGCCATCTCATCCGCCTCAGGAAGATCCGGATGAGATGTCTGTCACTAACTCTGAAGTGGAGAGCGTGATGAATCATCGCCCCTTAAAAGAGACCCTGCGCGCAAGTTTTTTTGGAAGAAGAGTTTACCACTCTCAACATCGTGGGTGCGTATATCCGAGCTGCCTGGGATGGACTTACGGCTGTTTCTAGCCTGTTCTCAAAGAATATTCAGGTGAAAATTTTATGCAAATCTTATACATAGATACCAGTAGCCCCTGAGACTTAAAGCGGTAGGAACTAACCAATTTGAGGATCGTTTATGACCGCAGATTCTCAAGGAGAAGAACAGGGCTTTGTCCCAGGAGGTCGAGACAAGCCGAACACAGCTAATGCTGCTGTCATAGAGTTTGAAGAAATGGAGAGTGCCCCATGACTGGGGGAAAAGATAAAAAACTAGAAGAGGAAATGAAGAAGCAGGACGAAGAGATAAAGAGCTTAAAGGCTCAACTCTTGGAGGTGCAACAGGAAAACCAAAAGCTGAAGGGTGGCATATTCGGTATGACTTTTGAACCATCCGAAGTATTGATATAAGCATATAATACGGAGTGTTATAGTTCGGTCTATACAGGTATGCTGACCGGCTGCCACGAGGAGGATGTGTCCGGGCTTCAAAGTGACGTTCTAAAAGAACTGCCAAAGCTGCACGAGTGTGCCCAGAAGGCCATGAAGAATATGGCCAAAGCTTTATGGCTGTCTGATGCCCCTCCAGAAAGCATGGAGGGGTTGGCAGACATGTTGAAGGGTGCTCGGCGTCGCTTCGAGCTATGGAAGACGTCCGCATGCCGTGAAGGTTCATGAGAGGAATGGGCCATGGTGAAGACAGGCTACATCGGACTCGATCCGAATCATATAACCCGAGTTGGACCTCGAGGACCCGACGGGAAGGAAATTCCTACAAGCTTGGTATATGAACAAGTAATGATAGCGACGAAATATTCGCAACAAGATTTTAAGCTAGATAGCCTATTAGATGGCATAGAACGAGAGTAGGCGTCCGATTCTATGTATCAATGTACTTTAAGACCGAACTTATCTCCTGTGAACTTATAAAAAATTTGTCATCATAGACCTTCGGCTTTCACCTCCGAACCAAGAAGTTGGAGTGTTTCCATATATTGTGTTTAACTAAGAAACGTTTAGTATCTTCGGAAACCAGGCAATCCGGTCATATTGCTCGAACAGACAAAACATGTTCGGGGAGTTATGTTATATTACTATTTAACGTAAGAAACATCTTCCAAGAAAAATAGTTCCGTTAAGGGTTCCATTCCTTGGGCGAGCATGCTGAATAATGCATGCCTAGGCTGGTATCCGAAGTATAGGCAACAATTCTGTAGTTGTTCCAACCAACAGTCTGTTTTATACGTGACGACTAATTATTCCCTTAAGAATGCTAGCTTTCGGCTTCACCCGTTTGAGGTACAGGTCCGGATAACCTGTTGTAACAATCGCAGAGATACTCCCTTTACACCCTAGCCGAACAATCGAGAACGTAGGGTATAAACACCGGAGCAAGGCAACCCAGCTAGGCAAAAACTTAAGTCATAGAGCTGCATAAAATGGCAGAAGCAACAACCATCATGGTCAAAGGAAGCTTATAAGCTATCAATAAAATGCTTCGTCTAAAGAAGCCCCCATGTATGGTGGAATGTATACATTTAAAGATGTGTACCCCGAGTAATGCGGTTGATCCGAACATGCATTTGAGAAGAAAAGGAAAAAAATCAAAAAGGGAGAGAAAAAGGAAAAAACCTAGTTAAAATAAAACCTAAGGAGGCCGAACTATGCGTAGAATCTTCAGAGCCGGGCCACGTTCCATGGGTTCGGCTCAAGGCGATTATCTGCTGCATTGCGAAGGTGATAGGCTCCTCCAGTAAGGACTTTATCTATGACGAAGGGGCCCTCCCATTTTGGTTTGAGCTTGTCCTTTTTCTTTTCCGTGAGGCGTAAAACAAGTTCTCCGACATTGTATGTCTTAGCCCGCACTCCTCTGCTTTGGTAACGCCTGGCATGTTGCTGATAAAATGCGGAACGGGCTTTAGCAACATCGCGCTCCTTTTCGAGTCCGTCTAGGTCATCCTGCCGATCTAGTTTGGCTTCTCTCTCCTCGTACATGCACACTCTAGGTGAGTCATGAATAATGTCGCAGGGCAATGCAGCCACTATGTCGTACACCATAATAAAGGGTGTGTATCCGGTCATTCGATTGGGCGTGGTCCGGAGGCCCCAGAGTACGAAATCGAGTTCCTCAACCCAGTGCTTGTCTGATTCTCGTAAAGAGCGCACTAGTATGGGCTTAATACCACTCATGATCAGACCATTGGCCCTTTCGACTTGGCCGTTTATTTGAGGGTGGTATACGGATGTGTAGTAGAGTTTAATGCCCAACTTAGCCTACCAAGTTTTCACCTCATCAGCTATGAAGTTGGAGCCATTATCAGTGATGATACTATGCGGGACAACGTAACGATGGATTACGCCGGATATAAAGTCAATCACTGGCCCGGCCTCAGCTTTTTTTACCGGTTTGGCCTCTATCCACTTAGTGAATTTATCTACCATTACCGGCAAGTATTTCTTTTTGTATCTTCCCCTTTTAAGAGGTCCAACTAGATATATCAAGCCCCCAGACCGCGAAGGGCCAAGTAATGGGGATTGTTCTTAATGTGGTAGGAGGCATGTGGCTTTGATTGGCGAAAAGCTAACAGCCCATGCAACGTTGGACAAGGGCTTGAGTGTCTGCTCGAGCCATAGGCCAGAAAAAACCTGTCCGGAACGCCTTGCTTACGAGGCATCAAGCTGTCGCATGATGACCGTCGAGACCAGCATGTACTTCTTTTGTACAGTTCACCCTCCTGCACTTTAAAGGCCCTAGAGCGCCGAACTATGCACCGAGCTTCATTTTGATCGTCGGGAAGCTCCTGCCTATTAAGGTAGGCCAGGAATGGTTCAGTCCAGGGAGCAATAACCGCCATGATATCATGAGCCGGGGGTGTTATCTCGATATCTGGACCCCGACGGTGTCTGCATTGTGTTCGGCAGCTGGGGGTGTGATCAGGTTTGTATTGCCCTCTCCGATCTCACCCTGCCACACTACAGATGGCTTAGAGAGCCTTCCCGCAAAGGTGTTAGATGGTACAGGGTCGTGCTTAGCGCCCATACGAGCGAGGATGTCGGCTGCCTGATTACTCTCTCGAGCGACATGATGAAACTCAAGTCCTTCGAACCGAGCTCATATTTTTAATATGGCATTTCGATATGCCGCCATTTTGGGTCCTTTGTGTTGAACTCCTCCTTGACCTGGGATATTGCGAGGTTGGAATCACCGCACACCTCTAGGCATTGTATACCCATGGAGACAGCCATGCGAAGATCATGTCGCAGCGCCTCATATTTGGCTGCATTGTTGGACTCTGTATACATAATTTATAGTACATAGCGGACTGTGTCACCAGAAGGTGATGCTAGTATGACGCCAGCCCCTAGTCCGGCCAGGATTTTAGAGCCGTCAAAGTACATAATCCCATTGGATTAGGAGCTATACTCTTTAGGGAGTTCGGCTTCCGTCCATTCAGCGACAAAGTCGGCCAACACCTGGGATTTAATAGCCCGACATGGCTTGTATACTATTTAGAACGGTAAAAGCTCGATGGCCCATTTGGCTATGCGGCCAATGGCGTCCCTGTTATTGATAATGTCATTGAGTGGTACTTCAGATGCCACTGTGATCGGAGACTCTTGAATGTAGTGTCGTAGTTTATGGGATGCCATGACGACTGTGTAGGCTATCTTCTGATAGTGGGGGCATCACGATTTGCAAGGTGTAAGGACCTCCGATACATAATAGACTGGTTTTTGGGTGGGGAATTTATCTACCTCTTCCCCTCGTTCGACGACGAGGACAGCACTAACTATTTTGTTAGTTGCCGAAATATATAATGACATAGGCTTTCCAACACCTGGTGCCGCCAAGATTGGGCTGCTTGTGAGAAGGGCTTTGATTTTTTCAAATCCGGCTGTGGCAGCGTCCTTCCATTTGAAGTTGTCAGTGCGTCGTAGTAGCTTGTAGACTGGTAATGCTTTTTTCCTAATTTGGAGATAAATCGGCTTACGGTCGCGATGCACCCAGCTAGTTTCTAGACTTGCTTTTGGTCTGTTGGTATGGCCAATTATGACAAAGCTCGGATCTTGGCTGGGTTCGCCTCAATTCCTCTATCGGAAAATATGAACCCTGGCAACTTTCCGGCTGGTACTCCGAAGACACACTTTTCCGGATTGAGATGTATGTCGAATGTCCGGAGGTTGTCGAAAGGTGAGGCGGAGATCGTCCACAGTGTTTCGACGCGTTTTGTCTTAATGACCACGTCGTCCACGTATGCTTCGACTGTTTTGCCGATCTGTTTTTCCAAGAAAGTTTGGATCATACACGTGTAAGTAGCCCCGGCGTTTTTGAGCCCGAAGGGGTAATGAACGCGGTTGCAGCCTGGTCCGATTCCTTCATCTTAATCTGATGGTATTCAGAATAGGCGTCGAGGAAACACAAAGAATCGTGCCCTGCAGTTGCGTCAATGATTTGGTCGATGTGAGGAAATAGGAAGGGATCCTTAGGGCAAGCCTTGTTGAGGTCTTTGAAATCTACACACAGGCGCTAGGATTTGTGCTTCTTTGGCACCATGACCAGGTTGGTTAACCAATCCGGATGTTTAATTTCCCTGATAAACCCATCATTTAGTAACTTGGCTAGCTCCTTTCCCATGGCTTGACGCTTGGGTTCGGAGAAGCGCCGTAGTGTCTGCTTCACAGGTTTGAATCCCTTGATTATGTTGGGACATTGTTCGGCCAGTCTATGTGGGATGCTGGGCATGTGTGAAGGGTGCCAGGAAAAAATATCCCAATTCTCTCACAGGAACGTGCGTAGGGTGGCGTCCACTGCTGGATCCAGCTGTGCTTCGATAGATGTTGTTTTGTTAGGGTCCATCGGGTGCAGTTGGAATTTGACTATTTCCTGGACTGGCTTGAAAGAGGTGGATTTGGATCTCGTATGGAGAATTACATCATCCCTATCCACCGTGGCCCGTAGGGTGGTTAATTCTTCCGCCGCTAGGGCTTCAAATAGCGCCTCGAGGGCCAAGGATGTAGTTTTGTTTTTGGCACGATGGGCTTTGTCTGGGTCGCTCGAGATTGTGATAACTCCGTTAGGTCCAGGCATTTTGAGCTTCAAATACCCGTAACGGGGTATAGCTTGGAAGCATGAGAAAGCGTCCCGGCCGAGGATGGCATGTTACCCACTATTGAAGGGGATCACATGAAAGAGCAACTCTTTGGATCTATAGTTTTCGGGCGTGCCGAATACCATATCCGGTATAATTATCCCAGAGCATCGTGCTTCTCTACTGGGGATAATGCCTCGAAAGGTGGTATTGCTTTGCTCGATGCGTGATCTGTCCATCTGCATTTTATCGAGCGTGTCCTCATAGATGAGTGATGACCCACAAGTGTAGGGGATCTATCATAGTCCTTTCAATAAGTAAGATTGTCGAACCAATGAGGAGCAGAAGGAAATGACAAGCGGTTTTCATTAGGTATCTGCAAGCACTGAAATTATCAGTAACAGATAGTTTTGTGATAAGGTAATTTGTAACGGGTAACAAGTAATAAAAGTAAATAAGGTGCAACAAGGTGGCCCAATCCTTTTTGTAGCAAAAGACAATCCTAGACAAATTCTTATATAGAGAAAAGCGCTCCCGAGGACACATGGGAATTATCGTCAAACTAGTTTTCTTCACGCTCATATGATTCGCGTTCGTTACTTTGATAATTTGATATGTGGGTGGACCGGTGCTTGGGTACTTCCCTTTCTTGGACAAGCATCCCACTTATGATTAACCCCTATTGCAAGCATCTGCAACTACAAAAGAAGTATTAAGGTAAACCTAACCATAGCATGAAACATGTGGATCCAAATCAGCCCCTTACGAAGCAACGCATAAACTAGGGTTTAAGCTTCTGTCACTCTAGCAACCCATCATCTACTTATTACTTCCCAGTGCCTTCCTCTAGGCCCAAACAATGGTGAAGTGTCATGTAGTAGATGTTCACATAACACCACTAGAGGAGAGACAACATACATCTCATCAAAATATCGAACGAATACCAAATTCACATGACTACTTATAGCAAGACTTCTCCCATGTCCTCAGGAACAAACGTAACTAATCGCAAATCATATTCATGTTCATAATCAAAGGGGTATTAATATGCATTAAGGATCTGAACATATGATCTTCCACCGAATAAACCAGCTAGCATCAACTACAAGGAGT
>LR880967.1:1008935447-1008949753 GCA_904067115.1 Aegilops sharonensis | reverse complement strand
AAGGTGGCCCAATCCTTTTTGTAGCAAAGGACAAGCCTGGACAAATTCTTATATAGAGAAAAGCGCTCCCGAGGACACATGGGAATTATCGTCAAGCTAGTTTTCATCACGCTCATATGATTCGCGTTCGTTACTTTGATAATTTGATATGTCAGTGGACTAGTGCTTGGGTACTGCCCTTTCTTAGACAAGCATCCCACTTATGATTAACACCTATTGCAAGCATCCGCAACTACAAAAGAAGTATTAAGGTAAACCTAACCATAGCATGAAACATGTGGATCCAAATCAGCCCCTTACGAAGCAACGCATAAACTAGGGTTTAGGCTTCTGTCACTCTAGCAACCCATCATCTACTTATTACTTCCCAATGCCATCCTCTAGGCCCAAACAATGGTGAAGTGTCATGTAGTCGACGTTCACATAACACCACTAGAGGAGAGACAACATACATCTCATCAAAATATCGAACGAATACCAAATTCACATGACTACTTATAGCAAGACTTCTCAGATGTCCTCAGGAACAAACGTAACTGCTCACAAATCATATTCATGTTCATAATCAGAGGGGTATTAATATGCATTAAGGATCTGAACATATGATCTTCCACCGAATAAACCAGCTAGCATCAACTATAAGGAGTAAACTACTAGCAACCCACAGGTACCAATCTGAGGTTTTGGGACAAAGATTGGATACAAGGGATGAACTAGGGTTTGAGAGGAGATGGTGTTGGTGAAGATGTTGATGGAGATTGACCTCCTCCCGATGAGTGGATCAATGGTGGTGACGATGGTGATGATCTCCCCCTCCCGGAGGGAAGTTTCCCCGACAGAACAGCTCCGCCGGAGACCTAGATTGGTGTCGCCAAGGTTCCGCCTCGTGGCGGTGGTGTTTTGTCCCGAAAGCTTGCTTATGATTTTTCCAGGGTAAAAGACTTCATATAGCAGGAGATGGTCACCGGAGGGCTGCTAGGGGGCCTACGAGGCAGTGGGGCGCGCACAGGGCGGTAGGACGTGCCCCGCCCTCGTGGACGGTGGGTGGCCCCCTCTGGTATTTATTCTGCTCAATATTTTTATTAATTCCAAAAATGACTTTCATGGAGTTTCGGGACTTTTGGAGTTGTGCAGAATAGGTCTCTAATTACTCATTTTCCATCCCAGAATCCTAGCTGTCGGCATTCTCCCTCTTTATGTAAACCTTGTAAAATAAGAGAGAATAGGCATAAGTATTGTGACATAACGTGTAATAACAGCCCATAATGCAATAAATATCGATATAAAAGCATGATGCAAAATGGACGTATCAATGAGGTTAAGCCCACTGCCGCTGTCCATGAGCACTTTGGTAAGCCAAAAACCATCCACAATGGGGTTTAGTACTAGGGCAGCGGGTGCTCGGACTGACCGAGCCTTTGGTTCGTCTTCGGTCGTAAAGGTTATTGCCGTGTCGTTCCACGGGCTCAGTGCGGTAACTTGGTGGACTTTGGCGAGGTCGCGGAGCGCCCGTTTGTGCCGATTGTTCGAAGAGAAAGTCTCGAAGACCGTGAGGACGCTAAAGTTGTCTCTTTGGAGAGTATTTTTTTGGAGTGGTGGTGAGGATGGACTCTCCACTTTTTTCTACTTGTCGTAGTACCCAGCATGCTCGTAGGCTATGGGTTGGAACTGTGTGCGGAGTGGCGTGTATCGGGCAGGGCTTGTCCAGGAGTTCGTCAAGAACGGACATGAGTCCCATGAAGGGTTTATTTTTCCTGCCCATAGACTGGTGGTCAGATGATCCGCTAGGATGTATCCGTTTAGTCTGGGTTGCACACTACTTGAAGGCAGCGGGCTCCAGTTGAGTTTTCTGGGCCCTTCATGTGCTTTCCATCTCGTAGTACTTTTGCACTGGCTATGCTAGTTCCATAAAGCTCTATATGTGGTGACGGTCGAGGGCATTCAATATTCCCTCGTCAGTGCAGTTATAATGAAAGACTAAAACTACGTTGTCGTCCGGGCAGTCTTTGATCCTGATTTTGACAAGCGGTAATCTGGCCCAAAAGTGGTGGACTGTTTCCTGAGTCTGCTGTCACACATACATCAGGTCGTATATATCTGGAGGACTTGAGTTGCTTGGAGAATATAGATTGTGGTGAGTGGGTGGTTTAAATTTTACATCCAGTCCCACATCCGTATTCGAAGCTTGAAAGGTCTCCAGGACGATCGGTTCGAGTCCGGGGAGGCCCAAGGGCTCCTGCAATCCTATGCTTAAGCCAGAGTCCGGAGGGCGTGAGGTCCCGTCCTAAGGGAGAGTATTCGGCTCAGAAGATTCAGAGATCTGAACGTACTTGGTCTTCAATATAGGGAGGGAAGTGTCTTTGGCCGGTTCCTCAACGACCGCTACAAGGTGGGTGATCGGCGGGTGATTAATTTCCCTCTGGTCAGGCTTGAGCCCGATCCGATCGTAGTCCGTTGAGACCCCCAGGGCGGCGATGCGGTCCATCGGTTCGTTTAAAGACAAGACATCCGCCGGATCCAACCTTTCGGAGTACTTGGGGCCGATGCGAAACGGTGTCCTGCGGCCGTAAGGGGTATTGCGGGCTCGACGTCCGGGCAAGCTCCTACGGTGAAAACACCAAACTGGAGGGTCTGCCCAAAAGCCAGGAACCTTCCAGAAGTGATATTGTTGTTGATGACTAGGCGAGCCATAGATCGCTTTTGTAGACAACATGATAGGGCTCTCAATGAAAGCACCATTGTCGGTGTCAAAACCAGCAGATCTCGGATAGGGGGGCCCAAGTTGTGCGTCTAAGGATCAATGGTAAGAGGAGACCAGGGGACACAGTGTTTACCCAGGTTCGGGCCCTCTTAAAGGAGGTAAACCCTACTCCTGCTTGATTATATTCGAAGAGTATGAAGATTACAAGAGTTGATCTACCTTGAGATGGTAGTGGCTAAACCCTAGATGTCTAGCCTATGAGTATTCCAATGATGGTAATGAAGATAGCCTCTCTGGACTAACCCCTCCAGTTTATATACACACCGAGAGGTGCCTAGGGTTTGTACATGGTCGGTTCACAAAGGAAGGAAAACACCCGGACTCTAATCTTGCCGTTTACGTTGGAGAAGTCCCATCCGGACACGGAGAATAATCTTTGGCTTGATCTTGTACGACCCATCCACCCCGGCCCATACTCCTGGGCCAGACACATAAGGACCCCCGAATCCAGGAGTCCCTCACCCCCGCTACTGATACACCAAATACCCGCGCTACTGATACACCAAATACCCGCACTAGGCTTATCCCTAGTAGTGTTGATGGTTGGTCGGAAGAAAACGACGATGTCCCAGGTACACATTCTTCCTGCATTTGTCCAAATATATACTTTCGGTGTCATCTAAACAGTGTTTGCATGCGTGGTATCCCTTGTTTGTCTGTCCTGAAAGGTTATTGGGAGCAGGACAATCATTGATGGTTACAAACAGCAACGCGTGTAGGTCAAATTCCTGTTGTTTGTGCTTATCGCACACACATACACCTTTTCCATTCCACAGCTGTTAAAGTTCTTCAACTAATGGCCTTAGGTACCCATAAATGTCATTGCCGGTTGCTTAGGGCCTTGGATGAGCACTGACGTCATAATGAACTTCCGCTTCATGCACAACCACGGAGGAAGGTTATATATACATAGAGTCATGGGCCAGGTGCTATGATTGTTGCTCTGCTCCCCAAAAGAATTAATGCCATCTGCGCTTAAACCAAACCATATGTTCCTTGCATCACCTGCAAAGTCCCTCCATGTTCTCTCGATTTTTCTCCACTGTGACCCGTCAACGGGTGCTCTCAACTTCCCGTCTTTCTTACGATCCTCTTTGTTCCATCGCATCAACTTGGCATTCTCTTTGTTTTTGAACAGATGTTTCAACCGTGGAATTATAGGAGCATACCACATCACCTTCGCAGGAACCCTCTTCCTGGGGCGCTCGCCATCAACATCACCAGGGTCATCTCGTCTGATCTTATACCGCAATGCACCGCATAACGGGCATATGTTCAAATCTTCGTACGCACCGCGGTAGAGGATGCAGTCATTAGGGCATGCTTCTGCACCTCCAATCCTAGAGGGCATAGAACCTTCTTTGCTCTGTACGTATTGTCGGGCAATTCGTTATCCTTTGGAAGCTTCTTCTCCAATATTTTCAGTAGCTTCTCAAATCTATTGTCAGATACACCATTGTATACCTTCCACTGCAACTATTCCAGTGTGGTATAAAGCTTTGTGTTGCCATCTTAGCAATTTCGGTACAACCCTTTTTTGTGAGCCTCTAACATGTGATCGAACTTCAACTTCTCCCTTTCACTTTGGCATTGTCTCTTTTCATCAACAATGACCCGGCGAAGATCATCATCGGGCACATTGTCTGGTTTCTCTTGATCTTCAACTTCCCCCGTTGCAGCATCACCGTATTCAGGGGGCGGATAGTTGTCATCATCCTCTTCTTCTTTGTTGTCTTCCATCATAACCCCTCTTTCTCCATGCTTGGTCCAAACATTATAGTGTGGCATGAATCCCTTCTCAAGCGGGTGGATGTGAAGGGTTTTTCGGTTAGAGTAAGACTTCATATTCTCACAGATAGGGCATGGACAACACATAAAACCATTCTGCTTGTTTGTCTCAGGCACTTCGAGAAAATTATGCACGCCCTTAATATACTCGGAGGTGCGTCTGTCACCGTACATCCATTGCCGGTTCATCTGCGTGCATTATATATAATTAAGTGTGTCAAAACCCATTACAGAACATCATGAATGGAGAAGTGACCAAATTAATAGAAGTTCATCATCACATTAAAACCAAAGTACAATAGTGATCAAATGTTATTACTAAAAACATAAATACATAAAGTTCATGCATAGTTCTCATTGAACAACATATAGCTCTCTAGAGCATCTAATTAAACCATACATTAAAACTATGTAAAACATTTCAATGCAACAACAAATGCGATCATAATCGCAACTAAGGTAACAATTGATCCAACGGCATAATGGTACCAAGCCTCGGTATGAATGGCATATTTTCTAATCTTTCTAATCTTCGAGCGCATTGCATCCATCTTGATCTTGTGATCATCGATGACATCCGCAACATGCAACTCCAATATCATCCTCTCCTCCTCAATTATTTTCATTTTTTTTCTTCAAGTAATTGTTTTATTTTTCAACTAAATTTAACCTCTCGACAATAGGGTCGGTTGGAATTTCCGGTTCACATACCTCCTAGATAAAAACATCTATGTCACGTTGGTCGGCATAATTGTCATAAACACTAAATGAAACAAATACTTATAAAAGATAATATATACCACATCCGAATCATAGACAGGACGTGGGCCGACGGAGGCGGATACCAAAACCATCGACTATATAATAACAATCAATAATAAAAGTAAGAAAAATACACAAGTATCTATCTAAATTATACAAGTAAGAACTTTTTTCTATTATAAAGAAGATAAGAACAAGAGGCTCGCCACGGTGGTGCCGGCGATGAGATCGGCGCGGGCGATCGACGGCAGTGTGGACGAGGACGGGACATGACGGACAAATCTTGAGGAAAATGGAGCTTGGACCGGGAGCTCCGAGAGGAGAAAGCTTAAATGTGGCTCGGGCATTTCACCGAACACCTCATGTGCATAGGAGGTGAGATAGAGCACCATAAACCTCTCCTATCGCCGGCCAAAAAATTAGAGCACTGGCACTGTTTGCGGGCACGGGCGGGGGTATATGTAGGCCTCTTTTTAGTCCCGATTTGTGGCTAAAACAGGGACTAAAGGACAACCTGTGGTCCCGGTTGCAACCACCAACCGGGACTAAAGGTGCCGAGAGCCAGGAGCGTGGCCCATTGGTCCCGGTTCGTGTCTCGAACCGGGACCAAAGGGGTCAGACGAACCAGGACCAATGGCCCCCGAGGCCCGGCCGGCGCCCTGGCCTCACAAACTGGGACTGATCCACCCTTTGGTCCCAGTTCGTGAGTGAACTGGGATTAATGCCCTTATCCTGGCCTCAACCAAAGCCCTGTTTTCTACTAGTGATGAAAGCTCTCCAAATAAAACTAGTGGGTGTGCATCCAACTTGCTTGCTCATGAAGAACTCGAGTATTTGGGGAAGCTCGTTCTCGGAATATACATGCCAACTTCTATCAGGTAAAAATCCCGATGGCGTAATCAAGCATATGAAAACTCTATATATGAAATGCATGGTACTACTCTGAAACACAAGTGTGTATAGAGGATAGTAGTGCGCCCCTCTCTCTTTTTCTTTTAATTTTTGGTGGGATCTTTTTGGCCTCTTTCTTTTCTTGGGCGCTTTTGGCCTCTCTTTTTCTCACAGGTAGGGGCACAATCTAACTGACATCATATTTTATTTACTTACAACTCAAATAAATATGATGACTACAAATGAATGTCTCTAGTTGTGTACCAGGATATGCAATGAAAAGGATTTGGCTTCCTCTCTTCATGGGATCTCATTCAGCCAGACATTTATGTGCTAGTAAATTGATTCCCTCCATTGGATGAAGATGGCATACTAAGTGTGATATAGTCACGTACCATTTTTACGCACTTCCTTTGAGATTTAGATTATTGCTTGATGGAGCAGAATGATCCATTTGTGCTTAAAATTTATGCACATTTTTCTGTTATTTGAGTTCCTGAAGTTGATTGGGAGGTCAGCTTTGATTTGGTACCTTTTGTTTCAGGGATGTGATCATTGATTCATACTATTAATTAGCACTTTAGAACATGGATAGCAACACACTTTCCACAACAATCAACGAAGTTCAGCTATCAGGTATGGATGTTAAACTAGGAGAAGAACCTTATTGGATTGTGCCTTCATCTTTTGCTTAAGGTATGTGATCACTAATATTAATATCTGAGAGTAGAGAAAGTCATTATTTCCACAAGACTAAACCAAGTTAGTCATTAGATACGGATTCTAAATGACCATGAGAACCTAATTGTCCGATCTACCGCAGTTATGCATTATCATGCAAAAGGTCAAGCCTTTAAGAACACCATCTTAGATTAAACTTGAGTTTTTTCACAATGTAGTCTCATATTGCATGCGTTTCAAATTCAAACATTCTTTTCTATACTACCACGTGCAGATGCATGGGTTGATGACTAATTTTATATTAATTTAAATATCAACAGGCCTAAAAATACCAAGAGGTGGAGGCAACTTGGGACAAAAAGGCCCAAGTGGAGAGGCGCCCCTTCCTATAAGGAAGAGCGCCGAATTTGCGTGGGGGAGGAGTCCAGCTCCTCCTCCCCTGTCCGGCGCCCCAAGGAGGGCCTTTCCATCCTTGGTGGCAGCCCCTCTCTCCCCTTGGAGCCTACATATATTAGAGGATTCTGTCCTTGGATATATACAAGTTTTGGAGCCTCCTCTAGTTTTTCTAGTTCTAGTTCTAGTTCTAATTCATCCTAGTTGACTAATGAGAGCTAGGCCAATCCTATTGTCCTCATAATTAGAAGCCCGGTTTGGTACTAATCTTCTCCCTCTAATTCTCGGGCGACACTTAGCTCTGGACGGCTACGCGCCATCGGATCGTGAAGGATGCATGCTTGCAAGCAAGTACAGAGGCCATGCTTTCGGTTTTCGGTTCGAGGGACTGTTCGTGGATGGTTCATGAGATCGCTCATCGATGGTTCGAGTGACTCCAAGTACGATCTACATCGTCATGTTCTTGTTCCGCTGCAACTCAGTGACAGCAATGATCGTGATCCCAAGCCGTTATGCATCTTCATATTGATCTTGGGAGATCGTAGGTGCGAATTTTTTTTTTCTACTACATTTCCCAACATATATGGAGCATCGGTCGTGCTCATCGAGGACATCAATGTCAACCTGACAGGCCACCTGCATAGTTGAGCTACCGGCTGGTCAACAGCAGATCGAGGATGAGGGGCCACAACGACATTGTTAACATCACCATCAAGAGGCTCGATGACACCCAACCCATTCTCATTCGACACGATCACGTAGACACGGTCCTCGTTGGCCTTCCATGCATCCCCTCCAAGCCATAGGGACCTATCGGCGTGCAACACGCTCATGACATTGCCGATGCGGTGAAAACACAGGCTCCAACAAAGAGCAAGAACAACATTTTTGTGTGCTCCTCCCATCTGCCTCCAGGCAGCCACGCCGGGGACAAGTCCCGAGATAAACCTACGCTCGATGAGCCCTGAGGCTGGTCATAGTGGGAGTAACATAGGTAGTAACATAGATGCCACATAAGCAAAAATGATGATGTGGCAAGTAGTTAATGAGGAGAGAGGCAAATAGAGTAACATAATATGTTACCATCACATAGCGCTTTTCAATGCATAATGAGTCTACAAAATAATAAATGAAGGCAATTATGTTACCACACCTATGACACTACCCACTATGAAGGTAGTAACATAGACTAGTAACATATGCATGTTACTAGTCTAAGTTACTCTCCACTATGACTAGCCTGAGAGCGAGCCACCGGAGAACGGTACGGTCACACGAAAATGGGGCAATACCCACGTGGCCACGTGCGTGAGACGAGGCAGTTTGGCGGCGGTGATTTGGTGGAGAGAGTGGGGTGAGAGAGGCAACCGAGTGGGATCAGGGTCACCCCGTTCAAATTACTTATCTACCCGTTTAACAAATAAAATTAATAAATAT
Organism: Aegilops sharonensis; assembly: GCA_904067115.1. Taxonomy (NCBI): domain Eukaryota; kingdom Viridiplantae; phylum Streptophyta; class Magnoliopsida; order Poales; family Poaceae; genus Aegilops; species Aegilops sharonensis. Next base: position 1,008,941,040 of record LR880967.1, on the reverse strand, counting down.
TATGGGTACTGGTCCCACATGTTTTTGTTACTTTCAAACAATTTATGTCTAGTACCTCCTATTTTATCATCATCAGATTGCTTTGAATGGACGGATCCTATTTTCCCCAATCAGTGTAAAACTTGCAAACCTAAACTAGTTGTTCAAAAAAAAAACCTAAACTATACGCTGAGTAGTTCAAAATAATACTATATTTTAGGTCGATCATGTGCGTCTAGGATGGCCATGGTTATTGGTGGTGCAAGTTGCTCCTTAAAATAAAATGCATTGTCAGCCAACAAATCGTCTCTTCTTCCTTTTCTATGTTCCCCGTCCTTCATAAAGCATCTGCAAATTTCGAACAACTACACAAAACTATGGATCTCAGATCCAGCCATCCACCCGAGTCAAGAGAATCAAGAGAGGGGATTGGAGATGTTCACATTACTCTTGGATTTTTCTGAAAACATTTTGGCTATTAAAGATTTAGTTAGGGAACATGGAGATCCAGCCATAATTCATACGTTGGCTTCTAAGGAGTTAGGGATGTTCAAAATTATTCTTAGATTTTTCTGAAAAAATTTGAACAAGAGAAAAATTGATTTAGTGTTTATAAACACTATCCTCCTTAATATGAAATCCTTAAAGTACTCCCATTATGAAGATTTTATTTTTATTTTTTATTTTTTTATCATGGAGTAGCCAACATAATGGTTTTATCCAAAAAACAAAAAATAATAAGTTTTGGAGTTATATATACCCTCCTTGCGTTATTTCATTCTTGACAGAGGAACGGTACGGGAGCCCCCAGGGCTTAACCAGACAGATAGGGATCATGGCGGATGGCTTTAACTCTGTGAATGAAAGTTAATTACAGATCCTTGCGGAAGAGGATGAGTCATGCAGGTAGAGAAGGTCGCTTCTTCTCAAAATTAAACCATTTGACTGCTTTTCTCAAAAAGAAAAAACATTTTGTCCGCTTCCATATAATCACAAAACCAGATGTCGGTACTTGCAGAAAGCATGGCCCATTGAAAGCAAACTTGGCCCTTCAAAATAATTTCATCATGTTATTGCAATACTATTAGGAGGGAAGGATTATGACATTGTTGAAATGCAAATACTGCAAATGGCTTAAATATATAGAATTTGTTTGGAAAATGTATGAGTTGCAATATTGCCATATCCCATATGGTCAACCAAATTGGTTATTCCGATTAGCCCGCCCAGCTTACATGTTTGATGGCAGCAAAAGGTTGGAGCGTAGATCAGATGGTCAGGTTCTTTACAAGTCCGAGCTCTAGTAGAGAAGATCCGTACAATAGCGGCTGCTGATATAAGGGAGATTTTCTTTTCTCTTATTAGTAGGTTTCAGAATAATGTTAGTCATGCGCTCGCCGCGTATGGACGCAGTACCCCGCGTACTGTTATCTGGTTGCGATCGGGGCGCTAGACTGCATTGTAAAGCTATCTGGAGCCGAGAAGCCTACTTGAGTTAATGAAATCTCCCTTTTCCCCGCAAGAAAGAAAGGATGGTCAGGTTCTTTGTGGTGGGACCAGCCCACCAGTTTTCAACTCTTAGACTTGGCATCGATGCTCGCATTTTCTTGAATTTATTTCAGCCTTTCCAACGATGTTAGTTCAGTGGGAGGAGACGTTCCCATCGATTAAGAAAGCATATGTGTGGTGACTTCGTTAATCGCAAGATGTTTTGTCGACTAACTATCTCGAAGGTGCTTGTACGGAAAGCATGTGCGTGTGTGCATTCATAAAGATAAGTGTCTGTACATGTATGTATAAGCATCTGTGTTGTAATATGTTAAAAAACCCTCCGCCCCAACCAAAACGAACGGCCTTGATGGCTCTTAGCAAAGATAGGACGATGAATGAGAACGCTTCACGTTGGAGTAGTAACATGTTTTAGGGGTTGCCCCAAATTGCCATTTCCCACTCACCGGCTTTTGGCATCGAGATTTGCGTCCATCTATTAGCTAGAAGAATCCAAAAGATTAAGACGGTCAACTCATACGCCGAATCTTCGACATATTTGAGGTTCGATCATATGCGTCTAGCTAGCGATGCATGGCTGTCGGTGGTGCAAGTTGCTTCATAGTATAGTGCACCGTCAGCCAACGACTGTCTTCTCTTCTTTTTCTATGTCCTCATGAGTAAGTACTTCATAAGGCATCGGCAGATCGCGAACCACATCACAAAACTCTAGCTGCATCTCAGATCCAGCCATCCACCCATCCAGAGAGTCGAGAGTCTCGGGAGAGGGAGAATGGAGGGCGCGACGCAGCTTGTGTCCATCGTCGGGCAGCTGGTGGGCAAGGAATACCAGCAACTCAGCAGCGTCGGTGGCCAGGTGGCCGAGCTCACAGACGAGCTGGACACCATGAACGCCATCCTCCGCATGCTGGCCGAAGCCGAGGATGGAGCCGTGGACCACTTCATCCGGGTGTGGATGAAGCAGGTACGCGAGCTCGCCTATGACGCGGAAGACTGCGTGCACCTCTACATCCTCCGCATCCGGTGCGGGCCAAGAAACCACCTCGTCGTCTGGTCCAAGCGCATGGTCGCGACGCTCCTCCCTCGCCGTCGGTTAGCTCGTCAGATCCAGGCGCTCCGGGCTCGTGCTGTTGCGATCAGCGAGCGCCACGCGCGTTACGGCGTCAGCCGTGAGGCGCTACTTCAAGGCTCTACTTCTACTTTAGCCCCTCCGGCGCCGGCGCCTGGCCATGGGCTCGGCCCGCCGGCACCAAACCACTCAGCCCATCTCGTCGGCATCACGGAGCAGGCTGATGAACTGTCCAACATGATGAAAGCGGTGGGTGAGAATGATCATGACAAGAATCTCAAGGTGTTCTCCATCTGGGGATTTGGTGGACTCGGGAAGACTACACTAGCGATAGAGGTGTGCCGGAAGCTGGAGGTGGAGTTCCCACACCAAGCGCAAGTGTCTGTGTCCCAGGCGTTCGGTGGCACAAAGGATCTCAAGGGATTGCTGAAGCGCGTGCTTCAGCAGATGGTGAAGCCGAAGGCAGATAATGCTCAAGGCATCAAGATAGAGGACGACCCTCTAAATGGCATCGACGAGATGGATGTAGACAAGCTCACCGCCAAGCTCCAGGAGCTTCTCGGCAAGGACAAGAGGTACATATAAACATACACAAACAATAAATCAATATATTTTATCTCCATCTCAAAAAAAAATTGTCTTAAATTTCTCTAGATACAAATGTATGTAACACCAAAATATATTAAATACATCCGTATCTAGACAAATCTAAAACAAAAAATTTAGAACGGAGGGAGTAATAGTTAGTTAATTAGTTTTTAATTTATCATTTTTATTAAGATTAGTCTATCTAAAAGTTGTCGTGCTAATGAGTGAAAGAAAAATGTGTGTACCTCATCGATGTCTAGACACGGATGTATCTAAAGCTAAGACAAGTAATTTGGGACCGAGAAGTATGCATCCTGCATGAAACTGTAACAGTACATATTGCTACATGATGCAAAGAGGTAAATACACCAAGAGTCATAGAACTTGCACACGGCGGTCAGTGCTAGGGCCCGCTGTTGCATGATAGATTTGCAGAAAAACCCTTACATATTTTATTTACAAATTGAAACCATAAAATAAAATGAAGAAAACAATGGGAGGTTGGTGTTTCGGACACATAAAATAAAATGAAAAAACTATGAGACCGAGAAGTATGCATCCTACATGACACTGTAAGACAGTACATATTGCCACATGAAGCAAAGAGGTAAATATACCATGAGTCATAGGATTTTTGAACACATGATTAACATTTTTCAAATACATGTTAAACTTTTTTTTGGATGGTACAAAAATGTTTTCAAGTATGCACACAAAATTGTACATTGTATAAACATTTTTTAATTTTCATACGTTTTTGAAGTATGAGGACATTTTTAAAAAGCAATGTTTATGTCTTTAATTGCACAAATATTTTCTACAATATTGTTTTAAATGTCACACACCTTTTCTGTGTAATGCAAGACTATTTTTTAAATGTCATAAACACCAGAATATAAGTTGTTTTCTTACATAGAACATGAAGAAATAACAACATGAATAATGTCTATCCGTTCTGGACATGTTATGTTGTTGTAGACTGGTGGCTGCTTAGTTAAGCGTGACCACGAGGTCACATGTTGGAGCCTTGAGCCTCCCTTTTTTTCTGGTTAGATTTCTTCTTTAGTTTTTCGGTCAATGTTCATAGGATATAAGGACTAGTCGGGCTGCCTAAACATGAATCATCATCGGTCTGGTGGTTGCCCACGCGAGCTTACTAGCGGCAGGTTGTGGGTTGGAAAAAAAGCCAAGGACTTTTTTACAAATCTACGTGGCTGACAGCGGGCCATGGCCGTGCTGGCAGGCCGTAGATACACCTGTGTGCGTTAAATGTGACCACATTTGCACGTCCATACTAGTTTGATGACCAAAAACACGTATTTTTCAAGTTTATGCACCAAACTAATTGTCACGTGCAAGTTCAATGACTCCTGATGTATTTTTCTCTAACGCAAAACAGTGCACCACTCTCCTTTTATTCTTTTGATAACATGCACTCCTTTCCTATAGTACAACCCGCTGCATTCTTTGGAATGGGCCATGCTTCTAAAAGTCCATGGTATAAATATCGACCCGTACCTAGCACGAAACCCGACATTTCTACTAAACATTAGCTTGAGCACAACCCGGCGTAAAAGCTTGAAGCCCAAGGCCTGGCCAAAAGCCTGGCAGTGAACATTCACATCACATTTTACCTACAAAATTCCTCTTTTCATATGCATACAACCATTGCTTTTCTAGAAACATCTACTCTCTCTAGTCATAAATATATAATGTTTTGGTAGATTAATTTGAATTACCAAAACGTCATATTTTTAGAAACGGATGGAGTACATGATAGCAGTGAGTAATCAACTTTCAAAAAAGAATTGGAAGACACAAAACATGCATTCACACATCAACACATAATGCACGCAGCAATATACCACATCAAACAGAGCGGGGGCCGCGTGCGTGGGGGCAAAGAGTATGGCACGTGATGGCTGGGTTAAGGTTAGCCAATGGAGGAATCTGACGTTGGGTAGAAGTGCACGCCGTTCTTTTAGGAAAAGATATGCATGCTTGTGTGATTGGCCAAGGCGCACCTATGCCTCGCTTCTAGAAAAGCAACTTTCCCACTCAGTGAAGCCCCTTGCATTCGTGCGACCATAAGGGCCGGCCCAGTGTGTGGGAGACCACTACCTCATTTTTTCATCTTTTTGACTTTTATTTATTTTTATTTCATTTTTCTTCCTCATTTTATCCTTCAAAATATTATAAATAAATATCTTACAAAAACAAATTTCATAAAAAAAATTAAAAATGTTGACCAAGCATTTAAAAATGTTGAATGTACATAGAGAAAACGTTTCTATTGTATACGAAAAATGTCTACAAAAAATATAATGTGTGTGAAAAAAATTATCAATTATTTTAAAAGTATTAATCCAAGCATTTTGAAAAAAAGTTCAACAAGTATTAGATAATTTTTAATCGATTACTTAAAAAATGTTAAATGTGCATAGAAAA